>OY776675.1:159815863-160415863 GCA_963675555.1 Leptura quadrifasciata
GTAGGCACGTCCATGGTTTCACATGAAACTATCGGGTAGAAATGTTTGGCTGTAACTGACATTCGTAGTGGTTTCAAGCCCTGGAAAGATTATCCGATACGCTACACCGAGAATTGAATTTAAGACATAACGTTGGCAATATAGATAATTGAAGTCCTGTTCTGTATTTCATAACTGGATATAATGTAAGATAGATGTCAACTGTGTCTGCTAATGTAGGTAATTTTATGGAAATAGGTATATATTTTTTTTCTAGCCCTTGCTTAGTTGGACCCACTTATACGTATGATTTTTTTAGTTTAAAGATAAATTTAAACATCTGATACATTTTGGAAAAAGGCGATGATAATAAATTGGAAACTAGAAGGCTGTAGTTGTTATATTAAACATACCAAAATTACAATGTCACGATATTATGTTTTGGATTTGTAGTTTTATAAAAAATAAAAAAAAAAATGGAAAACATAAGTCGTACTAGAAAAATACTACGGGTCAAAGGCTAGCGAGAATGCTCACAAATTATTCAACAAAAATGCTACAGGGCTTGTTGAAACCCAAAATTCCAACCTAAGGCTGATAGTAGTACTTTTAACAGGTCATTGACCCTTAAGATATCCTCTGAAAAACTTGAGAGAGGTTGAAAATGATGAATGCAGATATTGGGGTAGTTACAGGGTGGACCATTCATAAACAAAGTGTATTTATTGAAAAAAGTACAAAACGTAAGGGAAAACAAAATCGTAATAACAGCGTAAACTCTTTCTCTCTTTCTGATGAACTAATGGATTATTTTCATGGTATTGAAATAAATACATAAATCAAAAGATTGTCTAAAATAAGCGATCAAAAAATAACGTAAAAGTTGATTCAATGACATTATAAACTTTCCCCCCATCAAAAACTCCATTGCTGCAACAGAGTAAATGTTTGATATGGTCTCCACTTACTTCCTTGCCTTTTCTAATTCTATTCCTAAAAGATTACAATTTCGCTGCGTTTTGTATTTTGTCCCACAGTTCTTCTCATGAGTTGATAGTATTTCATAGACTAAGGACTTCATATGTCCCCACACATAATAATCCAAAGGATTATAATCAGGACTGACTTCAATGGAGAAATTAGGGGCAGCTGCCTTGCATGAACCACATTCTGTTCCGTATGTCTAGCATGAAAGGATGTAATATATCAGCAAGAGTATTTTGAAGAAAAAACAAATAAGACTGTCCATTTAAATTTGGCGGAAGGACAACTGGTCCAAATAATTGATCGCCGATGATACCACACCAAATGTTAATCTTAAATTCTTGCTGAAAATGTCTTTCTTTAACGCCATGAGGATTTTCTGCTTCCCAGTACTGGGTATTTCTCCAGTTAAAAATGCCTCGGCGAGTAAAAGTTGCTTCGTCGGTAAATAAAGTGTTCTTAACCAAATTTCGATCCCTGTTGTGTTTATTTAGAACCAATTGGCAAAATTGTAGCATTTGTGGAGGATCCCTTCGAAGTAAGTTTTGTACAGGAGTGAGATGATTTGGGTAGAAGCGTTCTTTACATAAGATTCTTAGGACAGATTGTTTACTCACCCCTGTTGCCGCTGCTAAATGACTTGAGTTGACTTCAGGATCTTCATACACACGAACTAAAATTTCTAGTTCTTGATCTGGAGTAATTCGTTTCGGTCATCCTACATCGTTTTTATAGCGAAATGAACCTGTTTCTCCCAAACGACGAAACAGATCTTGGACAATTTTACGGTCTGGCTGTATTTTGGATATTGCAATGAGTATCTTCTTATTACGCACAGCTAAATTTTTTATCTTTATTTTTTTTATAGTTAATCGATGTTTGAAGAAAAAATAACATGTCTTATTCGGAGTAAATGCCACTTTTACGATTCGTTTGTAATTGCCGGACTCACTTTTTTCGTCTGGCAAACCTACAGATCCGTCACAAAAGTATCACTTTTACTCCCAATAAAACAATATACTATTTTCTGCAAGCATCAGTAAACACGACTTTTATGACCAATTTCTGAGCTTAAACTGTTGTTTCTCTGACACTCCACACAGAAAATGTCACTGAGACCAACTAGTTAATTCCTCAAACCATTTTATTAATTTCTAATGATAACGTATATGTACCAGACATTGTAATTGCTAGTAGAATGCAGGTTTTCACGGCCGTTCTCTAATGAAGTAGATTCTTCCGGGTTTTGCTGTGGTCGTCGAATTTGACTTGACGTTTCGCTGATCATCCTGTCAGCTTCTTCAGAAGGATTCTAAAGACTGAATCTGTTGTTACACTCGTCGTTATATACCTAGGCGCCGCTTCGCTTCGCTGATCATTGGTCGCGCTTGGTTCGCTTCGCTGCTCATTCATCGTGTTTGGTTGACCGTGACTTACTACGGTGCTGGTACTTGGCAATACCAGTCTCCACGTGTTACTAAATCGATACCCATCCTCTCTGTTAAAGTTGTTCACGTTTTTCATAATTTCCAGTGATTCCCTAATGATTCGCGGATAATAGCGCGTATTTCTGTCTAATATATTGACGTCCTCGTAGTCGATTTTATGGTTCGCGTTATTATGGACATGTTCTGCTATCGCCGACCTATCCGTGTATCCAAATCTGGTGTTCTTTGATTCTGCATTGGTTACTCCGTCCTGTTTGTCTTACCACATGTGCACTTCAACTGGTAAACACCTTTTGATAACAGTTTGGGGACAGGGTCTTTGACTGAGGGAAGCATCTGCTGTATTTTCTTCACTGTTCGAAACCGTACACCTACTTTCTTTTTGAATAAAATCTTCTTCAGCCTATCTGTGACTCCCGCAACATAGGGTAGGCATGCATACGTTGTTGGTTGTTGCTGTTCTTCTTCTGTAGTTCTCCTTTGGTTATTTACTACTCGTTGTATATTGCTTTGACTATATCCGTTCTTATCTAAAGCTTGTTGGACATTCTGTAGTTCCTCGGGTTTGTTCTCGTCGTCGCATATTGTGTTGGCTCTGTGGATCAAGGTTCTAATTAACGCTCTCTTCTGTTGTGGATGGTGGTGAGATGTCGCATGTAGGCAACGATCGGTGTGCGTTTTCTTTCTGTAGGCACCATGGGCCAGCTTGCCATTGTGTGACCTTTTGACTAATACATCTAAGAAAGGTAAAGCTCCATCCTGCTCAGCCGGGACAGATAAAGATGATTCTCCATTTCATATGGCCACATGGAGAATCATCTTTATCTGTTTTCTTCCACCATTTGAATAAACAGCATCCAAGTATCAAATTTACAATTTTAACAGAGAGGATGGGTATCGACTTAGTAACACGTGGAGACTGGTATTGCCAAGTACCAGCACCGTAGTAAGTCACGGTCAACCAAACACGATGAATGAGCAGCGAAGCGAACCAAGCGCGACCAATGATCAGCGAAGCGGCGCCTAGGTATATAACGAGGAGTGTAACACAACAGATTCAGTCTTTAGAATCCTTCTGAAGAAGCTGACAGGATGATCAGCGAAACGTCAAGTCAAGTTCGACGACTACGGCAAGACCCGGAAGAATCTACTTCATTGTAATTGCTATATCATCATCGAACATAATAACGAGACCCTTACTGAAAAAATCGCTTATATGCAGCATAAATAAAGTGAGGCCAATACTGACTCGAGAGGAACACCAATTTCATCTACTTGATCGTTTACTACTCACATCAGATCAATTAGCTAGTTTATTCTACGGTTTTTTCTTACTGAAGTGTATTTTCTAATATATCATACAACTTGGTACTTTACTTTATCCATATTGATAATTATTATCTTTGATAGTGGAATAAAAATTATTTTTATTAAAATTATATTATTGTCTGCGAAACTTGTTCCCGACTTGAATAAATTTCATTCTAATGAAAAGGTGTATTGTATGTCTATAGATTACCAGATACACTATCATTAATAAATATTTAATAGATACATGAATAATTTGCGTCGGACAGCAATAAATATTAGTCCGTAAATAAATTATATATTTCATAATTTAAACTCTCATTGTGTGCAAATAAATAATCCGAACCTATAGCATAATTACTGAAATTGTTATTATGCTAATTAACCTACACCATTAAATTTATAATTATCATATTAATAGCATGAGCGAAATAGCTTTCGGCGTTATACAAAAAGGTGTTTGTATGCGTACCAGGATTATCCGAGAGATCCGCAGCATCTCGCATCTAGTTGAAAGATTAGAAGTTTAATGGCATGTTTTAATATCTGATACAAGAATAATTTAACCTGTATTAAGAAAAGGTATTTTTGAGCACTTAAGTACTCTGAGTACTCCATAAAATATAAAAAAAACGGAGGTCTGATATATTGTATTTAAAAATATTAAACAATATTTATTAACAATATGAATACATACACATCGTTAGCACTGAAACTTGTGGCAAATCAATAATTTTCTTTTAATATTAAAAAGAAGGAAGCACTTAGAAATGGATCACCTTTTTCAAATTCCTTGTTGCACAGAACTGGTACGAGACTGATTTCAGTTGTTGACTGCAAGTACACTGAAGGATAACTCATATTGAATGCGTTTGCGGATTTCTTCAGTAATTCTTTCCTACCGCCCTCTGATAATATTAACTCTACATATATTCAAGCGTCGAATAACTTTGCATTCAACGTTACCTCTTTTAGTGAGGCTGCTGTGCTTTTTTGATTAGAGACTGTGCTTGTATCTTTGCATCTCCACTATCGGTACTTTTCAATCTGTGTATGAAAAACTGCTGCCTCCCAGATATTTGGAAACGTTCAAAAGTGTGCCCAGTTTTCAAAAGAGGCGATATAAATGACATCTCGAATTTTAGACCTATATCTATTCTGTGCAGTTTTAGTAAAACTCTTGAAATCTTACTACATGATACTATTTACTTTAGTGTTAGTGCCCAATTATCGGTGTATCAACATGGCTTTATGAAAGGGCGCCACCTCTAATTTAACTTGTATCACCCAGTCAGTATATCTCAGAAGCCATTGACCAGCGTAAGCAAACGGACGTAATATATACTGACTTCTCTAAGGCATTCGACAGACTGGATCACATTATATTGCTAAATAAATTGTTTGATTTTGGATTCTCTTTTCAACTCATTTCATTTTTTCACTCCTACCTGTCAAATAGGAAGCAATATGTTGCTTATGGTGTGTTTCGGTCTGTCGAATACGGCGCAACATCTGGTATTCCGCAGGGATCAATTCTTGGACCCCTGTTATTCAACATCTTCGTAAATGATATCGTGAATTGTATTCAAGTATCCTGTTTGCTGTACGCTGATGATCTTAAAATGTTTAATACAGTCTCATCTCTGGAGGACTGCGTCACACTGCAGGATAGTCTAGCACGCATATGCAACTGGTGTACTTGAAACAAATTATATCTAAACGTGTCAAAATGTAATGTTATGACCTACACAACTAGTGCAAGGCCGGTTATTTTCGACTATAATGTAGATGGCGTAGTGCTTCAGAAACCTGATACCCTTGTAGACCTTGGCGTAATCTTCGATAAAGAGCTTACATTTGTACCGCATGTAAACAATGTTGTAGCCAAATCTTTTAAAACTCTGGGCTTTATAATCAGAATGAGTAGAGATTTCTCAAACATTTGTACACTAAAGATCCTCTATTTTGGTTTTGTCCGGTCTAAACTAGATTATGCATCTCGTCTGGAATCCCCATTACAATATTCACATTGACGTCTTGGAGAATGTGCAGAGACGATTTGTAAAATTGCTCTCGTTTAAGTCGGATGGAGTATACTCGGAGGTTGGCTTCCCGCAGCAAGAACTCCTAGCTAGATTTTCTATAAATTTTTTGGTTACCAGACGCGAATACTTTTCTCTCGTATTTTTATACAATATTGTTTACAGCAATATACACTGTCAAGACATTTTAAGTCAATTAAATTTCCGCGTTCCGAATTTGAATTCCAGAAGTTCACAAACTTTTTACCTCGGCATCCCACATTCTAATGTTTTAAAATTCTCTCCTCTCCATACTATGTGTAACAATTACAACAAAAACTGTGGACTGTTTGACATTTTTCACAGCTCAATCAATGATATTAAAAAACTCTTTAACCCTAATTGAACCTTTGTTTTTCCTTGGTTGGTAATTTCATTTTGTACTTTTTTGTATTTTGTATTGTGCATTTTTTGTATTCTTTCTCTATATGTATTTTTTTTATTTATGTATTTTGTACCTGTACCATACTGCTATGTAATGCTAAATTTGTGTATTTGTCCTGCTCTCTAAATGGGTTTGTTTACCTGTTGAGCAGTGTATGTAAATAAATAGATAAATAAATAAATATAATTTTAATAGTTGGCGGTATTTTATGTATACCATTTCAGGCAAGGGTCTAATGAAACAATCGGCATAGTTTTACTAGTTTTCACAGATTTCTCACAGGCAAAATAACTGACAATGATGATAAAGGTGATGTATTATGCACGTTCACTTTATTGATGTTAAATATATAATAGCAAGATTTAAGTTCGCTGGAAGTACGCCGGGAACGTATCTGCTCCATAGGCATCCAACCCGATTACCTTACTTGGCCGTACCTCGTGTACTAATCGCTTGTAAATAAAATGTCTTAATTCATTTGTGCCACAAATAACTATTTTCTATCCCCGTTAAATAATAACCAAGTCATAATTCGTTTTTTCAACGTTCAAGTTTATGCACGGCGTATTCTGGACTCAGTATTATGGTGAGACGTATGGACGTACTCTAATTTTATCCTGATAAATGCGTTGAACAGCAATATCAAGATGTTATCTACAAATTATTTCGTATTTCTGATTATAAAACTAAGTTTCTGGAAGAATTGGCCACCGACATTTATCTGATGATTAAAGGTTAACCCAAAATGGATTCTCTGATTGATGAAACGGCAGAATAGTCACAGAGTACATGTTGGACCGTTTCATCTTCTTGTTCACAACTTCTGTAAAGAAGTGTTTCGTTCAATCTCATATTGTACAGATATTTCGTTAACGGACAGACTGCCTGCTGTCTTCTTAGCCAGGCTGTCGGCTTCTTTGTTGCCACCGTACTGTGTATCTCCCTTCACCCAGCATGCCGATATATTATTCAAGCTGGAGGCACCCACAAGTGCTTGGTGACATTCCCATACTGCTCCTATGGTAATTTTGCAACTTCACAGGGCTAAAGTAGAGATTTTCTACAATCTTTGTAAATCCTGATTGTTTTGCCCGTAGTTTGTCTACGATCTCTTTTGCGGCTATGGCTATGTCCGGCAGTTCCGTCTGTGTTTCGGTGGCTCGCCCATTCATAGCCCATTTATATTGAACTTGCAGGTTTCTGGAGTATATTCCATATTCTGCTCCATGGTTCTTTTTTGGATCCGTCTGTAAAGATGTTGATCACACTTTCGCCAGCAGCTTTATTTTCATTATGTATGTGTCTGCATTATGTAGGGTCTGTCGAAGACAAACCGGAGACATATACCATCTGTGCACACCTGTAAAAGAGGCGTTATTCTAGGAGCCTCATTCCACAGGCGACTTCTGGTCTCTCCAAAGCCTACATTTGGTTGTATGCCAACGGACTTGAGGCGTTGTCAGAGCCACTTCTCCCAGATATATATCAAGTGGTGGCAAACACAGCATTACCTCCATAGCTCTCGTTGGCGTTATTCACATAGCTCCGGTTATACTTAGACAAGCAACTCTCTGCACTTGGTTGAGCCTAACTTTAGTCGTAGTATGTTTGCTCTTAGGCCACCTGACCACAGCTCCAAAGGTTATCATTGGTGTTATGAGGAGCAATGTATATCTACTTGGCCACTTTGGGTTTCATTCCCCGGGTTTTCCCCACGGTCCTTCAACACTGCTCATAAGAAATGTATGCCTTCTTTAGTCTTCTATCTAGGTGATGATTCCCACATTAATTTGTACAGTTTTCTTCTAGATCATGTGGGATATCCAGCTTCTCATGATCGTAGGAACGTTCCTCTCCACTAGGGCCGCTGTAATTTTTGGAAAGGTGGTTCTGTCAAACGCACCCTCTAAATTTATGAAGACACCTAGGGTTTACTCTTTATGGTCCAAGGATCTCTCATGGAGGGCAGTGTCGGTGGATCTTCCCAGGGTGTATGCGTGCTGGTTAGGATATAAAGGGCTGTCTTTCACTACAACATCCCTTATGTATGTATATAAATTATTGATGGTCGAATAGAGCTTACAATCATTAGCGTCCAGTAGAGTGCTATTTATAAGTTCATAGCTATAGTCATTTATATATGAATAACAAGGGCCAAGAGGAGACCCCTGAGAAACGCCAGTCGTTGTTGTTATTTCATCACCACGGTGTTGTACAACTTCTCTGACAGACAGATAAGAATAGATAAAAGTAATTGAAGTCTTGGTAAGGCCAAAATTGAACAATTTTTATGATAACTTGATGAAGTGTATCAAAAGCTTTAGAAAAATCGGTATGTATGACGTCAACTTGACTCCATTCATCTAGAGAGCTTTGAAACGATAGTGTATAGATTAGAATTTAAATATTCGCATTTTTTTGATTATTGTAAGGTATTGAAACAAAAAAATCATCCATGAGTTATTCCTCTACAAAATTATGCCTGTGATTGAAGTATAAAAATTGTACACATAAATCTCGATGCAAAACTAAAGTGATCCTACCTTATATAATCCTCAAAATTCCCATTCATTCAAACGATATGATGAATAAAATCGTAAATCATAATCACGGTGACGACACCTTCGGTTTTATATATTATGCTGATCAACGGTATCAGTGAGAGGTGTGATGATGACACATCGACAGAGTTGTTTTTTTTTAATAGCGCTCAAGTGGCTCTTAAATACGTAAGTGCCACTTGTGTATATTAAAGCAGAAGTAATTTTATCTCTTTCGTACAGCGAATATAAAACTGTGTTTTTACCTCGATTTTTACGGATAAAAACAAATTACAAATGTTAATCCCTATCTTATCGGACGCATTAGCGATCTGTAATCAGTGAGTTGAATATCATGTTTAATAATAATAAACTATACTGTTCCTAGTATTAAACGAAATAATTGCTTATTTTCTGATACGCACTATATGGTGTTTAATATAATAATTATTGTAACGTAATATTATACAGGGTGAATGCAAAGTCGTTTGTATAGAATGACATCATTAAATATATTTTTATATAAAAATTTTTAGCGTGTATTTTTGTTCGTACCGATCAGCAATTCCTATCTACAATCCCATTTCCCAGAGGATGGCAGTATTTCGTTTTCTATAGAATTTCTGTGTAGTAAGCTTTTATTATTCGTTAATTGATCGGAGCACTTACTTTCTGCATCTAAAAGACGGAACTAATTAGATCAGTTTTTTTAAGGATTTCGTCTGCTTCCAAAAGTAACAGCAATAATTACAGACTCTCCTTACATACTTTATTGACAATAACATAATTACTAACAGTCAATATGGATTTCTTTCAAACAAAATTTACTACCTTCCTTTTGAGTTCATTTTGATTTCGCTAAAGCTTTTTGCCTTGGCTTTTGCAAAAATTAGAACTTTATCGAGTACGAGAGGTAGCAAATGTGTGAATTAAGTCTAATCTGAGTAATGGAAACAATTTTCATTCAACGGAAAGAGAATAAATAAAAGAACTTATTCAGAGTATTCAGACCAGTGTGTGGTAATCTTAGGTGTTCCACAAGGTTCCATCCTGGAACCACTGTTATTCTATAATAAATAAATTACATAAAATCAATAGGCAAAAGGATGTAACATCTGTATTATGCTTAGGTGGCTAATCATTACTTTTATTATGATTTACTGTATTTTAATTAAAGTAATCAATTATCAGAAATAAATTTGATTTGATTTGAAACAAGAAACTCATCTAGAGTATAACAAACTCTATTTATTAAAAGATGCTCCGATTGATTCGGCTTTTACTTGATGAAAATCTATCTTCATTAAAAGCTTTTATTAAACTTGCAATGTTAGTTTGTTAGTTTGTTAATTTGTTAGTTTGTTAATTTGTTAGTTTGTTAATTTGTTAGTTTGTTATTCAGTTGGTTTAGGGCGAATCTTGCAATCAAAGTTTCGATTAGTTCTAATTAAGCTAGAGATTTGAAATTTTACACATGTATAAGTCTGGTGACAGTACACTTTAACATTTTCATATAAGAAAAAAACAAGATGGCGACTTCAAGATGGCGGACACCTTTACCGTTTATGATCCGATTCGACTCAAAATCGATATGTGGAGGTTTTCGAGATCGCCAATTATGAATTCTTGGTCAAAATTTAGAAATTTAAAATGGCGGCGCCAATATGGCGGACGACTTTGTTAGTTATGGTCCAAATCTATCAAAATTGATATCTGGGGGTTTTCGGGGTCGCGGATTACGAATTTCTAGTCAAAAATTTAGTTGAGGATGGCGACTTCAAGATGACGAACGACTTTACCGTTTAAGACCCGATTCAACTCAAAATCGATATCTGGGGGTTTTCGAGATCGCTAATTATGAATTCCTGCTCAAAATTTAGAAATTCAAAATGGCGGCGCCAATATGGCTGACGACTTTTGTCATTTAGGTTCAAATTGATCAAAATCGATATTTGGGGTTTTCGGGCTTGCTGATTACGAATTTTTCGCCAAAAATTTAGTTAAGACGGCGGACGACTTTACCGATTATGA
The DNA here is from genome assembly GCA_963675555.1 of Leptura quadrifasciata. Lineage (NCBI taxonomy): Eukaryota > Metazoa > Arthropoda > Insecta > Coleoptera > Cerambycidae > Leptura > Leptura quadrifasciata. The sequence continues at coordinate 159,826,620 of OY776675.1, forward strand.
TCCGATTCGTCTAAAAATCGATATCTGGGATTGTAGCATATCAAAACACTAAAAAGTAAAAAAATTGAATTATATAAAAAAATATTTCAAAATAAGCTTTTATTTAAATGCTCTGAAAAGTAGAAAATAAACTTTGAAGTAAATCAAACCCATCATTTTGTTACATTATATAATGTTTTTTATGATATAAAAGCTTGTCGCGAGATTTTTCTGTGTAAAGGAGATTGCTCGCGACAAGCTTTTATATCATAAAAAAATTTATATAACGTAACAAAATGATGGGCTTGATTTACTTCAAAGTTTATTTTCTACTTTTCAGAGCATTTAAATAAAAGCTTTTTTAAAAACATTTTTTATATAATTTTTTACTTCACGAAGCACTGAGTGTTTGTACCTTATGTTGCGTTTCATATCCGTGACTAATTTGGTTGTTTAAGAACTTAATCTTATTCTTGAAAATATACGTACAGATCTTAAGTAGTCGGTCAATATATTTTATTTTTTTTTAGAGTATTTCTGCACATATCTAAACTTTTTAATCCTGCAATTTTGCGCACTGCATACTTACTTTTGTAATAAGAAAACTCTACTTACTTGTGATCTTGTGAACTATTTCCCTAGTTCACTATACCATATTTTAGGTCTGAATGAAAGTTAGCATAATGAAGAATAAATAGAATTTCACAGCAACAATGATTGTACATAAATTTTAGTTGAAACCAACTGCACATAGCATTTGTTTAACTTTTAATAACTGATGACCAGCATAGTCAAAAGCTCTACAGAAATCTAAAAATAGTCCTAACACATACTTTGTATTATAATGCGTTAATTATTCTACCATGAAAAACATATAATGCTGTATCTGTGCTTGTGCATGAAGCTTGATCGTTTTAATATTTGCTTCACTTTCTCATCTCCGTTTTCTGTGAGTTGCTGCATAGGGGACATTCGGTAATGGCCACGGTGTAGGATATTTACACTGTGGTAATGGTGGTCTTTCTTATTTGTGTTTTTGATCGCCAAGATATCAAGGGGGTTATGATTATTATTGTTTACGTGTTGCTTCAGTTGATATATTATTTCATGATGAAAACATTACCCAATTCCATATTTTACGACAAAAACATGGCATTTTCTATAGCTAGGAAAATAATGAGCTTTTACTACGCTATGTTTTTTCGGAATAGGGTATAGCAGGTATGTTATTTTCGATATTTGAAAATAAGAATGGTTTCTAAATAAAACGAGCATTGTAAAATGCTTCGCAAGTATTTATAATCAATTTCTTTTCGCCCTTTGTAACAAAACGCATCGATATCGTATTATCGGTCATAGCACTTCCCAATTCTTAAATACATGGGAATAGGAAGTCATAAAAACCCTGCGAGTCATACTTTGCATATTCATGATAATCCATACTTGATAAAACACCTCTTTAAACTCGCAGGCGTGACGAATTTAAACATCGTTTTTATGTGAACTTATTATCTATAACAAAACACAAAAAAATTGGTTCTTGTGTCATTATAGTTTGTATAAAAAGTAAATGGTCTTTGTTAGAGATATTATCTATTATACGATGCGGAGATATAAAAGTTTGTGGGACAATGACGCCTTACTTTTATAGCGCCGTTTCGCTTGATTTGTCAAGGATGGTAAACGATATTAATATTTAATATTAATATTTTTTTTGATGATCAAACAGAGGGACAAAGTGCCGCGGAAGAAAGTCACAAGAGATATGGAATTAGACTCGGAATTAGAATTCCTTTGGCGAATATAGTTAATGATTTTTAGCATTTGATAAGTTTAGGAATCTACGATCAAAATATACCTACCTCGCTCTATACATGGAGACAAAAGCGCATCCGACGTCGATTGGTCGATTTCTACGATAGCTAGAAATTGAGAACACCACACAAAAAAGTTTGAGGGATTCTTTCCGTCTTCTAAATGAGGTGCATAATGAAATAACATCTGACTCTAACCAGTTTTAAAAATAAAATAAAAGAAAATGTATTAATCTAATTGAATATAAGTGTTAAATTAGACAATAATAAGCTTAATATAACAGTAATACACAAGCTACCCTCAACATGTCCATACCAGCTTAACAATGAACTAACCGATATTTACATCAAAACAAAAATGAGTGTGACATGAATATATTATTTGGGGATATTAATATCAACATAGCTCTGAGGTAACAGATTGTGCCCAAAAATATTTAAATATACTTACAGAAAATGGAGTCGTCTCATACATAAATAAACGAACAAGAGATATTAACAATAGTCAAACTTCCATCGACCACATATTTATAAAAACGAAGGTTCCACAGGATCAAATTATACCTGTAATTTATGACATTCAAATATCCGACCATTATCCAACTATTTTAATTATAAGTTTACAAATAAAAAATAAAAAAGAAAACATCAAATTTACTTGTAAAACATATATAGACTACCTACTTAAGAAATTACAATTAGATTTAAAGAGTGAAACCTGGACTGATTTTTATAACGCACAAGATGCTAACATTGCAACTAGTATATTTATAAACAAATTAAAGTTTAATATAAGCAGTAACACAAAAAAGGTAAAAGCGAAGAACAACGAAAAAATAAGTCAATGGGTTTCTAAAGGGCTTGGCCGAAAACTCGAGTCAGTAAAGCAAGAATAAGCGGCACTCTCGTCAAAGGATAGTAGCTCTTATTTGATACTAAAGCGGCATTTCGTTCTACCGTATAATCCCATTGAATCGAGAGCAAATGGAAATTACGACTACCACAAACAATTTTAATGACCTAGTCGATCGCATAGAGTAAATGATTTAACGTGCCGCCTTTATACCTAATAATTTGCTCGACCAACTGTTCAGTCGTAAACAAACTTGGAAAGAAAGAAAGAAAGAAATTGTATATCCTGGGCACTCTGTGGCGCCACATACGAATTTATATAGGTATATATAGAATAATATTTCATAAAATAAAAAATAAATGTAATTAAATTTATTTTCACGCCCAATTCAGCCAAAAAGAAAAACTGGAGTTATTTTAAGAACATTTTTAATGGCAAGCATAATTTTATTAGGCGTGTTTAAAAAAATTTTAACCATGCCAGTTGCTCTATTGCTCAGCAAGGACCAACGTGGATGCGTGAGCATATTCCTCGCCGGGAAAGAATGATGATGGGGTTGTTAATTAGGGAGTAACAGGTTAAAAAATAAAATAAATAAATAGACTTACAACTTAAAAATAACTGTTCTAATAACATAAATAAATAAACTTTCTTGTTAAAATAGAATAATTAAAAGCAAATCATACCAAAGTTAAAAATAAATAACTGTTCTAACAACATAAATAAACTTTCTCGTTAAAATAGAATAATTAAAAACGAAACATACCAAAGTTAAAAATAAATAAATAACTGTTCTATAACAACATAAATAAACGTTCTTGTTGAAATAATATAATAAAAAACAAAACTTACCAACAATAAGTTTCCACAATAAATAATTCATAATATCACAATCACTACATGACACTATCACAGATTATCAGTCACTCACCACTGTCACTATAACTGCTGGCTCCTACATTTATTATTATTGGCTCAATCACTGCGTCAATCCGAATATCCGTATTCCACATTTTTTCTTCAACTTTTTTAACGTGCCCTATGCATTTTTGTCAATAATCAGCTGTAACTGTTTTTAATGCACTGGATAGAAGGACATGTTCTAATTTAAAAGTTCTATTTTCTCTTGCAACATTCCCCTTTACTTCAGCCCAAATGAGCTAAATGGGATTGAGTTGACAGTGGTAAGGCGGCAGCCGCAATACCTCAATACCTCTAGCTTTAGCCATTTCATCCACAATATATTTCATATATATCGGCAAATGCTGTTTCGCTAGGGTTAGCAGTTCAGCTTCTGGCGAAGCACGATCGAATAGGATACCTTTACGATCTAGCCATTCTTGAATTTGCGCTTTTCGCCATGCACTGGTTGGTAATTTTTTCAGTAATCGACTGTGGTAAGGGGCCTTATCCATAATAACTACAGATCGGGGTTCAATCTTTGCGAGAATTTTTGCAAACCATTCCTTGAAAACATTCGCATTCATGTCCTCATGATAATCGCCACTTTTTTTCGACACAAACGATAGAAGTCCATCTTCCACGAATCCTGAATTACTTTCTATATGCGTTATTATTAAGCGTTTTCCTTTTCCTGTTGGCATTTCTAATCCTGCTGACCAATCTTCCATATGGCCTTGACGAACACTTTTTACATTTCTATCTTGCTAAAATTACGTTACAGTATGTCCTTCATTCAACAACATCTCATCTAAATAATAACAATTTCTTCCTCTTTCACGGGCAACTCTAATTGCACGAATATAATTCCTTCGTCAACAAATAATATCATTTCTCTCAAGCAGGATTCTATTTCTCTTTCCTTTTGCAAATACAAAGTTCATATCATGCAAACATTTTTTTAACGTCGATCTGCTCATTTTGGGTATATGTACATCACCATTCAACTCGCTCTAACTCATTAGAAATAAATCACATTATTATGAGCTCAAAATCAAACAAAGCTCCAGGTAAGGACGGTATAACAGCAGAAGTTTTAAAAAGAGTTAGTGATATAGTGTCAACTCATCTATCTTATTTAGTAAATAAAATTATTGCATAACAAATATTATAAATTATGGACCTATATCATTGACTTCAAATCTCGCAATGGTGTTGGAAAAAGTGATAAAAAAACGAATCACAAATTTTACAACAAAATATAAACTTTCATCAGAAATGCAATACGGTCGGGAGGGTCGCTCTACACAAGATGCTATAGCTTATATAACCCAAAAATTATACTAAAAGCTAGATAATAGTGAACCCACAATCTGCATATTTGTAGACCTGGAAAAGGCGTTCGACACGGTTAGTCACTTTAGATTATTAAACAAATTAGAGTGTTTATGATTTCGTGGTAATGCGATTAAGTTAATGGAGAGCTACCTTTCAAGCAGAGAAAAATATGTGCATGTTGAGGGGTCCCTAAGCAAAAAAAGAATTATTGAATATGGGGTACCCCAAGGTACAGTATTGGGGCCTACACTATTCAGCCTTTATCTGAACGATCTTCTAATTGTATCACACACAGGAACGATATTTAGCATTGCGGATGATACGATAGTTATATATAGCTCAGAAACTTGGACCAAATTAAAGCAGATAGTCGAGGTAGAGTTTAAATTGGTGAAAAATTGGTTTGATATAAATTTGCTTACGATCAGTTGTAGCAAGACTAAGTATCTTCTATTTAAGTCTTATCGTCTAACTTACCTAAACTTGGTCCCCAAGAAATTCACAGTGAGAAAAATAGAAAATCGAAATAGAAGAAGCAGACAGTGTTTAAATACTTAGGTGTAACTGTCGACAAACATCTTAGATGGGACTTGCAAGTTAATAACACAATAAAAAATTTAAGGATATTGCTACCAAATTTAAATATTTAAGACAATTTCTAGACTTGCCTCAGATGTGTGTTATATTATGCGCTCGTTCAATCACAACTAACTTACTTATTGTATATCTTCGTAAATTTTTTTGTATGAACATTGTAATTAATATAGGAAGAGAGTGGAAGAACGGCACCGCAGACCTCTTATCATTTGTCTGTATTTCTTTCTTCCACACAATAAAAATTATTATTACTATTATTATTATTATTATTATTATTATTATTTTTTAAGTAAAACCAGTCGTCCTTATCCCTGCCTCCGATACCAGAGAGGGTACGCTGGGAGCGCCAGTAACCACTCTCTACACCGTAGAGTCAGTGATCACTGGTTCCGTGACTCGTGTGCCCTGAGCAGACGCAATGAACCAAGAATGACAGCCTTCTGCATTCTCCCGGCTAGGACTTCTGCCGATTGTCGGCATGCCGGTATGATGTTCAATTCCGAAAGCAGCGTGTGTCTCGTTCCACCGAGAGCTCCTATAATCAGTACCACCAGCTTGACAGTATGGTCTGCGGAGTTCGAAGAGTAGGTCTCGATATTTTGTCCGTTTTTCTTCCTCCTTCAAGACAATGTTGTTCTCCGCGGGAGCCGAGAACTCTATGACGAACATTGTCTTGAGTTGGTGGTCTATGAGGACTACGTCAGGCTTGTTTGCCTGTATTTGCCTGACCGTGGGAAACGAGTAGTTCCAATAAATTAGACACCTCTCATTCCCCACAACGGACTCAATATCCCCCGGAGCATAAGGCAGCACTGGTGTCTCGTCTATCTCATACGAGTGCCTCAGATGATAGTAAAGCACTCGTAGTGCTCCGTCGTGCCTTTGGATATAGGCGGAGACTGCATATGTCGGGCAGGCCGACAACAAGTGCATAAGCGTCTCCGGCGATCTGCGGCAGGCCCTGCAGCTGACGTCAGCGACCTCCATACCCATGACACGACTTCGATAGACGAGGGTGTTGAATACACCGTCCTGGCAAGCCAATATAAATCCCTCGGTCTCAGACTTCAGCCCGGCTGACCTTAAGAAGGCGAAGGTCAGCCTTTCGGATAAGCCAAGTTCTTCTATATTTCAATAGAAGACACCATGCAGTGGCTTATCCGAATGGAGCTGCAGAAAGATTGTTTGTTCTGCAGCTTTTATTTGAGCTTTCCGCCGAGCGGGTTCCAACTCGGTGACAGAGTCGGGATTATCCCGCTCAACGTCGAAGATGAGACCGAGTTCATCGGCTGCTCTGCGTGCTGCCTTAAACAGAAAAGCTCCTACCTCTGCATTTTCATGGTCTCGGACCATGCAGAGGAGGGGATCCGAACTCCTGACGACCTTACAGGCTCCATCCAGCACCATCCTGCTGTGTAGACTCTCCAAGCTCAAGAGTCCACGGCCTCCCCGATGTCGTGGGAGATATAACCGTGGAACGGACGATTTAGGATGCAGGCTCCTATTGAGGTGCATCTTTCTCCGGGTTCCTACATCGAGTTGGCACAGCTCCTCTCGAGTCCACTTCACTACTCCAAAGGAGTAGAGCAGGATCGGAACGGCAAGCATATTAGTGGCAGACACCTTGTTCTTCCCCGACAGTTCTGAAGACCAGATCTGTCGGAGTCGGTGCTGATACTTGCCGGGAGAGCGTTTTTTACTACACCCACTTCTTGGGTGGAGCGTTGCTCGACACCCAAGTAAGTGTACGACTCTCCGGCATCTAGGTGGTGTAGGATGCTTCCGTCTACGAGCTGCGCGTCCTCGCCGTAGCCCCCACATCGTCCTCTCTTGAGATGGACCAGTGCACATTTGTCCAATCCGAACTGCATACCGACAGCCTGCGTGTACTCCTGTACCACCCTATGGGATTGTTGGAGATCCCTTTCTCCGGAGGCATAAAGTTTAAGGTCATCCATGTAAAACAAATGGGTGACCTTATGCCTCCTGTCGCCGGGGGTACCACAATTGTAACCGCGGGTTTTCCGGAGCGAGACGGATAATGGCAGTAGCGAGATGCAAAACAAAAGGGGGCTGAGGGAATCTCCCTGAAATACTCCCCTTTTGAACGTTACCGGCTCTGTTTAGACTCTATCATTACCAGATGTTATGGTAAAGCGAGTCCTCCAGAGCGGCATCAGATCTTCAATGCATCTCACTACGGGACCGGCGACCGCAAGACATCGGAGCAAGTGTACAATAAGCTCATGAGATGTCATGCCAAATGCCTTGCGGTAATCGATCCAAGCCATGGAGTGATTCCGCTTATATTGCACGGAGTCCTGCGTGACACATCTGTCAATCAACAGGTTCTCCTTGCAGCCAGCGACATCTCTCTTCGACCCTCGTTGCTCATATATCCGTTCGTAAACTGGGTTAACTGCTTGGAGTACCCGCATGTACAAGATGCGTGTGAACACCTTGTAACATGCGTTTAAACAGGTTATCGGCCTATAGTTCTTTGGGTTGGACAAATCTCCGTTCTTGGATTATTATTATTATTATCGTTATTACTTACTATGCAATGAAATGTTAAGATCATACAAGAATATCAATACTGAGTTATTATTTTAACGCTTAGAAGTTGTGACGTATATTTGTTCAGTTTTTGGGTGGGTGGATTGTGATCATGTGCCTTTTTTGGGTAGCATCAGGTAACTAGGTTTACGTCTAGTATTATTTAATATAAAAATTTAATTAACCAAAGTAATGCGTACATTATTATGGCATTTAATTGTATTTAATAATCGTACACAATGCTCTCTCGACGTTCGAGGGTTCCATAAAAGTCCTCAGATAAATTAGTTAAATAATAAAACACAACTCCGCCGGAGCATATCAAATTAAAAACGGAAAATAAGAAGCATAAAGTGTTGTTTTGTTATTCCCATTATAATAATTAATTTCGGTCTGGGTATTACCGCGCTCTGGCGTGCTCTCTCTGATGACAGAACTGACTAATGAATGCTCCTGGCGCGGCAGGGGCTCATTGAGAGGCATGGAGAGGACGCAGATGAATATCGCCCGCCGACGATTTATTCTTGCACCTCGCCGATGTTGTTCTCAATTCCTCAGACTTTGTTGCATTGAAACGAATAATGCGGTAATTAAATGATTATATACGAGGAGGTGCGGGAAATCTGGTGGGGGCAAAAGGAATGGTCTGGCTGGAATGTCTACTTTATGTATCAAAATACATGATGGTGCGTTTAAAATCGCACTAGTCAAAAATAATTGAATAGCATCACTTGAAATTGTGAAATTCCCCAAGATCAATATTAGGCCCACATATTTATATATTTTATAATTGACCTATTTTAGTTACAGGAAATAGATCACTGATTATTTCTATGCTCAGAATTTGTGGGAAATAAGAAATGTAGTTTTCGTCAGACTAAACTTGTCACTGACGATTTCCCACAGATAGGATAGGTACTATCTTAAGCTTCTTGAACTAATTTTTCAAGAATAAAATTTAGATACCGAGTGTTATATTTTAATATAAATGCCCAATATTATACTAGTTTTTTTCGAATGCTTTGAATCACTCGATTACCTTAACGGTAATAAAGTGTGCTTCATCGGCGATTTTAATATACCTGAGTACAAACTGAGCATTGATAATAATAACAACAGTACGACTCGTACTTTGGCACTTCAGGCTTTTCTCAGCTTTTTTGACTTAGCGCAATTAAATAATGTAAATAATTGTAATAACAGATTTCTCGATTTGGTTATAACAAATCATTCAAGTAAAGTTAACAAAGCTGATGATGTTTTATTAAGTGAGGATGCTTACCACCCTGCCCTTTGCATATGTTTTTTTATCACAAACAATTCAAATCATACTGCTCAAACCAACGCAGTGCAATCTTATAATTTTCGTAAAGCCAATTATGTTCTATTGTATGAAATGATATTAAATTGTGATTGGTCATTTTTAAAAGACTTTGATAACGTAAATATCGCCTGTGATCAATTTTATAATACGCTTAGAGATATACTAGACATATGTGTTCCTAAATACATTCCTCGTAATGCTAGTAAAAAGTATCCCCCGTGGTTTAACGGTCTAATTATAAAAAATATTAAAACCAAATTTTCGCTTTGGAAGCGCTACAAAAAAACAAACGATCCTGATGTTTATAATCAATTTAAACTTATTAGAAATCAAATAAATATTGATATCGACATTGCACATAAGATGTTTTTAAGAAATATAGAACTTAATGTAAAGAATGACGTAAAGTCATTTTGGGGTTACATCAATTCTAAAACGAATGCATCAAACATTCCAAATAATTTAATATACAACAATAATCATCTAACCTCCATGCAAGATATTGTTGATGGTTTCGCCAGCTTTTTCAGCGGTGCATTTACCAAACCAGTAAACGTCAATAATGCAAACGATTTCTATCACAGTGATCATTATCTACACTTTGATCAGTTTAATACCAACGACATTTTAACCGCTTTATTAAAATTGAAACCGAAGTTTACCAAAGGTCCTGATGACATTCCAGCATTTATTGTTCGTGACTGTGCCTATGCTCTAGCGGAACCTCTCACTATATTGTTTAATCTAACGTTGCGTACTTGTGTTATTCCTAATGTTTGGAAAACTGCTCGAGTCTGTGCCGTATTTAAAAAGGGTGATAGGAATAATGTTGAAAACTACAGGGCTATAACAATAATATGTAATTTTGCCAAAGTTTTAGAAATTGCGTTACATGACATATTGTATCCGCACGTTCAGGGTCAGATTTCTATTCATCAACATGGCTTCATGCGTAATCGATCAACGACAACAAATTTATTTTGCATCACTCAATTTATTGCTCAGAATCTTGATATGAATGTTCAAGTGGATGTAATTTATACAGATTTTTCCAAAGCTTTTGACCGGTTAGATCATGGTATCTTACTTCAAAAGCTTGAAAAAGTTGGATTGTCTCTACCACTGATTAACCTATTTAAATCATATTTATCTAATAGAACTCAGTTCGTTGAATGTCGCGGATTTATGTCAAATGAATTTTCTGTATCTTCGGGAGTGCCTCAAGGCTCCATTCTTGGTCCACTTCTCTTCGTAATATTCATCAATGATATTGTGGAGAATCTTGATGTACACTTTTTATTGTACGCTGACGACATAAAAATATTCTGCTCAATAAATAATATTTCTGATTGCCTAAAATTGCAAAATAATCTTAGTAAATTAGATGAATGGTGTGTATCAAATAATCTCCCCCTGAATGCTGCAAAGTGCAATATTGTAACTTTCTCTCGAAAAATTTCACCTATTTGTTTCAATTATATCTTGGACAATGTCACCTTAAATCGGTTGGACTCGATTAAAGATCTAGGAGTTACATTTGATAACAAATTATCATTCACCCTGCATGTAAATGAAATTACTAAGATTGGCTACAGAAATCTAGGTTTTGTTATAAGGAACTCTCAAGGTTTCACCGACGTGCAGGTATTAATGCTACTTTTTAATGCATTTGTGAAATCTAAACTTGAGTATGCTGCTGTAATATGGCAACCAGGTTATAACGTTCACGCTGAAAGCTTGGAGAATATTCAACGGCGTTTTTTAAAGTTTTTATCTTTTAAAATGGATGGCCAGTACCCTCATGTTGGAATACCTCAGCAGAACTTATTAAACAGATTTTCTGTATTGAGTTTGCAAGACCGTAGAAAAACGCAGTCCTTGATTTTTCTAAATAAATTAATAAATAACAAAATTGATTGTCCCCAACTTTTAGAGCAACTTAACTTCCATATTCCTAGAGTCGGGACTCGTCGCTGGTGTACATTTTATCTGAGTACTCCGCGGTCAAACATGTTAAAATTTTCCCCCCTTTTCTTTATGTGTGAAAACTGCAATAACCTGCAGGACAGTCTGGATATATTCAATTGTAATTACAGGTCTTTAAAAAAAGTGTATTTATCGAATTAATCGTATTATGAATTGTGTTTATTTTGTTGCCAATGCTGTTTTGGACATTTCGTGATTATTATTTATCTGTATATTTATAGTAATTATTGTTGTATGTTCCCATCCGTTAATTGGTTTAAGTACTGTTGGATGGTGTAAAACTAAAATAAAATAAAATAAAATAAAAAATAAAAATATGCGATATTGAGAAAAGCTTTATTTAAAATTTTCGGTAATCTTTTTATAAAATGCGAATAGTATCTCAGTCTTGATTAGGAATTAAGAAGTGGTTGTAACTTTAAACATCTCTAAATGACGCCCACAGACACCAAAACACTAGAACACTATAATCGAATACTGTGCACAACACGCGTTTCGCCAACAATGTTGACATCATCAGGAGATGATCAGGCAACCACATGCAATGGTCCAGAAATCCTTCGCCATTAACTTGAACTAAGCAATATGACTAAATGAATTGATTATATTCGCGTTTGAAATAAAATTATTTCTATTCATTCAGTTTGGTTGCGCCTTGTCCGTGACCGTGTACTACGAATACCGATTAAGTTCAATGTTGCTTTTGTCAAATAATATAATTACTTATGAATGGCACATACATATTACATGGTGTACGTGCATGTTTTGCTCATTTGACTTTCAAAGTTTAAATTTTTTACAACTCATGACACATATCATACAACTACTGAATAATTTTCAGCAACCCACAGACTCCGGAAACAGGTATCGACTATTATTCAAAACCTCTTCATCTGTTGGGAAACCAAGAACTACTGTCTTTAACAAGAAACTTTTTGTGTATTGAGTTTCAAAAAGGAATTAGCACCATTATGTTACATAAATATGTTTGTTGGTAAACTTCTCTCAAGCTGCTTCAAACTTTTTACTATGGCAAATAATATTATTTATGTATATAGCAAGCGGCTGGCCAATAAGTAATATTTAATGATAGAATGGAACAAAATTTAGTTTTTTTTATACATTTATTTAACGTCGGCCTATTTCCGCTGCTGAGGCCTATCACCGACGCCTGTAGACGAGCTACCCCCAACCAGGAATTTTGCCGAACCTCTTCCTTTAAGAAGAGTAGGGATCTTTTACTTGCCTAACATTTAATAGACAAGGGACCGAAGGCTTTATATCCCCTCCGAAGGATGGTATATCTCCTATACAACCCTCGCCTAAGGTTGTATAGCTTCCGCGCATACACTGATATACAAGCCGCTGGAAGATGTGTGAGGCGAGGACGCGGTTTCCGTTGGAATGGTCACCCATCCAACTACTAACTGCGCCTGACGTTGCTTTACATCACATACCGAAGTATGTACATAGTAAAGACGCACCTACGCTCGTCCCTCAAATTTTAGTTAGAATCATTAGACTAATATTTAAGTTAAAACCCATGGAAAGTTGCAAACCTATTTTTAAAGCTAATAATATTTTAACTGTCCCTTCTATATTTTTATTTAAAAGTGCTTTATATGCTTTTAAAAATAAACTGCACTTTTTACGTGTCGGGGACTCTCATTGCTATGGTACTAGACATGGAGGTGAGTTTCAAATCCCAAAACATAAAACTGCTACTTTTAAGAACTCACCAGCTTGTAGTTTAATATATGTTTACAATAGATTACCAGTTAACCTGAAAGAAATTGCAACTTATCACGCATTTAAAAAGGAAGTTAAATTATTTTTTATTGAAAAAACTTTTTATACCATTAATGAATTTTTAAATTAATTCATGGTTCACGCTTTCATTTTACATATTTTATTCTGTGCTATATGTTATACATTTTTTACATTTGTACATTGTACATTCTTATACATCGTTTTATACATTCTTGCACTCTGTTTTATATGTTTATGTTTATATGTTTTTTTTTACATTTTGTTTACGTACCTTTATACATTTTACACTTTTGTATACATTTATATATTTGTACATTTTTATACATTTACACTCTTATACATTTTATGCACCATTACGCATTTTATGCACCATTACACATTTTATGCAACTATATATATGTGTATATATTATATTTTTACACTTTCATACATTTTTAGTTCATTTCTATGTATTTTTTATATTTCAACAAATTTTTGACAATTTAATGTGTATGCACTTTTCTAGTAGACAAATAATTGACATACCATATGTACTTTTACTGTACTTACAAATGATGAATAAACATTATTATTATATTATTATTATTATTATTATTATTATTATTATTATTATAGCGTATTTACAATACCAACATAATTTTATTTATTTAGTGATACACTGCCCAAACAGAGAAACTCCACTACAAGGTAGGAATATTACAAAAATGCAAACCTCTAAATCAATACATATCTCCTATAATAATGATGATCAATGTAAATATATATACTGCTATGATATCCCGCGTGAAATGCGTTAAAATATCACACGATATAATTTCTAAATTTAATTCCCAAGATCGAAAGTTCGGGATCAATGAAAGAAACACATTTCTAGCAACACAAAGCAATGAAACAGATTCAAATCAAGCTGAACAATGTATTGCGAGAACAATATTCCATACAACTAAAAAAGATAAAATTCTCTGCCTCGCTATATAAAATAAATACATCACACACAACAGTATGTGAAAATGCTTTCACGTATGAAAAGTGCTATTTTCTTTATGAAAATTATATACGACCGAACTATAATCACGTGTAAATAATTAATATCATATTACAATTAACTTCATATTAATTTATTTAAAAAAAAAACAGATTTTTGTCGGCTTGGTGGCGTGATGGACAGTGGCGACGTTCCATACAGACGGCCCGGATTCAAAACCGGGTCACAGCGAGTCGATGAGATATAATGGATGAGCGGATCTGCTTGTCACCATCTTTCGAAAGAGATGTAAAACGTGTGAGCACGTTAAAAATCCCTACCCTACCACAAAGTGTGGGGGTTCGGCAAAATTTCCAGATTAGGGGTCCCAGTGCCTTCACTGACGAGCTTATCCCCTGGCATCGGTGATTGGCCTTGGTAACAGAAATAGGCCGACGTTAAATAAAAAATAATAAATAATAAATAAACACCACAGAGATTAGACAACCTCCAATTCCAGAAGCCAGAAGGCTTCTGCGGAAGGGGTTACACAGTGAAAAAACGCGGACGTACAGCCATTTCCTCCGACAGTGCCGGAGCCAGGATTCGAATCCGATGGTGCGATACCCGTGTGATTAATCGCGATTGCCAACTCGCGCCTTAACCCACGCGGCTATCGACCAGATAAATGATTTAAAAAAAACAGATTTAACAAAGCAGGAGGAAACTCTTTGTAATAAAATAATACTACATAGGTAATCAATTAAAAAACTGTGTGGCCACCATTATTTTCAATGCAAAGCTCATAGTGTCTTCTTAAGTTTATAGTTGAGGTCAGGAATCGAGATTTTTTGGGGTTTTGCTTTTTTTGCCAGAGCGCCAATCTAGAGACCCCCCCATTTTCGAGATCGCTAAACATGGTGGTGGGGGGTCCCGCAATTTGTTACCTCGGCAACCCCTTCAAATTGGCCAAATACCACCCCCAAATCGCCCTCCCGCTTACAAATGATTTTCGAATCCATTTTCTGGCCTGGTTAAGACTTCCTCGAGTACAGAGGTTCGCTCTTCCAGGCAGATGAGCCAAACCACCCCCACCCCCCGATTTTCGCCACCTCCGAAGGGGATGGTTACACAAACCTGGTCACCTGCCACCTTCCTCACAGAAACACCTCATACAAAATATAATTTTTTTCCCAAGAAAAAATTTTTTTTCCACCCCTTTGAAGGGTGACAACACCCCCGGGGATGGTTACAAACCGTGGTCACCTGCCACCTTCCTCACAGAAACACCTCCTGTAAAATATAAATTTTTTTCCACAAATAAAATTTCAATTTTCCAACCCCCTAGAGGCGTGGAAGCCTGGTGTAGGGGTGGCTGAGGTCAAATCCCTTGAGCGACTTTCCGTTTTACTCGAGGGAATAACAGTTAGGCGAAAAATAAACGGTTTCACAGAAAAGGGCCCTTTGGGGGTGGTTTTTGGTCAATTTGAAGGGATTGCCGAGGAAAAAAATTGTGGGACCTCCACCATCATGTTCAGCGACCTTGAAAACGGGAGAGGGGTCTCTAGATTGGCGCTCTGGCAAAAAAAGTTACCCCTTCCGACTCCTGACTATTAGGAAAATATTGCAAATAGCGTTATTATGGTTTCTGTTTATGTAGCGTACTTTTCCACAATTAAGGACGGATATACCATAATCATAAAACTAACAAAGATTATACCTTGAAGGCAAAAAATGCCGACAGGCTGGAGGCAGTAATGGCCAACTACAATAGCCTACGATAACACCGTAATTTGGAAATTACGCTCATTTACCCATCCCTCGAGAGGGATACGAGAGACCGCCGAAATGCAGGCAAAATAGGTCAGTCATATTTCTGTTCTCAAACAATTCACTCGTATATTTAAACTTAAGATTCGTAACCACTTTTTGTTTGTTTGTTTTGTTTAATAAATAACTCCTTCTGAAGAACATTTAATTAGTTGTACCCACACAACAGTTTAAGTTGTTAATTTCTTCTTGAATTTTCGTTTTAATAGCCTGAAGATTTCTTTAAAAAAAATCAGGATTTTCATCTAACTCATGGAGCATGATCTGACAAAACTCCAATCTTCTACGTTTTTGGTCTTCATTCAGTTCATGGACGGGTAACATTTTATAAGGCCTATATTGATTGCCTTTTCAAAGTTTTTTAAATGTTGGAATAACTTTTCTCTATTTCACGACAAGCATTTAATAAACTATTAACCGAATTTTCCAAAACTAATAGTAAAATAAGGTATCGATCTATTTTTTATAGTTAGTCATTTTTTTACCTTCAAAATATAACAATATACCTAGATCTTCTTCCTCGTTTGCGGTAACGTTACGTCGTTTTCTTGAAAAACTGGGTCCTATTTTTTGCATAAGGGTGAACATCCAAAAACGTGTTAACACTAGGAATCGCTCTATTCGGATATAACGTCATGTATTCTCTTCTTGCGCACACTTATTATTATTTCTCACATAAGGGGAAATATTTCGATCCTTTCAGCCTCACTATGACCTATTTTGATTAAATAAATGTTAATAATGACTGTTTGAAATGTCCCAAATTGAATAAACAATAAAATAATTATTATTTTCGTGGCCTACCTTGTTATTTTTGTTTCACTTGTGTTTTGACACGCATGGCTCACTCTTCTTGCAGTAAAGCAGCTCATTTGCATTTTGAATGTCAAGTATGTCAAGAAGTATTTAAGATAGACGTATACAATATTATATATTTGAAATCACGGGAAAAAGGGCTTATCAAAAATGCAATAATATATAGGGCGTTCCATTAAAAAAAACATATTTATTCCGTATCACGTGACCTATACATGATATTGTTTTTTATCACCTTTCAATAAAACATAGATAAGATCCTACAACTTTTGTGCGAAACTTTTTTACGAAACAGAAATAAAGGGGGGTCAATATATACTGAATAACCCTGTACCACACAGACTTTACAAATCGTCTCGGAACTTGTTCAATAGCTAACGCATGCATTTCATACCCTGGCCTCCATACCACTCACTGATTCTAATCTGGAGCGTATAGTGTATACGACCAGAATTGAAACCGCATAAAAACTATAAAAGCCGGCAAAAACAGTCGGCATCTCTTTATTATTTTTCTTATGACAAGCATTTTTATTTACCTCCGCAAGAGATGCCGACTGTTTTTGCTGGCTTTTAGTTTTTATAAGGTTCCAATTCTGGTCGTATACACTATACATATGAATTGAATAGTAACACCATCATAATATTTGCATTATCAAAGTCAATACCTGTGACAACATCAAAGTAGTAGTAGGATTGTAGTAGATTTTAATAAAATTCTGCAATTTAATTCATTATTTTTATATGAACAGGGCATCCTTTTAAAATCTGTAATGCCTGTAAACTCCTTGCACGGAATTAAATTTTCATCTACACTATCCTCGTTCCCGGATATTGGACTTATTGAACTTTCTTAATAAAAATTACGTTGGCCTTCTCTGAACACTATTTATTAATAAACATTTCTACAAGGAACTCCGTGAAACGGTACAGGGCTAGGAAATCCGAGATAACTTTAAATTTATAAATTATTCATAAACAACTGCGAGGAAGCTGAAATTTATAAATATATTATCTAGTTTGTCTTGTAGGTTTATTGGAGGATCTTGCTCGCAAAGGCAATGCATCACAATAGAATTTTGGCTGCATTAATTTTAAGCCTTGACAAAATAATATAACTTTCTGGATTGGGAATAAGGATAAGCTGTCTTGAATGTATGCCACGCAGTATATCATGATATGACGTTGAGTCGGTTCAAGCCTCGCTTCAAGCCCAGCCAAAGTAGGTGTGAACACAGACAAATAAGACATTTTACTATGTTTAATAAGAAAAAATCCATAGTTGAACTTTGAATAGACCTTCAGATTAGGCCCTCAGTAAAACTTCTCGATCGTAACCATCACCCCGCCATCTTGATAAAACAGCGTAACACTTCAGGTGTGCAAATATATCGGAATGATATGGTAGTACAGTGGGTAGCCTTCTCTCTGAGCATACCTAACGAAGTGGGTTCGAGATTCATCTACTGCAAAGTAATTTTCAATTATAAATTATCCCCCAAGAAGTGGTTCGGGCTCATAAACTCACACAAGTCTAGACTTGAAAGGTCCTTCAAATAATCTGGAAGGCGGTTAAAACATTTAAAGACTTATTACTCAGTTTGTACTTGAACTGCTTAAAATTTATTTAAAGGTAAACAATACACAGAACACAAAATTTCATGTAAGAAGGATTTGAAATATCTGCGATATTGATCGAGTATTACTAAAAGTATGCGATTTTTCAAATAATTGTTATTTATAGGTTCCCCTAAAGAATTATAAATATAATTATATTTTTAATAATACTTACCTACTATAGGATTGTTGTTGTCAATGAACCATTGTCTCGGTGTACACTGAGAACGTTATCACCTGCCAACGAATATCGTTCGAGACGTAAATTCTTTGTAAGGCAACCCTCATTTATCACCTTGTGAGTAAATTTTTAATAAGCAGCCCCATTCCTTTTCTTTAAATTTTACACGCAGTTTATGGCCGTAGGTATTCTAAATTCGTTTCTTCTTAGGCCCTTCGTCAAATAAAAAAGCAATTGGCTTCGCAATTTTACGATCAATCCGTAGAAAAATGTTGAAAGAAGTTTGTATCAATAAATATTTATAAGTTACTTAAACAGCTAGAGATAGAGGATAAAGCAGGTCATACCTAGCCGATTAAGGTAGGGAAATATGCTCTTGATCAGACAGTTAACATTATACGGAATATCAGGCTTGTAAAAGGCTCCATAGTAAAGAAATTAAAAGTGAAAATAAATATTTTCTTTTGTTTTATTTAATATCATTTAAATTGTCAGTATGTTTCTTTTATATGATTATATCATTAAAGGCTCATAGATAAAAAGTGAAGTTATTTCTTATACAGAGAAAAAAAGCTCAGTTTTAAAAATATCTCAGGTCCGTGAATCCTTCGAGGCGATTTCCATAAATTTGTTGTATTCTTTTTTTTATTAAATCATCTTATTACACTCATAATGCTGGGTATTCTCAGATATGTGACTATTTCACATAGATGAGATATTGGTTGTATATTTGTATGTTTTTAAGGAGTAAAATATCGTGTTAAATTGAACTAATCGTAAACCTTTTATTTTATATAATATGAACGGTTTAATTTCAAACACTATATAGTTAAATTTTCTCCTAAATTTCTTAAAATGACCTGTATTCCTAATCTAGCTAACTTAAATATACTTATCTATAAGTGTTACCTCGATATCTCTTTTATTTGAATGTAGAAATTTAAATTTAGTAACTATTGCTTTATTATGTTGGTATCTTGCAACTTGCAATTGGATGTCAAGGTCTCATTTATTTATTTAGAAATATAAACAGTGAATATATGTGACTAAATTAGTATTAAAAAACACTTGTTAAAAAACCTTAGTTTGTTATTGTGGGTGAATTTCTTTATTCCCTCGACGTCCTGGTTCACAATGCAGCTCACAAAGTTCAGACTTAGATTAAAGTTGACCCGTGCGCCAATATCCATTGGCTTGATGTCGGTCTCGATAACTAGGGCCGAGTAGGACTACTACTCTTTGCTCCTAGATTATCTCTGTAGACCTGGACCGGCCTTCGTGATAGGTGGGCCCGCTTACTTCTACCAGACCCAGCTCGCAAATGCGAGATGTGTCGTGGTATTTTCTGCGGACCTCCCCTGGTCCTGGCTCTTCAACCTCGCTGGCTGAGGTCTCTTCTGGCGCTTTTCTTGTCTTGATATTTTCTTTCTTCGCCAGCTTGTCACCCCCGTGGGTAGTCATCGGTCTAGTTGGGTTTAGGAAGTTTTGGCTGGGATTGACTGCCGGTACGTAGGACACGCGTGTCCTACCCCGGATCGTCGGAAAGGTATGGATATAAGCTGAGCTTATTTTAGCACTTTCGGACTCCACGGAGCAGGTGGGACAACAGGCGTTGGACGGTATGTTGTCCGACGCCCGCAAGGAGGTTGGGTTAGGGTAGAAAAAACGTCATGTCTCTGGTAGTGGTGGTCCGTCCTGGGGTATCTGAAACAGATCGGTTAGCGGGAAATATAAGTTATACTCACCCGTTGTCCAGTAGCTGTACCCTCGGCCGTTTGTGCCTCGGGGCGTCGGCAGGATCATAACCAGTGGCCTGTCTGATCAGCGGGTTGCCATGCTCCTCGGATTGGGCGTACAGGGTCTTCGCTCGTTCCCGGATGACTTCAGTGACCGTGGTGTACTCCAGGTCTCTGACAATATCTGCGGTTCTCACGTACCATGGGGCGTCGACTGCCGTCCTGAGGGCGATGTTTTCCACTACCTGGATTTTCTTCATGTAGGACTTTGCCTGATAGTCCCACGCTACCGAGGCGTACGTCAGCTGCGGCCTGATGAGGGTCTTGATAAGCGTGAGCTTATTCCTCAAGTTGAGACGGCTCCCGTTTCCCATCATCGGGTAGATGAGGGCTCTCGTGCGCCGGGCCTTGGCTGTGATAGCGTCCGTGTTCTGTCTCCACGTTAGGCTTCTGTCCATGACCACGCCAAGGTATTTGACGGTGTCGTGCCATTGGATGTCCTCGCCGTTCATGGAGACGTGTCCTGTGGGAATTTCTTTCCGCACTCGTCTGAAGAGAATGGCTTGGCTTTTGTCGGCGTTGACGGCGACTTTCCACTTCGTGCACCATTCTTCCAGGAGTGTGGCCGTTTCCTGGAGTTTTCTGGTTGCGTTCCTGGCTTTTCAGGATCTGGCAATTATTGCTGTGTCGTCTGCATACAGGGCCAGGGCTGTGTGGTCGGTCCTGTGGAGGTCTGAGGTGTAGAATGATCCGTGCACGCAACACAAATTTTTAAAGTCCCGATTTTATTTTACCGACTCGACTTTCATGAATTACTGCAGGTAGGTTTATAATAATTGTTACTCTATAATTTAGTTTTCTTGCTTGAAATTTGCCTTATTAGCAATTTTGGCTCTTCACCGCCGTAGTTGATATACTGTGACAAATTTACATAACAACACCTTCATTGAGGTTAGATTTTAAAACAAAGCGTTTCTATAGTTTCTTGTAAACAAATTTTGATCGATCTGGACATCAAATCTGACATCTCTTTTATAATTTTTTGGTTGTTGTCATGGTTACAAGATTTTGACTTCCTTGTCAAAACTGGTCAAATTTAGTTTTCATATTTGTACTATTTTTCTCTGTCCTTTCTCACTTGATTCTTTCTCCCTGCTTCTCCCTCTTTCTTTTGATGTGCCTTTTATGTCTCTACGTGCTTTATTAAAAGAATTACCTGTCACTTGTACCCTTGCCGATGCCTTCGCGCACTACACTAAACTAGCCCCCTTTTCTCGTCTTTTTTCAAGTTCGGGTGAAAGTTGAGTGTACCCACACACTTTTTTTATTTTTGTCTTTCCCCAAAACTAAATTTTAACATCTGAATTTGACCTGTTTTCTCAAAGTTGCAAATTTGTTCAATTTAGGGCCCCATTTTTGTCTGTAGACACTCCCCTTTATGCTTGATTATTGAAATTTTTTATTCAAAAGTTCCTCTATACAATATTATATGATTTTATTTAAGTTTTGACTGTTTATTTTCCTCCTTCTTTAGTGAATTTTGATATGTTTGTCAGCAAGTTTTTAAATCGTGGAAAATTTGTGAAATTTCTTGAATATAAATGTTTCCACTGATACATTTTAATGTTTTAGGCAGCATTTATGTTTGGTACGTTTTGAATTTGCTATTGTCTAACTTTTGAATACGGTTTTTTTTAAAATTTATTTATTCTCAAGTGATGTTTTGATGTTTTGTGACTCTGATTGGTAAGTTCATAAATTTTGTGTGATTTTGAATCAATAACAATATATATATATATATATATATATATATATATATAAAATATGTATCTCTATGAAACCACATTCCATTTATAGATTTTACATATGAAATGATAAACTATGAGGCCTCCAAATCACCCAATCAATATTGGTCTGTAGCGGTGAAAATCGACTAACATTTCGTTTGACACGTTCTGCGGAGGATCTCCGATAGCCGTGTCAGTTGTTCAGCCGCTGAAAGCGAACTCTCGGTACTGACCATATGTTTGTTTGATGTTCGAGGAATTGCCCTACGAATCTACGCTAACTCGGATCAATATCTCAAAGAACAAGGGTGATATCCTTTTTGCGGGCTTGAGAATCACTTCGCTCCCGCCCGGCTACACAATTAGAAGCCTGATGATAAATTCGCTTTGTACCCTACATCGGCCTGGTTATTGGCGTTGGGTTATCACTTAATTTGTTACTTTGTCTCTGACTGCGAGCAATTTAGACTTAATTGCATAAGGTCGTGTCATAACGTCAAAGAAAAAATAATTCTATGATTTACATTAATAATTTCATGACTTCATATTTAGTGATCGATTTTTCTCAAAACTTGGAACAGAATGTACGATTGAACACCACGAAAAAAGATATAACAATCCAGTCACTAATAGTGGGTAGTAATGAGTGAAATATGAAAAATTCTATAGAATCTGAGTTTGGCTTCCATACTGAAGCGACTTCCACCCATCCTGTTTAGTTACTAAAGAAAATCCTTTATCGTGAAGCAATCAAGAACATATTTAATCCCACCCAGTAATTATTTATTTTAATTTTATGTCAAGATAAATAAACAAATTGGCCATTTGTGTGATCGTCTATTTTTATAAAGTTAGGACCCAAATTATGTTATATTTGTAGTAATCTTTTATATTTATTTACCCAAGTTCTTTATGCAAAGTTTGACATTACGGTTTCCTATCTGATATTATTTACCTGTGAAAATTAATTACTCTGTTTTTTTTACAAATTTCTTACTTGCCAATACCTGTCAAATAGTTTATTTCAATAATTATATGCCTTAAAATATAGGCAATAAATGATATATACATGAAATAAGTATGAATGATATTTTTGCTAGGAAAATAGAAAACCTCACTATTATTGTTATTATTTTGTACGCTGTTAATATTTTTACGTTTTAACAGTGATGGGTGCTATGTTGTGAATGTGATGCATGATGCGGCTTGTGATGTAGAACGGATTGAAATATGGTGGACCCTTATTGCGTCCTCCACGGGAATCGGAATATTTTATTTTTAAAAAAATTTTCGTTTTAAGTTAACTGCAGCTGAAATGTCACTAGGATTAGAAATGGTTATCAGATATGATTAGAGTTCTTTTGGGAACAGAAGTTAATGCAAAATGTCTGTTACATTTAAACATTTATTGGGGCACATTTATAACAAATATTTTCATTTAATTCGACCTTTTACTAATTAAGGGAATAATACCGTTTGAGAAATCGTGTAACGAAATATTACTTCAGGTTGGGTGTTTGTATAATATATGGTATAAAATTACAGTTGAAAATGACATGAAAAACGGAGGTACTAAGAACGTACACAGAATATAAAACATAACCCTTTCATCTACCTACTCAAATGTAAATTCAGTGTAACAATGGAGCGAACGGGCGACAGGAAGGGAGAGAAAATCTCTCATTAAGTGGCTGCTTGCTGGCTTCAGGACTGAAACGAGACGTGTTGATTCAAGCAAGAGAGACAATTTAATTTAAATTTTAAAATATGACACTTCTATTCAGATTAATTTTAATTTTTTGCAGCGGGCGTTTGATTTAGTGCCAGTGGATGTTTTACTTGAAATCGAAGTACCTTCTAATGATTTCAATAAATGACAGTAATATTTACAAGCACTTTTAGTACATTGCAAATTTCATAAATTGCTTGCACAACTAATTTTAAAAGTATGAAATAAATTATTAGATATTAATTACAAATAATATATATGGATTTGTCAAAACCTAGGGCACTTCAAAGACTTGCTGCTTTAGTTTTATTTGATTTTTTTTATATACATTTATTTAACGTCGGCCTATTTCCGCTACTGAGGCCTAACACCGACGCCTGTAGACGAGCTACCCCCAACCAGGAATTTTGCCGAACCTCTTCCCTTTAGAAGAGTAGGGATCTTTTATTTGCTAACATTTAATAGATAAGGGACCGACGGCTTTACATCCCCTCCGAAGGATGGTATATCTTCTATACAACCCTCCCATCCAAGTACTAACTGCGCCTGCCGTTGCTTTACATCGCATACCGAAGTATGTACATAGTAAAGACGCACCTACGCTCGCCCCTTTATTTGATTTAAAATTATATTTTCTAATTTTTAAACAATTAGGTCTTCTTTTTGGTTCGTATAAATAAATGTTTGTACAAATGCGTTCTTTATAATTTGTGAGTTGCATTAGTATTATTAGTGGTAACTCTAACAATACCTATTATAATAAATTCAGGTTTTTTGGATAAGAAAATTTATAACTCTGTCCTTCCCATTTTTGGGAACATATTTGAGAAGATTCTGGTAAAGAGACTGACCAGTTGTCTTGACAGACATTCACTCATCAGTCCTGATCAGTTTGGTTTTAGTTCCGGGCGTTCGACATCGCAAGTCGTTCTTAAGGTCGTAAGTGATATAGTTGAGTGTCTCGAGGCAGGTCTTCAAACAGTTATCTCACTGTGTGATCTCTCCAAGGCCTTCGACTGTGTCTCTCACGACATACTTAAAAAATTGCGATTATGTGGTATTAGAGGTTTACCTCTTACCCTTTTTGAGTCGTATTTAACAAATCCCAAACAGTGTGTGTCCATAAATAATAAAAATTCTGATTTTCTAAATGTATGCACAGGATTCCTCAAGGTTCTATTTTGGAGCCCCTATTGTTCATACTATGTCTATGACTTTTCTCAATGTATGAACCCCACCAAACTATTCTGTTTGCAGATGATACCACGGTTCTGTCTTCTGATAAAAACATTAACAACTTGTTAGATCTCTCTTCATCTCACGAAAAACTTGCTCAAAATTGGTTTACATCAAATAAATTAAAGCTCAACCATGGGAAACCGCAAACAGACATCTAACTATGAGTGCCCATGTGAAACTCCTAGGAATTTATCTGGACGATACTTAACTGGTCACATCATATAGAACAATTTAATTTGAAGCTGGTTAGCACTACTTTTTTTCTCAGAAAACTAAAAGCTTCTGATTTTAACGTACTGAAAAATACTTATTGTTCTCTTTTTCACTGAAAACTGTGTTATGCAGTTGTCTTGTGGGGAAATTCTTCACAAGCTACAAAAGAAAATCGTAAGAATTCTTGTAAATGTCAACTTTAGAGAACACTGTCAACCTATATTTATTAAAGAAGGCATTATGCCTCTTCCTTCGCTCTATATATATTACAGCTTGATCCAAATTCATGAGAGCGTCTACAATTTCTCTACTCACTCTGATTACCACCAACACAATACTCGTTCTGCAGGCCTTCTTATGGATCCACGATACCGATTAGCAGTTAGTGAAAAAACTCCCTCAATTTAAATCTATACAATCATTTGCCTACACAAATCAAGCAGTTAAATCTAGTTGACTTTAAATAAAAAATTGGAAAATCTATTTTAAAACACTGCTTTTATTCTGTTGATGAATATTTGAGAACTCCTTACATACATTAATCCTATAGGCATGAGTATAGTAACACAAAAAAAAATATATTTTATTTTGTTAAAATAGGCTTAAAATGTCATAAAACGTTGAGATTTTAAATTTGAGCAAAAAAATTTCCTGTCTGCCTGTCTGTCTGTCGGTCTATAACTTTTTTGTGCGCACGTTTACTCTGGAACCGTTTGTGATATTGACTTGAAATTTGGTACACTTATAAATTGTAACGAGATCTGGAACTAGATTATATTTTGATCTAATTCCGTTGAAGGATTCGGAGGTAAATGGGGTAAATAAGAGTAAATAGGCAAAACAAGCAAGTAAGAGTCCATAAAATTGCACCCCCCCCCCCTATCATTCCCAATACCACCCTTATACTATTTTGAAAGGGAGTAAAAAAATTAAAATGTAATTTAGTGTGTATGCAAGAACGAAACGAATGTTATTTTTAAGCACATTACCACATTTCCACTTAGCAATGCCGTTTTTATAAATGTAATTTTCTCTAACTCTGCATTTTTATAAAAAATAATGCTTTATTGTCCTTAAGACTAGACAAAAAAAAAAAAATAGTATCGGACACAGAATACAAGGATTCATACAGCTTACAGATAGATAACATATTAATAACATACTACATAAAACAAGAACATTTATAGCTTGACTTATATAAAAAACTCTTTGGCATAAGTGAATAAAAATAATATAACAAATAGTAGAACAAAATATACATATTAAAAATCAAAATTTAAAAATTCCCGAATGCTGTAAAAAACATTATCTAACAGTAAGTTGTTTCATTTCTTTTTTAAGCTTGACATTGTTAGTTTGTTTTAAATGATTGGGCAACTTCTTGAAATTTTTTTTACCCATATATTTAGGACTTTTCTCATAAAGGGACAAGGAATATATAGGAATTAATAGATAAGATCGCCCACTTGTATTATAGTTATTTCGTAAAAGCGGTTCCATATTTAATTTTGTATAAGTAACAAACAAAAGCGACAAGATTTTCAACTGTTTGAAGTAAGTTCTACATGAGATTGTCTTACTAATTCCTAATATATCTCTTATTGCCTTTTTTCATTTTGAACACTCGTTCAAAGTGACATGAAGTACCCCAAAACTCTATACCATAAACAGCTCTATAGTAAAACTGTGAATAATAGTAGCTCAGCAAAACTTCCCTGTTTCTAATATTTCTTAATCTGTACAGCGCGAAGCATGTAGAAGACAATTTTTTGTACAAGTTGTCGATATGTATTCCCAATGAAGGGAAATGTCTAAATGACCACTCAAAAATTTTGTGGTCTTCGCCTGTTCCAAAGGCTTACCATTTATTTTGAATAGATAGCTAACATTATAGTTTAACATTCACGGTGTGAAATATATGAAGACAGTTTTCTTCTCATTTATCAGCAACTTGTCATTACTAAACTTCGTTAAAAAATCGTTAATTTTGGTCTGGGTAATTTCTATTAAATTATCTATCATCCATTATCATCGGTAGTTAAAAGTAAAGTATCGTCGTCAAACATAGTAAGCTCTCGTTGACAATAGCAAGTAAATCATTTATAAAAAGTAAAAATAAGAATGGCTCCAATACTAAACCTTGGGGATGTCCATAGGAAATGGTCAATGCACTTGACCGTACGTCCTCTATCTTCACAAACTGCTTGCGATTGGACAGGTACGACTCAAGCCAGTCTTTCAACATCCCTAAATCATATTTCATCTGTTGTAGAGCGGGATTAACCAAATCAAACGCCTTAGTAGTCCATAAAGACACCTAAACAATTTTTATTATTATTACGAACTGTAGTGTAAACTTGCTAGAGCACATTTTAGTTCTGTTGAATCATAAAGTAAATTTTATTAGAGGGTTCAACACAAAGAATTTTTATCACAGGAAATTGAAGAATGGAAAAAAAATTAAAGTAGATCATCTGGAAGAAGACCTTCGAATTGTTAAAAAAGATATAAACGAGTTGTAACACTATACCGATATCTTGCATATTTATTAGACTCTACTCAAAATAAAAATGAATATAAACTACCGAGTGAATTTGTTTTTGTCTAAGATGCAGTTTTAATTATTATCCTGGCCGAATAATTATCCCATTTTCATAATCGATATTCAGAACTCCGTAAACACCCTTACGCTACGTGTGAAGTACTTTATTATCAATTTTTATGTTTCCATCACAAGGTGCAAGATCAAATCATTTTTGGTCACTAACAATATATAACAATAGTGTTATTCATCAAGATTCTGAAATCAATCCATACAATGTCCCAGGCCGGAGATGAAAGTGTCCGTGCAGAATAAAACAAAACCCATAAAATAAACCAACCGTTATTTTCCTTTCATTACTCTCCCATCTAAAATATCGCTTCAATCGAGTGGGCAGTGGAAATATGACTCCGAGATAAGAATTAATAAAAATAATAAAGCAAGGTATATCGTTAACCGTTTATAAATTGAATATAAAGTCGGTATAAAACCCGTTACGTTAATAAACTATGGAGGTAGTAGGTAATTTTAAAAACACATTTTAGCAATCACAAAAAGTTGTAAAAAATACAACCTGCCAGTGACGCTACCCAAATTGCACACTGTTTTTATGATATAACTACTCTCTATCATTCTCGTACATGTCTGACAACCACTAGTAAAGGTCGTCTTTCTTTGAAGCGGCACAAGGCAAGCTGCACAGCCGAAATTTTATCTCTATCTCATGAAATTAGGTTCTAGATCAAGACTATGTTCTATTTGCTGAATAGAAATAGTTAAGCCACTCCCTAAAAAAGTGCGCCATATTTAAATAGAATTGTTCTAATAGCTGATTAAAATCCCATAATACAACTAACCATTTTATGTTTTTGGCGTTGTTTAGTTTTCGGAGCATTGAAATCCATCGAAAAATACAAAATAGTGGAAAATATTTTCTCCCCGGTTTCGAGGGCGCTAAACACGGTGGTAAATCCATTTCTCGCCCACCCTCCACCAATCAATCACTCTTAAAACCACACCCTTTTCATATTTCTTGATCATGGGCATATGGGGACTCGTTGAATCGGGGTATTTAAGGGGATTTCGACATTGTAAAAGGAAAGATGAGTGATGAGACATGCCATCAACCCCGGTGTTGAAACTACCACCACCCCTAACATTGAAATCCACCGAAAATTACAAAATAATGGAAAATGTTTTTTCCCTGTTGTCGAGGCCGCTAAACACGATGTCTATACTATTTCACTCCCCACCGTCCATCAACCACTCTCAAATCTCCAAAACCACCCCCTTTAACATTTAGTGGTATTGAGCATGCACTTGTTGGATAGGATTTTATTATGGAACTGGGCATATTTCTAGTCCCCACATGCCCAGTATCAAGAAATATGAAAAGGGGATGGTTTTAGCGGTGGTTGGTGGAGGGTGGGGAGAAATGAATATTACAATCGTGTTAAGCACCCTCGAAAACGGGGATAAACGAATTTTCATGAATTTTTATTTTTTTGGGGATAATTTAGTATTAAGGGAGGGGGTAGTTTCAACCCTGGGGGTGGATAAGATATTGTACCCGAATCTTGCCCAAAAAACCGATACGCATGCCTACTATGGAAAAAAAAAAGCGAAATAGGGGTGGTTTTTCGAGTTTAAGGGTAGTTGCTGAGGGGTGAGAACCTTAAAAAATCACCATCGTATTCAGCGCCCCCCAAAACGGGGGGACCCATGTTTCATCCCTGTAACAGAACTTTTGGGGGTTTTCAACTTTTTCATGGACTATTATTGAACATGTCTAAAAATACTATATAGTTGTACATTTATTGTTATCAAATCCTACGATGTCGTTTGTGATTTTAAGAAGAGTTGTGGTACAACTCTGAAACCAGA
The DNA here is from genome assembly GCA_963675555.1 of Leptura quadrifasciata. Classification (NCBI taxonomy): domain Eukaryota; kingdom Metazoa; phylum Arthropoda; class Insecta; order Coleoptera; family Cerambycidae; genus Leptura; species Leptura quadrifasciata. Next base: position 159,856,274 of record OY776675.1, read on the forward strand.
TTGTTGCTTTGGTATTATATTATTATCATTGAAATAAGCCTGTCGGTAGGACACTAATTGATCTAAGATCACTAAGTAATGGATTCTCCATTTTAGGTAATGGGAGGACCATTGCTGTTTTTCGTAGGGTCGGAATTTCTCTTGTTCTACACAATAATTAATGATATGCATTAGTGGGTCAAGGCAGAATGGCAAACAAAATATTAACATTTCTTCCGGGTCTTGCCGTGGTCGTCGAACTCGACTTGACGTTTCGCTGATCATCCTGTCAGCTTCTTGAGAAGGATTCTAAAGACAGTCTTTAGAATCTTTCTGAAGAAGCTGATAGGATGATCAGTGAAACGTCAAGTCAAGTTCGACGACCACGGTAAGACCCAGAAGAATCTACTTCTTTAGACAACGGCCATGAAAATCTCAATTCTATTAAAATTTTAACATTTTTACTGTAATACCATCGATTCCTACGGCATTGCCTTTGATATAGTGTAACATTTTGAGTATATCTTTGCTGATATTATTAAACATATATGAGTAGTAGACTGATTTTTCACACTTAATAGCTGCCGAAACAGTATTCTTTAGATCACAGTAGTATTGTTTGCTTACCTCTGTCTTTAACCTTTCATAATAATGAAAAGCCTTATCTTTTAAGTTGGTCATACATTTGATATTATGAGTCAGCCACGGTGTCTAAGGTTTTCTAAACTTAATACATCTTAGTGGTACGTTCCTGGCAAAGACTTCAATTATTTTGTTATTAGAATATTCTAATTTTTGGTTTATATCAGTCATAAAATACATTGCATGAAAATCCGCATTACCTATGTCTGTATCAAATTGAGCTATATTCACATTTTTAAAATCTCTTGGTTTATAATTAAAGTTTGCATAGTTGATGTTGATACTAGCAAATGTAGCTTCATGGACACAGACAATAGGGTCACAATTAACAACAGCACTATCACAAATAGTGTCATAATCACTTGTAAAGATGAGGTCAATGATGGAGGATGACTCTGGAGTTACCCTGGTAGGATCCTTGATGAGTTGCTGTAGACTAGAAAGCTTCAGTTAAATTATTTAGGTACCTTACATCTGGGGAGGTACTATTTTGAATATTTATATTAAGATCACCACATATTAGGCAAACATCATATTTTTGTATTAACTCAGTGAGGACCTCATAAAGGTTAACTAGACGCGAATAATGTAATGAGGGAGCTTTATAATTCCCAATGCTATGTGAACTTTACCATACTTCACTTCCACCCACAGATTGTCAGTTTCCACATGCATAGTTGAAAAATTAAACGTTAACTTTTTTGCATTTAGTTGACTATCAATGTGAAGTGCTACTCCTTCTCCACGACTTAACCGGCCTGTCCTAAATAATGAATACCCAGCTATGTGGAATTTAGATGAATCCATTTCTTGGTTTAACCATGTACGTTACCTTTGTTTCCTTATGTCTTCCACATGTATTACCGTAGTCTGACCTTGTGTGTATTCTGAAAAATGTCCCGAAGGACTTCTGGACAAGAAGCGTATGACCCTCGCGCTTCTTTCGTTTGGTGCAAATATTTAAATTATCTAATGTACAAAAATATCTATTTTTGTTGGATAGGTTAATATATTATATAATGGGATTTTTGTTTTAAATTGTGGTTGGTTGTGTAGTTTTGAGCCTTAATGCCATAAAAAACTATTCTAGGTATACCAAAAATTATTTTATATAATAGAATTACAGATAGTAATAATTATTTATTATATTGTATATTATAACTGTGTGCAGTCTTTTACAGTTACGTACCAAAACGATTGATGTAATTTCAATCGGAACCGACGCTGTGCCGCCCTTTCCCAATAACCCCAACAACTAAGCATCGTTTTGGGCGGTTGGCAATAAAAATGACGAATGCTGCTACTCCGCTCGTCTACACAATGGACGTAAAATGGCTACGGGACAAGTCGTCGCTTACATTTCGAATTATTAGCTCGAGAATCTCGCAGAAACATTCAGAATATGTGTTCTTATCGCACGGCATGCATGAACGGCCATTTCTCATCAAGGAATTCCTCTAATTGGTTATTATTTTTCATTTTAGAATTTAAAATCCGTGACGAATGTTGGATGTGGACGTTAAAGGATGTGTAAATTCTTTTGACGCACAAAAGGAAGGGTCGATGTTGAGTTTTTGTCATCGAAAATATGTGGATCGGTCTTAATTGATTGTTTTTAAAGTTTGCCAGTTTACGAAAATTTAACCAGGATCAGGCTTGGAAGACACAGGGATAAAAAAATACATTTCCTCCAAGTTGCAAATATACACTTAATGAGCAATAAAAATAAGGAAAAATTCTTTAAATTTGAGGAATTGTTTTTCGCAATAAAAAATTATTTTTTTGAAATAATAATAACAATAATTTTATTGACCATTTTGAGATACAAATTATGTATATATGGTAAGTCAGCAGTTAATATTTAAGTAAACAGTGTGTATATATACACTTAAGTAAATTACATATCTATATACACTTAAGCGAATTACAATAAAATAAACGAAAACAATATGGAAAAGATATTCTCCTAGAGAGTAATACGATTTATCTAACACCAGACGTTTTATCGTTATTTTATACTTATATCCGTTTAGCAATTTGTAACTATTGGGCAGATTGTTGTAAACTAAACAGTTACTGCTGGATATTTTTGACTCTTTTCATATATTACCAGATTATCGAAAGGGTACTTCTAAGGTTAAACTATTTCTGATTTCGTAGGAGTGATTGTTTAAAGTATTGAAACTACTTAACTCAGACTTGGCATAGAGTAACAACTGATAAATTAAAATACATGGTAGAGGTAGCACTCCTAATTCTTTAAACATTTCCTGACAACTAGTTCTTTTACTCACTTCCATGATATACCTAATTGCCTTTTTTGTAGTCGGAAGACTTATACTATATACTATCATGAAAAGGGCCCCATGCTATTATTCCATAAAATATCACTGGGTGAAAATGCTCAAAATAATACATTAGCAATATCCATTGCCAATCACTTTTCGCAACTAAAAATAAAAAAATAAACATCACAGAAATTAGACAACCCCCAATTCCAGAAGCCAGAGCTTGTGCGGAAGGGGGTTACACATTGAAAAAACGCAGACAAACAACCATTTCCTCCGACAGTGCCGGAGCCAGGATTCGAACCCGGTGATGCGATATCCGTGTGATTAATCGCGATTGCCACCTCGCGCCTTAACCCACTCGGCTATCGACCAGACAACTGATTTATTACATAACATGTTGGTGCAACACTTTTACATGTTTTCCCGATATGGTAACTCCAAGAACAATAATTGTCTGATATATTAATTGCTAAAAACTTGTGACATTTTCTTGTTTAATAGTGCCACTGTTTGTTCTAATCAACAAGCTACGATCGAGTGGCTTTCTGAATAAATTAAATCTTAAAACTAATGATTTCTTGTTATTTAATATTAGCCTATTTTGCGTAAACCAGGTATCCGCTTCCTGTAGTTGTAAATTGACTTTCTTAGCAAGAGAAATCATATTTCCTTCACTCACAAGACTGGTGATGTCATCAGCATATATGATGGAGTTTTGCAATCAGAAATCATTTACATAGATAATATATAAGAGTGGGCCTAAAATAGATCCCTGTGGTACTCATAAAACATATAAGTTCGCCACCGAAAACGATTGCTAAATTTGAAAAAGGACGACAGAAAAATTTGTTGCAATACTCCAAAGATGGTAACAATTTGGATTTATGACTGCCGATTTCTACATAATGCTTCCTATTTTGAAGATAACTAATAAACCACATTAGAGGTATTCCTCGTACATCATATTCTTCAAGTTTATTTAAAAGGATTTTATAATCTACCAGGTTAAATGCTTTACTCAAGTCAAGAAGATACCTACTGTTTTTCTTCTCATTCAGGTTTTTATATAAGGCATTAAGAAGTTCGGTAATAGCAGTTACAGTTGACAATCCTTTACGAAAACCAAATTGAAAAGGGCTAAACCATTTATATTTATTAAGAAAACTTAGAATGCATTGGGATACATAGTTTTCAAAAATTTTAGCCAAAGAACTTAATAGACATATCGGTCTAACACTTTCAATTTCTGTTTTGTCATATGATTTATGCAAGGGTATAATCTTAGCAATTTTCAGTTTTTCGGGAAATTTATTAGTTTTGTTAATGGCTTGCTAATTAAATGCTTACATTTTTTCAATAAATGTGTGCTTATGTTGTCGTCCCCAGATGAGTTAGAGTTTTTCAATTTTTTTATAATACCCAGAATATCTGATTCATTAGCAAATTCCAAATAAAACGATTTAGGGTTATTGTTAAACAAGAGATTAGGTACATCATCTTTTAGCATATTTGCGTCCAAGGGTGACGATGGTTTGCTATTAAAATAATTATTATATTTGACACATATTCAGGATCATTTACCATTACATTATCCGAGTTTAATAATTTGTATTCTAATATATTATTGGTTTTTGAGGGTTTATGACGTTCCATGCTGTTTTTGATTTATTGTTGGAGTTTATTAAAAGTGATTCGTTATACATTTTTTAGCTCTACTAAGCAATTTCCTATAGATACTTTTATATTTTTTATAAAATGCTCTTACTCTCGCATCTCCTGTCAGTGCTAAATTGTACAACTCTTTTAACCGCTGTCCAGAAATTATTAGACCAGGTCTAATCCACTTATTATTATTATTTTTTTTGTGACATTATAGATAAAAAATCTTTGACTCCATTCACCGTAATTAATGAAAATACTGAAACTTTTAATATGCTTTCATTAAGAATTATTTGGTAGAGATGAAAAATAACGAATATATAATTAAAATTTTGAAAAATGTTTTAAAATAATAATATAAATGTAATACATTCTCACCGTCCCCTTTTCCTTACTTCTTTGACCATCCGAGCCGGGAAATAAGGTGAGTGTGAGATATTGCAGTCATGTTTTCGTGTTCGCTCACACCCATTTTCTGTGATCACCTGTGCTTGTACTCGTGTCATCTCTAGCCAACCGTAGCCTCTATGTCAAATCAGCTAAACATATTCTGCACACCTTCATGCTCTCCTCTGCTATTAATGGTATATTGTTACAAAAAGAAATTAAATGAGTTTGGTACGTAACGGATAAACTCGGTGTAATAATTATTCGAGCGTTAAATTTTGTATTTTTCTTTGACAAATACCGCGTATGCCTAGATTTTCTTAAGCCCACAATTGTTAAACTACGTAATTCCTGCTTCTTCTTTCATGTAAATTATTTACAAAAATTCGACACGGAAATGCATAAGGAAAATGTGCAAAATTCGTTTGCCGTACAAATAATTTGAACATAATATTTTTAGTCGCAAACTCCTCTATAAAATCCTTATTTTTACTTTAAGGAATGTAACTAGACTGAAACCAACAGCTACTCTCCGGGCTATATGCTCCGCCGAGTGCTGAATTACAAGTTACAAGCCTGGCGCGTTAAGTGTAATAATTGCATATTATCATCAAAACGCTAATGCTTCGATTGCAACAAACACCAGCCGAAAGACTGATCCTACTTAAAGAAGCTCTCGTGCCAGTCGTCACACACCACTTGCATACTGCAGTTTCGAGCTGTTGGCTCTCGTCAGTGCAAGGTAGGCATGTGACGACCGACACGAGGATCACTTGACCATTTAGTACATTTCGGCATCTTTGGGATAGCGACATGTAAAATAGTCAGCAGGCGCCATCTAGCGGACCTGTGTCTGTTGCAATCGAAAAATAAATAGCCTAACTCGGCTTAGCATAGTTGAACTATGCTAAGCCCAGTCAGGCTTTTAGAGGGCGGAGTATTAAAACATAATATTTTTAGTCGCAAACTCCTCTATAAAATCCTTATTTTTACTATAAGTAACGTAACCAGACTGCAACCAACAGCTACTCTCCGGGCTATGTGCCCCGCCGAGCGCTGAATTACAAGTTATAAGCCTGGCGCGTTAAGTGTAATAATTGCATATTACCATCAAAACGCTAATAACAATCGATCAAAATCAGTCGTCGCAGAGTTCCGCCCTGTGAGTCTGCCATTATAAATGTATGTGATGAATGGTTTAAATGTTTAGAAGGTAATCAAGCGGTTTTAGTCATATTGATTGACTTGAAAAGGGCATTTGAAACGATATGTAGGGAGTTAATATCCAAGCTAGAGGAAATGGGGATGATAAATAACGTGTTAAATTGGTTTAAAAGTTTCCTAAGCAGCAGATCATAAATATTTAAATACAAAAATTCAGTAACAAGTGAGTTAGAGATAAAACATGGAGTTCCTCAGGGAACTATTCTTGGACCTATCCTATTTACTCTTTATATAAAAGATATGTATTAAGTATGCAAGTAACTGTAAAATATCCATGTTTGCAGATGATACAATATTGTATATAAGTGGTAATGATCTTAACTAGATGTATATAACTGTAAATAACGAATTAGCGGTACTAAATGGATGGTTGAGTGAAAATAGTTTAAGTTATAATTTAAATAAAAGTAAATACATGCTAATTGGAAAAAACTATAGGTTATGTACCTAATTTAAATGTAACAAAGGTGTGATCAACATCTTCACAGACGGATCAAAAAAGAAGGATGGGGCAGGATGTGGAATATACTCCAGAAGTCTGCAAATCCAATATAAATGAGCTGTGGTTGGGCGAGCTAGCGTAGTACAAACGGAACTGGTGGGCATAACCATAGCTGCAAAAGAGATTGTCCATAGACAAATTACGGGCAAAACAATCAGGATCTACACAGATTGTAGATAATCATTACTAGCCCTGAGAAGTTACAAAATTAGTCTGAGTCTGATAATTAAAGAGAACACCCATAATAAATTCAAGAAGCTGTGGGATGAAACAAACAGCTGTCAGCTTGCTAGGGAACTACTAAAATGTCCCAACAAGAGTACAGCAATGAACTACCTGGCAATGTTCAGAAGGAACCTACGTTTTATAACGGGAATCCAGACTGGACACTGTTCGATAAGGAAACATCTCCATATATGAGATTAAGCGAAACACCTCTCTGTAGAGGTTGTGAACAAGAAGATAAGACGGTTCAACATGTACTCTGTGACTGTTCTGCCGTCTCATCAATCAGAGAATCTATTTGGGGAGAACGTTGGCCTACTTTGGCCGATGTAAGGGAGTGCCCCCAGGTAGCATCATCGCCTATTTCTCAAGATAGGCTGGTTGGAGACCTAGGCGAGGCTCTGCCTATAGGGAGGATGTGTCAAGGGGCCCAATGGGGTCTAAGTGCTGTGGTTCAATAATTTTTATCGACCACCCTCCCAACCAATTCCAGATTCCAGTCCTAAAAATATGGGCCCAGTATGAAACGACTCAGAAATGCGCACAAAATAACATCTGATACGTCAAAAAGTGAAAAAATATTATTAAATATACTTTTTTTTTTACTTCAAACATGACGAAAATTGCCTGTTTGCTAAAAATAAAAATCAACCGCATTTTCAACCGTCGTCAATTTTGTAAGCTTTCATTTAGGTTTCCCTTTTAATGCTATATGTGTTCTCTGATGGGATTTAAACTTGGACTTCTTGCTGGCCAGTTCATTGAGTTTTCATCAATTTCTTGGGGATATTGCAATTGCATTTAGGAATATGCCAATTACATCTCGTTTGTTTCCAAGTGTCTTAATTTTCGTGGTATCAGATAATGCTAAAAATTTGCTATTAGTGCTAAAAATTATTGATGTGCGTCGAGTTCTATTGTAGTTTGCGATTTATGATGTTTAATGTTTCGCGAAACGACAAACATGCCCATATGCGGAAATAATTTAAGTTAATCCACGCCGATACTAAGAAATTTAGTACGTGGCACTAAAAAAGGTCTTCATGGCTGCAGCAGTAATCTTCTGATAGGAAAAAGTTAAAGTTGTTAATGCGAATAATTAATTTTAAATGATGCGATGTTAACCGAACAATGCAACGAGATATGCCCATAATGATTGGAGCATATGACCGATAGACGGAAACTTAATTTATAAGCGTATTCTCATTCTGCCGCATTATATATTCCGAGGCACAGATCAATTGAAGTGCTCAGGAATCCGCCGTATCTTGCCTTCCTCGCAATCAATCGCTTATACTTCTTGTTCGCATCGCCGGCTCTTTTGTTTCTTCGTTCGCTTCCACTCAACCAGCCAAGAAACAGCGATATATTACAATAAATTGTTCACTTCTCTTCGACGCGTTTATGTGCTGTCTGGTTTGTCTCTTTTTGTCTCAAAGGAAAGAGGCGTTCATATTTTATATACAGAGAGCGCGCGTGAAATGAATAGTCGGAACAATTAAAATGCCATAGCAGAATCTTCTTCCGAAGATGAAAACATATTAGCGTATATTTGAAAAAGATTGGACACATTTTTATTAAATTTAAACCTGTTAATAAGTTGTTATAATACAGTAATAATGTGTCAAAGTAGACGGAGAAATGTACAGTTTTATTTAAACTAACAAATTGTAATAGTTGCTAACTTATATTTATCTTAATTTATAAATTATGTAACATTTTTGTTTCAGGTAAGTCTGAGAACACCAATTTATGGAATGTTGCAAAGTACCGAAGTTTTATGTTATGCAATGTAAAACAGTTTTATAAAGAGTAAGCGATGGCAGAAACCTGAAAGCCTACAAAACCTGTAAAAGATGCTTCCGGGTGAGTTCATACGTTTTCTTAGGTACCAGTAATTCTTTAGTATACAGGGTGGACTATTAATAGGCCATAGTTCAGGAGTAGACTCTTTGGGCTAAAATATGAGGATATAATCAAATATGCTTTAGTAACATGCTCTTCTTTCGACTGTGTCACACACTAAATTAAAAACAGCCATAGTGGTGGAACATTTATTCCTAAAACCAAACTGACGATAATTTAAAATCTTATTACGGTCTAGTAGTAGTAGTAATTCCTGGTGCCTGGCAAGTAGGCCACAAATGGGCCCTTTTTACCTACCCCCTGACGTCCCTTCAACCGTTCACTTCTACTAGACCTCCTACTCCCTCTTGATATCTTCCTGATCTCCCAATGAAGGTCAGGACATGTTTCCATTCGAGAGAGTCCATTTCCTCTTTTGGGAGCGTTGTGGCGCCGAAGAGTTCATACCTCAGGCGCCCGAACGCTTCACATTGTCCCATGAAGTGAAACGATGTTTCTTCATCACTTCCGCATCTTGGGCAGGTGGCATCTTCCTCAACCCCTATCAGTGATAGGTGTCTTCTGAGCCTGCAGTGACCAGTTAGGACTCCGACCAATTGGTTCAGAGTCCTCCGGCTTCGGCCTAGCAACCAGGCCGCCCTTGACTTGTTCGGCCCCGTTACGAAGTCTCGAGCCTGTCTGCAGCCACTGCTCAGCCTCCAATGTTCCCTCAATGTTGCATATGCCCACTCACTAAGGGCCGTAGCGACATGTTTCCTTGTAATTCCCAACATGGGCTCCGGGCCAAGACAGGGCTCCCTAGACCCTCTGCCAAGTTTGTAAGAATGTCATCAATACAAAACCTTGAATGAGACGTAATCCTTGTGAAATCTGATGAAATTGTGATTGTAAGGCCAAAGGATGAAATCAAACAGGCTAACTCAGTTAAGATGGGAGAAATGTGATTGAAATTTACCAGTACACCACCATAGTTTTTATGAAAAAAGTCCATGGTATAACGCTATCAAAGCCTACAATGCCTTACCACAAGAATTAAAATCTATTAATAACATTCACACCTTCAAAAATCAACTTAAATTGTATTTACTTGAAAATATATTTTGCTCTTACAGTGATTTTTTAAATGCATAAAACTTTTGTTAGTAACTTCAATAGTGCAACAGTTCCAGTAAAAAAAAAAAATGTTTGTGCCCCATTGGGGATTTATTTAAATTTATGAGGACAGTATTAATCTGTAAAATTTCAATGGCACAAAATTCTGCATTAACTTGACTACAAAAATCATCAATTTAAAGTTGCTTAAACTTAATACTGTCTTTAACAAAAATGGAAACATTACCATGTTTATTCTTATATCTACAGAAGCAAGCCGCCAGTTTGTAATGCGGTAAATTAATAATTTTTATGGCAGATAAATCTAACCAGTGTTCAGAACAACACCCAATGTCATATTTATATTTATTTAGAAAAAGAGCTGATCCAACTTATACGATATGCACTGAACATTCACATGAAATATACTTACCCCGTAGATACATAGATAGTTAAACAAAGGAGCTGGTTATTTAGCCTTTACCACCGCGACCTTTTCAGGTCTATTGTGGTGCTCCTAGAATATATTCCTTATAGTACCTCATCCAACTTTGTCCTTTGTACTAGACTCCACAGCTTTGATAAAGGCCCCTTTGTCTAGCTGTCCGCCTTTGGTTTTTCTTCTTCGAGTACTTGGAATCTCAGCCTCGCCAGAGGTTTCCCCTTCCTCTTGGCAGAACCTACATGTTGCGTCCTCTGCCAGGCCCATTAAAATCATGCATCTATTGAGCCGGCAGTGCCCAGTCTCTGATGTCCTTCCTATTCTGGCTTAGTAGACCTTCCGTGAATTTGGCCGAACGTTCTTTAATGAACTCTTTGGCCTATCTCTGTCTTGGGAGATTCCTCTACCATTCCAGAGATTTATTTTGCACCCATTCCTTAGTGGCTGCTTGTATGCATGGCTTTGCCACGCCACAAAAGGGTTCAGGTCCTATTGGGGCTTTGAGTGCGCTTTGCTTGGCCAGTTTATCAGCCGTGTCCCTCGTGTCCTGGTAGCCATGCTAAGGTCACTCTGTTCTGACTTCCCAGCTCTATAAGGGCCGTCAAACAGTCCCACACCAATATTGAGTTGATTTGCATGGAACTGATTGCTTTTATTGCCGCCTAGCTATCAGAGAAGTTATACTTTGGGACCATTACATCCGTGGGCATGTCTAGGATGGGAGCTGCCCTTATCTCCGAGTATAACTTCTGATGCTCCGTCCCGTATTGCTGGCTAATTGGCGTTTGGCCTTACATTAACCTGTGCACCACTGACAGAGTTTCTCCTGGTATGAATGTGTGTAAACTTCAAGTGCAGCCATAGGAGCAGTTTTTATGGCACCCGTGGCGCACAGGCAAGCAAACCTCTGTACGTCACCTAACAGCCTTATTGTTCCCGACTGCACTGTCTTAGGCCACCATACCACTGATCCATAGGTTATCATGGGTCTCACTAACCTGGTGTATAACCACAGGTTCATTTTGGGATTTAGTCCCCAGTTTTTCCACACATTTGCCTACACCTTCTCAGGGCGATTGTTGCTTTCTGTGTGACTTTTTGGATGTGGGAGTTCCATGTTAATTTTTGGTCAAAGATGACTCCTAAATATTTTGCTTCACAGGCAAATGGAATTTCCACTCCGTTGAGCTTTAGGGGCTTTAGGCCTCCCAGTGCTCTTCTCTGTGTAAAAGCGACAACTGTGGTTTTGTGAGGATTTATAGAGTCCTTCTTTACAACACCGTTTGCCGACAACATTTAAGGCTCTTTGCCAACGCTCCGTTATTGTATTCACGAATCATCCCTTGGCAACTATTGCTAGATCATCAGCATATTGTAAGCAATAGAAGCCTTCTATTTAATTTCCGGAGGAGTTCGTCAACCAGGGTTGCCCACAGTAGTGGAGATAGTACACCTACCTGAGGGCAGTCTGTGCTCACTTTCGCCTCAATGGAGGCCTCACCTAGATTGTCTAGGCTAGCTTTAATCCACCGGCAGGTCACTGTTGGGACTCCTCTGTTCGATAATGCCCTCGTGAGTGTGTGCGTCGCATTTCCTTGTCATCTAAGGGCTTTGCTAGTAATCTATTTAATTCATCCAACGCAAGGTCTGTCGACCTCCCCGGCTGGTATGTATATTGACGTTCACTCAGGGGGTTTTCCCTTAGTAGTTCGTCTCTAATGTACCTATCTAACAGTCTTTCCATCGTTTTAAGCAGGAAAGAGGATAGGCTTATAGACCTATATGACTTGGGCGTTTGGTCCGATAATCTACCTATTTTTGGTAAGTAGATGACTGTATGTATCTCCAGGCCGAGCAAGATTGGATTGATCGATGTTACTAAAATCAGCAAGAGCTGCTTGTCCCAAGACAGGTGGCTCTTCCTGAACCCTAACAAATTTCAAATTCGTTATAGTTGGGAAGAAACATATAGGAGACTGTTTACATTTCCATGATTAGCACAAAATGTTAAACTGAAGCGTGCCGTTCAAAGTGCCGCATTTTTTGCTTTAGGAGCCCGGTCGGCTTGTGGGTATAGCAAAAAACGCGACACTTTGAGCGGCACGCTTCAGTTTAACTTTTTGTGCTTATTATGGAAATGTAAACAGTCTCGTATATGTTTCTTCCCAACTATACTAGATTTTTTGTCTAATACTGGACGTTACTGTATGTAACGATTATCCATTACACGTGAAGAATCGTGGCTATTAAAATTAAATATTTAAATGTCTTAGTTAATACAGAGATTTTATTTTATGGTTGGATGTGGGAAGATGGCGAGCGTCCAAGTATTCCTGCATGCCTTTTAAACGATTTTACTACTGATTTGTTGATAAAGTTGTGAAGTACTGTAGGAAACTGTAACAGAAGCGGCATCTTTGTAGAACAGTCTTGGCATGAATCTGGACTGAAATTTGTCTAATTAAAAATCTTTATTGTGGGTACTATTAACTGATTTTAAAAGGTAACTAATTGATGTACCATTATTATTAATGATGAAACATAAATAGTATAAAGGTCTACATAGTTATAGTGAGTTATTTTCCAGCATATGGCTGTATTTCCAATGAAAGAGAAAACCTTTATGAAGAGACTTAACGAATTAACGATAATCAATAACCATTGTTTTACGACGTTGAATTGACAGAAGAGTGTTCAACGATTCAGTATGTACTTTAATTACAAATTACATTTATAACTTCCTGATTGTAGTACAAACCGATATTAAAATCAAATTAAATACATATTTTCTCGAAATACTTCTCAGCGTTGACTATTTGTTGATTTGACCGGTAGAAAACGTTTTGAAACGACGTGTTTGCAACATTGATTGTTAAACGTTTTTCTCACGATTAGCTCACTTCCATAATACGTTTATAAGAAACGTATTGCAAACGTCTCCTTTAAATAATTCTACGTAGTCGAACAGCGGTTCAATTATAAATCGATTCGTCATAAATAAAATGTAAATATATATAAAGCTAATTGAGCATTACGTGCTAGTAATTTCTTATTGCAAAATGGACCCTAATTGTTTGCACGACCGGTCTATAACTGTTAGCTGCCACCAGAGCAACGATACATAGACAGTGGACTACGCTAAGTCAGTGACTTATAAGCAAATCTATCTAGCAACATCTGTTGTAAAGAAAAGCAAAGCGTGCGCACTTTGTATGATTGTACGCATGATTGTATGAAAGGGGAAATACAAATTGCATGCGTTTTTTTAACATACATTATTTAACTGAATTAGCATCTTTAAATCACGTAAACTTCTGTGACATGTTCATAATCAAGGTTTAAGCGATATATTAAATAACTATAAAAAATTGACTTGGATGAAGCATTAGCATGATCGTAGACATAATTTTCATAGAATACAATCGTGTCTAGTTTTTCTGTATGAGTTTTGAGTAGCGTTTTCAGGTTAATATATCGGTAATATTATACAGATTGTAGCAAGTATTATTTGTTTATCATTTAAACCTTGAATGCTATATTTAAACAACAAACAAATCATTCTAATATGGAGGAGCCATTTGGACGTGCTTAAGACGTAGGTAGGATTAGCAGAAGAATATTTTCAAGTTATATCTAACGTTTTTTTATGTTTAACCATTTAAAGGAATTACATTTTAACAATTTTTTTTATGCACGTTAAAATAACGGATTGTTTTTGTCGAAGAACCCACCAGAACATATCTAAACTCATTACACCTGAAATCAGCAAAAAATCTCATCGAAGAAATTTTGCGGAACTATCATGAAATCCGCCTGAACAGCGTGCGACACGTAAAAACATCGTCGGAAGATATTTTCGGAAGCACAAGGAAAAAGGACAATATTTTTCGATTTTTTGAAAAAAAAAAAAACTTAAAATGCGTAAACTGCATTGAAAACCCAATATTTTTCAAATTATCATAACAATAAATTCCGAGAGAGGAATTATAGTAACTGCAATAAACGTTGTCCCGTGGACGAAAGTTTTTCAATTTGTACAAAATTTTTATTTTTTTGCAGAACTGCAATGAAAATTTCAATTTTGTGAAATGTTGAAAAGAATGTAATTATCGTAAGTGCAATAAATGCCGTCTTGAGGAAATATGTTATTAACAAAATTTAGATTTTTTTAGCTACTACAACAAAGTTTCACTTTTAACAAATATCATAAACGTCACTACACGGCAATGAAGGTCGCTGGACGGGGTGTAAATTTACGTAAGTATAATGAATGTCGCTCCGACCACCGAAATTGAGCAACTATCTTGAAAACAGACTTTTACTTTCGAATAAAAAATCTATTACGAACCGGCGTTGTGTAGCCCTGCATCTTAGGCATAATATTGAATATGAGGATGAGTAAGAAGTTATGTATTAAAGTTGCATGGGACTGCCTTGCTTGAACGTATGAATATAAAATAATTTTTAGTATTCTGACATGTTGCGATTCAAGCATTATCAAGTTCTAGTATGAGAGCCCGAAATTATTTGTGGTATTTTTAAATGACAGGCAAGCTAAAAGCCCACATAGTCCTAAAATTGGATGGTAGTTGGAGACTGCATTGTCCGAGCCGTCCTAATCCTCACCATGTGTGGTATGAACCGACACTCTTGTTGAAACTTATACACTTGTTAACCTTATACCTATTTTATATATTTGGAATTTGTAGCTTTACAAAATTATCTGAAAGATCCAATATATACCTTTACCAAAATATCTTCTCTTATCATTGTCTTTTACTGAGTCAAATTTCCCTTTCAGGTTAATTAAGAAAATATTATTTATAAAGAGTGTTAGCTTTAAGACAGTGTAACGACGTTCAAGCAATACCGTTTAATGCCAGCAGTTGAGCAAAACTAAAGAGGACGTATAGATTTTGTATTTTACGTCTGAATCGGTCGCATCGAACCCTTCAAGTGAACATCTTAGTAAGTATCCATTTTAACAACAGTAACAACAGTAAAATGTCTCACCGACGCCCGTACCATGGATCTTCCACATACTCACTGGAATGAAAATGTCGGGCTAAATATACTACTCAGTCTCACCCTGTAAATAAAGAATATAACTCATAATAATATGTACACTGAGTACTGAATTATTTATTATTAGATTATTAATGCATGAATGGGCTGCTTAGCGTTATATCTCCCAAGAAGACAATAAATTATATTAGTTAACCAAAACATTCCCCTTCCAGGGTAATCAGTCACTACAAAATAACTCACAAGATCCATTCGTTTAATGATACTAACTTACCAGGCTTTCACTTCCTAGGATTTATTACTAAAAATGTTATTATATGCTTCATAGACCGGCAGTATATCATCCAAAACTAACAAAGCAGATGGGCATTTAAACTCGCCATTACTGTCAATTTAGTTAATACTTGGACCGCACATAACCATGGAGCCCAATAAGAAACACGGCGCGGCGGTCAGTAAATTAGTTATTACCGTGCGTGTTAATTATTCACTTGAAAGCTCTAAAATTTCCGAGAAAATTCGTGTCTGATGACCGATAAGAGCCCTAGCCGTTACAAATTTGTTAATCACATCACCCATGCATTACACTGTTTAATACAAACCAGCTACGACCGTAAACGAGCCAAATAAGGATTTATTAGACACTTCATTTATGTGTTTTATGTTCCTTTATTAATAAATGTGGAATTAAAGGAAATTAAATGGCCGCGTACAAAGCATACATCCGCCTTTTTTAACTATCTGGAAGCTATACCAAGATTTTATGTGAGTTGTTGTACGTAGATAGTTGGTTAATGGTATTGGCAACTAATAAGGTAAACATCGGGAAATAGTTAGGGAAAATGTGATATATATATAGAATAATCAGACACGCATAAAATAAATGAACTTTTTTATAAAGAGAAGCGCTAGCCAAAAATATTATTATAAATGCAAATATTAAGTTTAAAAGAACATAAAATTAAATGTAATAAACGGTTCTCATCTCGGTTGGATTTCCTTAGCAACAGACAAGTTCGCGTTAAAGTGTTTTAAGCGGAGTTCCTCAATGTTCCGTTTTAGGCCCTCTGATATATTAGCAGTTGCTATCCCTAAATTTTTAAATGGGAAATAGGGGCTTGTGTTACCTCATTTGAAAGGTCTGTTCATTCCCTATTCAAAAATATTATGGTTATAATATTTATTGCAAAAATTAACGGGCTTGATGAAATTCGCTACAACAAACAATATAAAAACTTACAGGATGGTTAATTACTGAGATAGAATGGGATCACAGAAAAAAGTTGCTCATGTAAACTAAATGGTAAACGTTTAAATTGAAAATTGCTAATTTTAGATCTGATTTATTTGTCACTAGACATTACTTCTGACATATTCTTTCCTATTATTTGGGTTTTCTACCACATGTATTATTATCCTCTTCAAAACAAATCACCGAATCTACAAAATAATAGAATTATTGGAAAAAAGCCTCTGCGCCCGTGACGTTTACGCCAAAGGAAAAGTCAGAGGTTATGTTTTGCAAATAATATAAATCGGAATAAACACAGACATAATGTATTTTGCTGACGTTTCGGAAAGCAATCTCTTTCCGTTTTCAAAGCTATTTTTTTTTAAGAACTCTTATTTTACTGTGTATGTCAAATACACAGCTTTAAGATTCTGTTTATGTTATTTCCATAGATACTTACTACTTACACAGAACACAGAACTGATGATATTTTCTTTTAGATAATGTTGAGTTTGTTAAGTTCTTCTTTTAACATTGGTAGCCAGGTTGTACAAATATCTACAGAACAATTCGATACGCACTTATCTTCATTTAATAAGATTATTGCTGATTCTTTAATTTTTCTTTTTTTGGTATCTGTTTCTTTTGTTAAAATTTTTCCCGAGTCCCACTTTATTCTATGTCCGTCTTCCTAAGCATGTTCACAAATCTTTGATTTCTGAATTTCATTCTTTCTAATGTAATTCTTGTGCTCATCCAACCTCACACTGAAAGGCCTGGATGACTCACCCACATAACATTTATCTAACACCCGTATTTTTAACTATATGGGAAATTCACTATCCCAAAGTGATGTATTGATGTCAACGATTTTGTTTAAATAGAATTTGCTCAAGGCTAAATGCTGCCATCTGTTGGTAGAAGATGTGGCTGTATTTTTTACTATAAATCTTTAATAAATCATGATACCTATTGGTGAACAGCGTAATTATCTATTATTGGTTTT
The DNA here is from genome assembly GCA_963675555.1 of Leptura quadrifasciata. NCBI lineage: Eukaryota > Metazoa > Arthropoda > Insecta > Coleoptera > Cerambycidae > Leptura > Leptura quadrifasciata. The sequence continues at coordinate 159,873,845 of OY776675.1, forward strand.
CAGTCGAGATTTTTGATGGATTAGAATTCTTAGGGTGTCACAGTTTCATTTGATTAAGGACAAATGGTCTTCATTTGCCAGCTCAACACCTGTGTATTAGGCTTGCAATCAAGGAGTCCCGGGTTCGAATCCTGAATAGGATGCGAATGTTTAATGACATTTTTCATATGTTACCGAGTTGGTAGCAGTGGACTAAACGAGGTTGTGTGAGAGACAACACGGCTAGTCGCTGTACCACGCCTGAGTTCGAGTCTCACCTGCGGCAGATGGCTATAATTGTCGACATATATGTGAAAAAAATACAATTATGTATTTGGGAACATCGTTTCTGTAACGTGGTGATTAATAAATAAATAAATAAATTATGCTAATTTTAGATTGTAGGTCTTCTGTATCCTGTACTAACTCATCTGTTCTACAGGCTCCAGAAGTAATATATTATATACAAAAATATTAAACCAATCTAAAAAGTAAATAAATATGTAATCAATGAAAAGTTTTGTAATTTATTTTCATCATTAACTATTCTTTATCTAAAGCTTCCTGGATGAATTTGTTGATTTGCTCTTTCGTTTCGATTTCCACGATCGTTCGGGAATGTTATGCTTTTCTTACTAGGTATACAATATACTATTGTTACGTGTTTACACCCTGTAGTAAACACTTCCTAGCGTAGGTTCAATAATTGCAACAGGAGTTTTCATGAATCACTGACTTATTTATCACTTAAATTACAATCATTAAGTCCTTAAAAAGTAAAGGATCCCTAGAAGACGTCCGGCGAAATTCCTGGTTGGGGGTAGCTCGTCTACAGGCGTCGGTGTTAGGCCTCAGTAGCGGAAATAGGTCGACGTTAAATAAATGTATAAAAAAAAGTCCTTAAAATAACACACTAATTATAACTTTTATCTACTATAGTCTCACTACTATAATTTACAACTTGTTACTGTTCTTTATCTTATCTGATCACTCATCTCTGCTGCCTCAGCACGTTGGCTCTGATACGCGTGGCGTTTATTCCAGAAGTCTCTGTCATTCGAGATATTTACATTCTTATATTCTACCGTTTTATCGTATCTGTGGTAACGATAGTTCGACAGTTGGTCCAGAGATGGCGCCGTTTTAGCGGCATCAAACTAGGCAGGCCTCTTTTCACTTTGCTACCAGGGATTGATTAAACCGTTCTTCGTTAGAACGTAAGATCGTGTAGAAAATTTTCTGAAAAATTACTTAAATCTCTATAAGTAAGGAACTTTAGTTCAATATGATGTACTTACCAATAAAACAAAATCACAATAAATTACCTTACCCAAGAAATGAAATTTCAGATTCATCAAGAATTTCACTTTCTTATCAAATTTGCTCCATTTCATCTACTATCTTCTTGCAATCAGGACTTTAACGATTTCTCAGGACGTTTTCAACGATATTTGTCTATACTATCTCGACATTGTTCATTTTGATAATAAAAATATCATCTCTGGATATCGTATCAATTTGAGATTCTGGTACCTCCTTTCCCTTATTATTTATTTTTGGGAAAGAATTCAGACAACATATGCGGACGACTAGCTGGTTTAAGTCGGAGCAAAGAGCCGTGGATCCAAAGTATTCGTAAGAGTGGAGAAATTTACCGTTTTTAAAATGTACAGCATAAATGACAGATTTCTGTTTATTTCGAGAAAAGGAGACAAAGAAAAATTGATGTTAAATTGGGCACCATCTATAGTAAAATGATTAGAATTATCTCTTTTTCTCGAATAACCAGTCTACTATAGATCAGACTGAAATTGTTAGTAATAGAATTAAAAAGATAGTTTAAAATGAATGATAAGATATATTACATGAATAATATATAAATCGATTTGTAAAGACTAATTGAAATTTAAACATATATATAACAAATTTATACCAGGATCCTAGATTCCGGGATTGATTATTGTTAAGGTGACTGGTTCTGGAACCGCAATCCAGGCCCACAATTGTCTCTTGCAAGAATGGAGTCTAAAGGTTTCCTTGGCAATTTAGTTTACGTCTCTTAATAAAATGGAGTTTGAAAATGATGAGAAAATTGTCCAACTATGTGTTTTTTGAAAAGTTAGTGAATAAGCATAAAATAAGAAGGAAGTCAAAATTTTCAATATGAAGAAAATTTTATCTATATGCAGAAAGATAAGCTGTGTAAAAGCTATGCAGAAATGTAGAAGCTATGCAGAAATGTATACAGAAATGTATAAATATAAAAACGTATAAATATATAAGTATATAAGTAGAAATATACAAGTATATAAGTTTATACACCAAACAATGAAAATGAAAGAAAAACTATTTTAAAACCATGTGGTACATATAGTATTTTAACTACTTATTAAATTAAAAAGAATTGACTTTGAATTCAAATTTATTTTAAAAATCATTGAAATTACATCAAAGACAAAAATTGAAAATTACTGAAATTTTAAATTACTAAGAAATGAAATTGACCTGGATGTTAAACACTTGTTAACGCGGATATAAAAATGTAATATCAATTACTGAAGTCCACAGTTAAAATTTATATACGTTCGAATCAGTACAAAAGCTGCAAGCAAATGATTTCTTGGTGAGTTTTACTAATAAGGTAAACTTTATTTATCCCAATTACTGCAAAATAATGCCACCAAATAAACTTGAAAAATCTATTTCCCCTAATTATATAGAAAGCTATAAAACGTAGAAATGGTACAGGTATGGCCATCTGTCAGTTATTGAGTTAAACGCAACAACCTGCCTTATGTAGATTCCCGTACTCAAACAAATTACACAATCGATAAAAGAAATCTATAATACCACATACCACAGCTGACTTAGATTGCAACAATTTGTGATTTCTATTTTATACATGACCAAAAATATGAACTGCCGTATCTTATAAGATATACTATATATAGTAATGAGAAAGGTAAGGAAAATAACCATATGTACTTACATAGTAAACAAAAATATAAAAATTATATCTGATGTAAATGAATGTTTTTAGACAATTGTTTCCTTAGATGCTGTAATAGAACTAGAACAGAGATACATAATAGTGTAAAAAAAACATGACTGAGTTCCTAAGATATAAAAATGTGTACATAAAACAATGTGAAATGACTTAGCAGTTATACAAGTAAATTCTGTTAGTTGAAAACAGTTTCACTTACAAAAACTGAATCAAAATGTTACACAGATCGTGCTAAATATAAAAAAAACTACTTATTATATAAAACTGTTAAATGGACATAGGCCATGTAACAAACCATCGATTATTATTGCTTTCTTTCTTTAACTTCGCATGAAACACATTTGCAAACTTTTTCTCTAAGTAGCTAAAACATTCACCTTGTTTGTCTAAAGCCTTATGAAATTGCTTCATTAGGTCAAGTTTCATACCGAGAAGCGCAAGAAGAGCTTTTGATGTGTCTGCCAGTGGATCGTTACTGATGTTCATAGTCCCACATTCCAAAGATGCTTTTGTAAAGGGACATTTTTCAAATGATTCTCCCAAAATCGTCTCCATTAAGGTCTAAAATAGCTATTGATAAACAAATCAAAAATGTTATTCTTAAAAAAATGCACTCATTCTATTTTAAAGACAAAACTGCAACATGGAACCAAATTTTATGTCATTTGCAGAAGACAACGAAGCAGGTACAGGTGACCAATTGCATAAAAAAAGTGACTGCAGATAATATGTATAAATTACGAAATGAAAACAGAGCACAATGGAACAGAACGGATCAGACCAGATCGGCCCAGACCAGACTGGACTAGACCGACCAGATCAGATCGGACCGGGCCAGACTGAACCAAACCAGTCTGGAACGAACCAGATCACATCGGACCGGGCCAGACCGGACCAGATGAGACCAGACCAGACTGTATTCGGTATTTTTTATAAAATTTAAAAAGGTTGCCTACTCTACTTTGAATAATGAATGTTGTTTCTGAATATATAAAAATACTAGGAGTATTTTTTTAAGTAACAAGTAAGTATTACCTATTTAGAAATAAGTGCAAATATCCAGTACTTTTTAAAGTACTGGGAGTGCAAATAGCAGTACATTGATTTAAAAGTACTTAGAGTCAAATATTTAAAGTAAAAATGTACTGATTACTTTACTTGGACTACATATTTGGAGTACCTCAACTCTGCTTTTGTCTTATAATGGTTTTTCTGCTCCCTTCTCCCCCAGAGACATATAAAGTAGAGATACGTGATAGTGATCCCAGATTGTTAAATCATACATAAAATTTATGTGCTGAACCACAATTGATGATGTGATGCTGTTAGACGTGCCATACAGCAAAGGGAGACCAACTATCATACAACGTGTTTCAAGGCGTTGTGAATAAGAAAAGAAGATTATTTTAAAAGGACTTTTTTTTACTTGCTTTTGCGGGGGTGAAAATTGTTTTCAAATCTTGCATCCTTTATTTAACGCACTTCCTAACATAATCAATCGATGAAATTTTGCATAATTACTAAGATTGGATGACAATAGTATTCCACGGTTACTTTTGCAAATGTCCCCACGTAGGCGCGGGGGATGAAAATTATCTTCAAATCTTGCATCCTATATTTAATACACTTGCCGACATAATCAGTTGATGAAATCTTGCACAGTTACTGAGATCGGATGACAGTGCAGTATTCCACCGTTACTTTTGCAAATATTCACACATAGGGGGCGCGGGGGCCAAAATTGAAAATTTTGCAAAACGAAGGAGCATCAAAATAAATCGTTAAGACGAATTTTTATTGAGAAATCTCCTGGGGGGGGTTAACTAAAAAGTAAAAAATACAAAAATACTAATGTACGACAGCAAGAAAAACAAGGCGTGCGCACTTTGTATATAAGTATATGTACAACAATTCCACCCCATTCATACAATCATGTGTACAATCATACAAAGTGCGCTTACCTTGCTTTTCTTGCAGTCGTATATTAGTATTTTTTTATTTTTTAGTACAACTTTTTACAGAAAATTAAGTTTTTTTAAAAACAAATTAATTTTTTTATTCTAGACATGCTTCTCCCTGAAATCTATTATTTAATTTTATATGGGGGCGCCAGAGGGATTAATAAATCCATAAACCTTTCGTACTGCTTGTTTTTAAAACCGAAAACCCCTAATCTACTGAATACGATCCCCTTTGTACAGAGATTTTGATATTTGATAATATAACAGTAACAAATATTTTTTTATATTAAAATAACATGAATCGGTTTGTATATTTTCATTTGTTTCCAGCAATTCAATGAAATATTCGAAATTTATTTGAGCAAATATTCGATTTCAATTATGAAATAACTGACCGAAAAAATATAAAACAGCGCCGTCGGAACTTTAATGGGCAATATTAGTTTAAATTAATATTCTGTGCGGAATATATTTTAGTTTTATGTAAATTTTATATTGACACCTAGCTCATGATAAATGCACCGAACATGTTTTATGGATGGCATCAGTTAATAATTTAATATTAATATTCCATTGTTTTTGATCAGTCAAGTTAAAATATGCTGCAACATGGAAATTTAATTTGTATATTCCAAATTACACATCGAATGTAAATTATTAAATGGGAGAATTAAGTATTTTAATGCATAATTAAATATTAATATAAATACGTTAATTTCGAATAACACATATAACATTTGCATTTTCATTAATTTTAAATAATCCTTCATATTGCGCAATTCGTGTCGTCCGATATTATCGCTGTCATTGGGCCTAAAATATCCGTTAGTTAAATTTCGACAGCGACTATAAAATATATTAGGTTTAAGCGTGAGAAGATCAAGCGTTCGTAAACAATTGACGTTATTATTTATTTATTTTTATTTTTGCTTATTTTGCAAAATAAGAGCAGCAACAGAACACAAAACAAAACAGCAGTGCATTAAATTTTAAGGGAAAAAATTCACAGAACCTGGATCTTACGCAGGTATCGTAGCTATATCGACAATACCTGACCCAGCAGCTCATTAGGTGGTTTAATATTTTATTGATTGACTCATCAAAAACATCCCAAGTAAAAATTTAAATATCTCTTACATTTATTTAGGTTTATCAATGCCTTAAAATGATCACTTCATAACCCAGTGACGAGGGATCAATCACTGCCAAAAAGCGTATAATCATTCCTCATTATTCCTATTATTCCCCGATTATTCCTGAATGCCCACAGTATTCCTCAATTATTCTTCATATTCCCCAATTATTCTCAATATTCCTTCGATTATTCCCCATATTCCCCAATTATTCCCAATATGCAATATTTATTCCCCTTATTCGTTAGTATATTTTTGGGTATAGAAATAAGCAATAACAATTACTATGTTTAAAATATCTATATTTATGGTTGACAATAAACGTTTTCCAACCTGCTTGAACAAATTGGGCGTAATTTCCTTATATTCCCTCTTTATTCCACACTATTTCCCATTATTCCTCAGCATTCCCCATTATTTCTTGTTATTCCCCGTTATACAGGGTGTCTTACCGGAAACTGAATCGATCGATATAGAGAAAAGTACGCATCAGATAATTTTGAAAATTTGGATAATTACTAATGTCGGTATGGCCAATCCAACTAAAATAATTACAAGCAACTGGAACTTCCGCTTATACCGGAAGTCGATACCAACTTACTTATTTCAGATGGAACACCCTATAAAGAAAAGAAAGAGCATAAAATTCTGAGTCGAAAATATGTAGCATATCCTATACCTAAACCTAGCCGTTTCAGAGATATTTGACATTTTATAGAAAATTTGACAGGTGCAACGGTTTGGAAGAACCGTTATAACTTTCTTCGTGTAAAAGATCCTCATTTGCTTCTTGTCACGTAAAAAGAACACAAGGAGAACTACTTTCTACAACTGAAATAAATTCAATAATATCATACCAAGTGTTCCGTTTTTCGCGTTACATTTTGTCAAATTCAAACCGCGAAAACTTGTTTAGGTCAAATGGAACACTCTGTATTATTTACGTCAAGTTGTATAAAATTGAATTCCCTTTTTTCTGATATTAGCATTGTGGGGTTTAAAGTTACAACTTTTTGAAATATTTGTGATTTTATTAGAAATTCATGAATTGTTGTAATCATTTCATCAAAATAACCATAATTAGAAACAATCAGTCATTATCTTATGTCAAAAAATGCCAGCACGTTTAAATTACACCCACGAAGACTTTTTAAGTTTGTTTATTATTTATGGAGAATGTGATAAAGTAATATCAAGAACTTGCAGCACATTTGCTACTCGATATCCAGAAAAACGGAAACCGTCACCAAACACTGTAAAACGCATACTGGAAAATTTTAAAAATTATGTGGCTCTGTCAAGGCAAAAATGCAAAGAAGGAAGCCTATTGTTGATGACGAAAACATTGAAATAGTCATTCTGGGATATTTTCATGCATTTCCAAAGATGTCATTAAGACAAGCTGCTCTGGAATCGGGACTATGCAAGGATTCAATTCACAGAATCTTATTAAAACAAAAGTTTCACCCGTTTTCATTCCATATGGTTCAAAGATTAAAAGAAACAGATTTCCTAAGAAGACAGAATTTTTGTGAGTTTATTCTAATAAGGTCTGAGGGTCACGATTCTTATTTGGGAAATATTATATGGACAGATGAAGCAAAATTTACTAAAAATGGACTTTTTAATAGACACAATTCGCATTATTGGAGTGACTCAAATCCTCATTTCTTCAGAGAGCGAAACTTTCAGGAAAGTTGGCAGTTCAATGTTTACTGTGCCATAAGAAACGATAGAGTGGTCGCATTACAATTTTATCAGGAAAATTTAAACGGTAAATTAAATTTTCTCTTCTGCTAACATGTATAGGTACATTTTTGTTTTTTTTTTAGGTGAAAGATATCTGAATATCTTACAAAATTTGAATAATAACTGTTTAGAAAATTTGCCTCTCGCCGAAGATAGAAACATTTTTTGTCAGCACGACGGTGCTCCCCCACATAACGCATATTTAATTATAATTATTTACAAGAAACTTTTTATGATGAATGGATTGCCAATAATGGACCTTTCTTATGGCCTCCTCGCTCGCCCGATTTATCAGTTCTGGATTATTTCATTTGGGGAATTATTAAAAATAAAGTTCATAAGAGCCCATTAACAACCATTGAAGACTGTATGCAAAGAGTAAGAAATGCATTTCAAAACATATCAAAGGATTCAATTAGAAGAGCTACCCATGAGGAACTAATCTGAAGGTGCGAAAAATGTGTCAAGGTTCGAGGGCGGAATTTTGAGCAATTATTAAACTAAAATGTAATCCTATTTTAAATGGGTCTGACGTCGATGAAGTTGGGAACAAAATTTGTTTATTTTTATGAGCTCTTCGTTTTTGGTTTAAAGATATTTTTCGTCAGATCAAAAGCCGCCGAGTTATCTTCGAAAAACCTTTTTCCATACATTTAACATGTGGTTTCCCCCTCCCCCCTTGTGACGTTTTCTTGTTCCAAAGCCAGATCTGCTCCACTATAAAGAAACTTTTATAGTCTTCAGGTACAATTTCCGATGTTTATTTTGTTCAAACATATTCATTAGTGACCCATTAAAAAAGATGTTTTATATGATTCATTATTTCATAATATACACCAATTTTTAATAAAGAAGTATCGAAATAAATTTCCTCATATAGTAGTCTAACATGGTGTTACCACAACAAAAACGTTAAATTTCCCGATATATTGGCAGTTGCCAAATCATCAATATTTAGCAGAAAGAGAACTGGGCCAAGAACAGACCCTTGCAGAGCTCCACAACTATACCCGCAAAGTTAATGTACTTTTTATTATTATTATTATTTTACACAGTCTAGAAGCAGACACATTTCATAATACATCACACCGTGTAGCTATTTGAAATATCTCCATTCATGGGATACTCGTTATAGTACACATTTACTGGGTACTGAAAAAATGCAACAAAAACTTTACTACCTCATTAAAATACCGTTAACTAGTCGCAAAAGTAATTGCACCCAGGTACGCACTTGAAATATTTACATCAGCAACTCAGTCGTTCAATTTTAACAGCGCGTTACGGTATGGTATTATTAATATGTACATTCTAATACATACGAATTTTAAGTTCGGCTCTGTACTATTTCGTTCGCAAATTGACTCGCTTACCTTTATAGGTTTTAATGTGCGTCGGATTGTTTGATGACACCATGCCAAATGGTCCAAAGGCGATAATAATGAGGTCGTAAAGTTTTTGTTGAGTTTTTTGAGTGCCCAGTAAAATTGTACCCGACTATACTAGTTTAGCAAATTTTAATGCACATTAAAATATGAATATGTATTATTTGTTGTTCCTAACTATTAACATTATCAACGATACATATCCTGTCCGCGATCTAACTTCAATATTTACCCAGCCACCTAAATCCACTGCTTTAACAATTTACCCACAAATTTATACAAATTATTATACAATTACAATGATTTGTAAACAAAAGTTTAGTGCATTCTGACAACATATCCTCTCCGAAATGTTGTTTTACGATATGGATGGACTCGCGGCGTCCGATATCGACAATGTTAATTTCGAATGCGAACAGCCGGGTAAATACGAAATCTAAATAAATGACATTATTAGCATTGCATGTTTCTGGTAATTTAGGTTTTTGTACAAACGAGATATTTCTGGTTTAAAAAACAAACGAAAAAGGAAGCAAAAAGGAATACATGCACCGCAAGTTCATTAGTCATTGCTAACTATTGCGCAAAAATTTCATGGGGACAAAAGTTATTAAAATTTTACTTTGATCTCTACAGCTTATTAAAATGTCCTAAATATTTTTACGATCCAAATTTGTAGCAGTCTAACAAAAAATATTAAAAATAATAATGGCTAATGTTTCAAGGAATAATGTGGAGCTATGATTTTAAGGCATAATGTTCTCATGTACCTTCAGGGAAGGACAAAGTTACTAAAAAATATTTGCGAGACAATAATTGTCTAAATATTTTATAGGAAAGTTTACGTTGTACTACAGTAATGACCATACTGTACATATTTCAAAGTAGGATATGCAAATAACCAGAACCGGAGAACACGGAGACTCTATTGCATAACATGCAATCGAATCTCCGTGTTATTTGGTTTTAAATTAGAGTTGCAGCAATCGCCAATATAATCATATTATTTATTTTAAATTAGAGTTGTAACAATGGCCAATGTCATATAAAACTTAATGCATTAATGCAAAACAAATGGCAAGAACCATGTCAGTGTTCTAACAATATCGAATTTAAGTTGTAAATGAGAGTTAAACACTTCGTGGAATGTTGATAATTACGCAAATGGCAACTACTTACCACATTGTGTATTACTACTCAATAACATAAAACGCGAATTGACGAAGTGTTTTTTACAGACAAATCGTCCCGGTTCAGAACATCAAAGAATCATAGCAAGGTATCGAACCAGAGGCTCTGTGAGCTGTTTGCTGACCCGGCTGTTTTATAGTACGCAGAATCGCTATAGTGATGGATAGTTACTGAACAATCAAGATAGATACATTGCCTATGAGAAACCTCACACAATAATTTGAAAGTAGAACATTCTTGTGAAATCTTATATGTCAATAGGCACACGGTCAGCCGTTGGCATTAATTTAACTGAAGTATAATTGATATTAAGAATCTTTTGTCTTTGCATAACTCTGAATGTACACAATTTTACGATAGAAAATTGTAAATTTCCCTAATAAGATATTTAAATAGAGAACTTTTACCTAGTTGCATTATTATTATTGGAAACAATATCTTTTAGTAACACAAACTAGAAAATGACAATTTTCCACCTGAAACCAGAATGTAAATTTGATATTTTGAACCTATAAACGTTTGAAATTTTGTTGTAACTTTGTATTGGATTTAATTGTAAATTGTAATAATAACTACCGTTTAACAATTGTAGAAAACTGTATTTACATACATTTGGAATAAAAATAGGAAATATTTTAGATTAGCAGACGCCCGTATACAGGGTGTTTCGGCAAGTCTTTAAACGAAACGTTGGGTTCATGGAAGGTAGATAGCCATTTTATTGTGTCTATGAATACACTATATAGATATTCAATTTATGTACTATTAAACGTTACGATTGGATTATATGTTTTGAGAGCCTCTTTTGGATACCAATTACTTAGGCTATTGAAATGTAAGGGGTTATCGCCCGATCTGAAACCTTTGCACCAAATCCTTCATGCGACCTAAAATAGCGAGGGTATATTGATGACACCTGGACTCATTGATTTTGTACATTTATGCTAACTGTCCAGTTTCAAGCAATATACTATTTCAGTATCTCAAGCAAATACATTTTATTATTTAAACATTTTACAATGATCACAATTTGCATTTAAAACAATTAAGGAACGTTGTAAAAGTCAGTCCTCCGCACATGAAATGTGTATTTTACGACTTAATATAATTCAAGCAATATTGCTAACGTCTCCCAGCCCCCTGTCAGTACAATTCTCTCAGATATGGGAGTATGCATGGCTTGAAATTACTGCATATATGTGTGGCTAAACACACTTGCTAAGATATGTAATTCTGCAGGGAATTGCATAGGACTTTGCATAATTATAAGGAGGTATTTACAGCCAAATTTAATGTATAAACGCTTGCACGCGAGCAGTTTCCGTGCTAACTTGTATTGAAGTTGGTAGACATGTTCTGCAGTTTAGTGAGTTACGATGCTGTTAAAATCTCGGCGAGCATTTGGGATCATTGCACATTTCTATCGGGAAACAACTTAATTCGTGTGTAATTTGCTATGAGTATTGGAAATTACAAGGGATTGTGGGAATAGGCAAAATGACCTTGTTGATATTTGGATTATTTCTTGTAGAATTAGCTGCATCTTGGATCCTTTCCGATAACTATTGAAATTATCAACTTCAATATGGTATGGAAATTTCGTTGGAAGATAAAAATCGGCGAATGCTGGTGGCTACAATATTGGATCTGTAAGAAGAGTTAAATATCGAGTAGAGTTTTGTTGAAATAGCGATTCGCCTCCCTGTTGCCAATAAAATAGGAATTATACTAATTATTGGGAGGTATATAGCTACTTTCAAAGGAGGAATAGAAATTTATAATGAAAGACATCCCAACCTCCCATTATTCGCTGTCAGTGGTGACAGAAATAAAAAATTTATTTGATGTATCTGATTCTACCCCTGGACCTCAAGATGATGAAATACTTTTCGGAAAAGTCCAAAGTAAAAATGGTTAATATGTCCCCTTTTACTTTCCTCTCTAACCGAATGACACTGACAAAAGTAATTTTCTTTTTCATAAAAAGATCTCACCAAAGATCCTTGAAATTATGTGACTAATAACTGAGACATGGGTGAGGGGCGTTAAAATTGGACACTCTGCATATTTCAACATTTCAACGTTTTTAGCCTCAGTCATTCATGTTTCATTCGATACGAAGAAAAGCGATTAAGGTAAATCAAGTAATTCACTTTACTTGTCTTGTTTACATATGCTAATTAAATTGTCACAAGTTTTCTACCTATTACTAGAAGTACATAATTAATCTGTGCTTATCTTTATTTCTCTACACGACGCAGCGACTAATCTGATCAACTGGTGTGGCCTCATGAATAATTGATATTGGTCGCTAACGATATTTTTTATCTACAACATTCAAAGAAATTAATATCAAAATGACACGTTTACGGGGGCGAGTTCCATCAGATAATTTTGTCGGACTGAAGTATTTCAACTTCTGTTTGAATTGAAACCGATACTCTCTAGCATGCCGGCTACTAATAATACAGTGCTTTTCATGAAAACTGCCCACCTAAATAAATTTGGATATACTGATCTTTGCAAAAAATTCAATAGCACGTCAACTGACTACCTATTAGTCGTAATATTCGACAGATTTAACCACGATATACTTTTAAACAAACTAAATATAGGTATATAGTATTTCTGATAACCTAATTAAATTTTTCAAGTCATACCGCACGAACAGTTACGTTTTCTATCGTGGTTATTAGTCTGCCGAATACATTGGATCATCCGGTGTCCCTCAGGGGTCTATACTGGACCCCCTATTCTTCGATCAATGTCAATCATATTATTGATGAGTTGGATGTTTGCTGTTTAATGTATGATGATGATCTTAAAATCTACTCTAGAATAATGCCAAAAATTATGACAATCTTAATGGACTCCAAAATATAATTATTGATCGTCCACGCCCATTGTTCAGGATTTAAATCATTACCAAGCCAAGTATATACTCGACTCAGATGTTGGTGAGCGACTGCGGCAAAAGGTGGAAGTGACAACAAATTCACAGCGGTATTTCTTGTTGACTTCTCGAATGCCATGTATCGATAGTTGTTAATGGATACTTATGATTTAGGAGCTTCATACATTGCCAGAAGAATTCGTGCTCTATTCGGCAAAGTGGTCTCTACTGGACAATTTTCTTGCTTACAAACTTCTGCTGATTGCAGCAAGTCTGGGAGTTTTTCGAACATTTTAAGAACTTACACTTTAAGAAAATACAGAGGTTGTGTTGCATCCAATGGTCACATTAGAAGTAATAGATGCTATTTACAATTAGGAAACTTTTCTGTGCTAGAAGAATAGTATGTGTTTGATTCTATTTTTCCTCTACCAAGTTAGAGAAAGAAAACTTGCTGGTTTGAAGAGCACATGCTACATCTACATCTTCTCCAACTATACAGAGTGTCTCATCGGGAACTGAATCGATCGATATAGAGAAAAGTACGCATCAGAAAATTTTGAAAATTTAGATAATTACTAATGTCGGTGTGGCCAATCCAACTAAAATAATTACAAGTAGCTGGCACTTCCGCTTATGCCGGAAGTCGATACCAACTTGCTTATTTCAAATGGAATACTCTATATATTTTAGGGTTTTCGAAAAGATCTGAGTCGAAAATATGTAGCATATCCTATACCTAAACCTAGCCGTTTCAGAGATATTTGACATTTTATAGAAAATTTGACAGGTGCAACGGTTTCCAAGAACCGTTATAACTTTCTTCGTGTAAAAGATCCTCATTTGCTTCTTGTCACATAAAAAGAACACAAGGAGAACTACGTTCTACAACTGAAATAAATTCACTTTCATTGTTCCGTCGAAAAGGACTGCCTTGCAAATTCCGGTTACAGATCTAGTTTACTATTAGAATTTCTTTTTAAATTTCTAGCCATGGTCGAACTCGATCTGTTGTCCCACCCTGTATATTATTCTCGTCGCATGGTCGTGAGTTAAACGTAGGTACTTATTTCTAGGTCAAAGGGCCCAGCTGAGGGATTGTAATTCATCTTGGGGTAGCAAGGGTTGTATTATCTCCAGTGTTTAATGTCTGCTTAATTATCTTGAGCATTCTAAAACACCAACATTTTTAAAACTCAGTTCTAGAACTTATCGCATCTACCGGCCTCCTACGACTATACTCACAACAGTCAACTTTTTAGTGACATGTCGCCGATGGGTTATTAGCTCTCTCCAAACAAATTACCAACTAAAACATATTACATACACCCACGCCTCAAGATATAAGCAAGCGGTTGCAACAACAACCAAAACACGCTAAGCGGCGTGCAAAGAGTAGGTACTTGGAAAGTTCAATCTAGTTAACCTGAGTAATTAAACAAGACTTTATAACTGGAGCAACATTGCGGTCATAGTTCGGCGGACGCTAATGTTACACCAATGACTAATTAGCGGTTTTCGCCTCCTACGCGGTTACGGCGCTCAGGCAGGGTTGCCAACTGCACATTTGTTTTGTGTAAGAAAATAACCATGAATGCTGATTGTCAAATCAAAGTTAAACTTATGGAAATAAGATATCCATGTTTGGTTGTTTAAATTCAGAATAATTCAAGGCATACTCCGAGTGTCTTAATAATTTAGATTGAATTGTGAAATGTTGTGTAGTAGTAAATTTTTCCATTCTCTTGCTTCTAAAAAAAATTATTATGGTTATATTTGAAGTAGAAGCAACATATATGTTCAATAAACAAAACGTTTATTGTGAAAGAATAGAAGAAAGAATAGAAAGAGTACAAAAATCCAGGTATTAACAGTAAAGCTGAAAAGTAAAACCTGCAAACAAATGACATTAAATGTTATATATCGATCACCAAGTTGTAGCAAGGCCATGAGTATAACTATACTGGAGGAACTGTTTGATGATATGGATAATTGAAATAACTACTTATTCATAGGAGATATTAATATAGACGTTCATCTAGAATTGGACTATTATTCAAACAAATTAAAAGAATGTATTCAATTGTATGGGCTAAAAGTGTGGGTAGATCAAGACACAAGAACTACTCAAATATCATCTTCACGAATTGATTTAGCAATATCAAATTTTGGAATTGATTTTGATGTTTTCATTCCCCTAATATAACAGACATTCAGGGTAACATTTAAAAACAATTTGAATGAAAATAATATGCATGCAGAAATAGCATTAAGTAAGAAGAACTATAACAAAAACAACTTTAAACAGGCCCTAAAAAATTTAACAGAAAGATCAGAAGACGACAATGCTGACTAACTAGTAAAGAATAGCTCTAGACCAAGTGACGCCGAAGATAACCAATTAACAAATAAATCTGCAAAGGCAGATGCACAAAAATAAAGGACATGAAGCTACAAATCTAATATGGACAACAAAAAGGCCATATTATGAAAAGGAAATTGATGGAAACAGGATCGATCCCATGGGCATGTGGAAGACATAAAAACCGATAATGAATCCAAATACTCGGCAAAGGATATATAAAATTTAACGATGAAGAAATATAAGATGACATGATAATTGCAAATAAATTTAACATTTATTTCGTAAATAGTATAAACGACATTGTAGATATTATTGATACTATAATAATTATGGACAATTTTATAAATCATGAAATAATCAGTAATAAATGGACACAGCTTAAAGATATAGATTATGAACAGTTAAGAGAAATTATAGAAAACGTATCACCAAAAGCTAGATCAGAAGAAGACCTTAGTGTAGATATCCTACAATGTGCTTTTAAAGAAATAGGACATATCTTTCTTAATATTATGAATTTGTCATTAAAAAATTGATAATGTCCAAGTAACTGGAAAACTTCGACAATAATACGAATTATTATTATTAGCCTTCACTCGAGTCCGAGTATAAAAAAATGTTACAGTCGATAGATTGTGTGTAATAAAAAACAAGTAAAAGGTGTAGTCTATTGTAATTCCCATTCATCTACGGTGCACACGACTATGGCTATAGAGGCCAATTCGGGAGAGCACATGTCGACCGCAGTCAGGACAAACATAGACCTGGTTAGGTCTTGGATTCGGCCTTCTTACAGCAACATTTCCTTGATAGCTGGCCACAACCCCTCGCCATTCGGTTCTGTCCGCTGCAAGTTGTTCCCATTGCTCGTCTGGAATACCGCAGGATTTTAGGTTTTCATGGAGAACATCTTTGAACCTCTTTCGTTGACCGCCACGCCACGCCTTCTACCGCTTAGCAATTCACCATAAAGTGTACATTTAGGAAGGCGGTTATCATGCATACGATGAACGTGACCTGCCCATCTTAGGCGTGCTCTCGAAATAAGCACCTCAATTGGAAGGCTGTTTGCTCTCCTGAGTACTTCCACGTTTGATATGTGATGGAACCAACGGATTTTCATCATACTTCTGAGGTGTCTTTGCTGAAAACGTTCTAATTCTTTCACATGACGACGGTAAGTGACCCAGCTTTCACATCCATATAGCAGTGTTGGAATGACAACTGCTCTGTAGACAGCCATTTTCGTTGACAAAGCAAGGTCGTGGTTGTCAAATACTCTCTCTCTAAGTCCCCAGAGTGCTCTAGATGCAGCGTTAATTCTATTGCGAATCTCGCTGTCCATGTTTGCTTTGTCATTAACAACGTTGCCTAAGTAATTGAACTGATCCACCACTTCAAGAGAATTTCCGTTAAGTGTAATGTCTATTTGGTTCACTTGATGAGGAGTTGACATAATCTTAGTCTTTCCAATGTTGATTTTAAGTCCCAAGGAATCATAGCTCTGGGCATACACATCTAAAAGTTCTTGAAGCTCTTCCGGCATAGAGGCTAAAAGTGCACAGTCATCCGCATACTGGAGATCACAAATAAATCGTGTTCGTATCTTCGTGAAAGCTCTAAAGCGCCCTCTGTTAAAGAGACCGCCATCAGAACGGTATCTGAGACCTATTCCTCTGACTGTCAGTTTGTTGTCAACAATAATTGTTAGAGCAGTGGTAAACAAATTAAGAAGTAGGGGTGCCAGGACACATCCCTGCCTAACTCCATTGAGGGTTTGGAAAGGTTCGGTTTCCTCATTAGTATACATAACCTGGGCGTTGTTGTTTGTATGTAGACTGCGACATACTTCCACAAATTTTCTAGGGATACCTAAGCGGAGCATAATTTTCCAGAGCACTTCCCTGTCCACCGAGTCAAACGCCTTGGTTAAATCAATGAAGGCCATGTGAATTTCTCTTTGATGTTCGAGTACTTTTTCTTGAAGCTGTTTAAGTGTGAGGATTAGATCCGATGTGCCTCGGTTTGGTCTAAAGCCACTCTGTGTTTCAGGAAGTAACTTTTCCATAACAGGTGTTAGCCTATTTGCCATCGCTTTAGTGAGTATCTTCCCTCCAACAGCCAGGAGAGCTATACCTCTGTAATTTCCACAGTCCGCAGCGCTCCCTTTGTTTTTGAAGAGGTTGATTAAAAGTGTATCACGAAACTCCTGCGGAGCTTGACCATTTTCCCACACGACATCAAACAGTTTTTTGAGGTAGGGTATGAGCTCTGACGACACAGCTTTAATGATCTCAGCTGGGAGTGAGTCGGCGCCGGGAGATTTGTTATTTTTTAGCTGCCCAATGGCGGTTAAGATCTCTTCCGTTGTTAGTGGTTTATCTAAGTCTTCGAAGGTGTCATATTGAGGGATAAGATTTATAATATCGTGATCGGCTTGACTTTGCTGGTTAAGAATGTTAGAGTAGTGTTCTTTCCATCGGGCTCTTATTTCCTGGTCTTCTTTGAGGAGATTTCCATTTAAATCTTTAATAGGGCACATATTTTTCCGACTGCCGTACACTGCTTTTACTCCTTGAAAGAAATTCCTGTAGTCGTGTGAATCGGCGTACCTTTGAATTTCTCTGGCATTGCTTGCCCACCACTCATTCTTTATTCTTCTGATTTCGCGTTGCGTTTCATACTTAGATTGGGTAAAATCTTCTGCTTTTGATGAGTCGTTGGGGTGGTTGATAGCGTTTTGGAAGGCAATATGTTTGCGGTCAAGAAGTTCTTACAGTTATAATACGAATAGGGAAGATACGACCAGTAAATGTTTTACCAGTTTATGAAAAGGTATTAAAAATAGTGGTGAAGCAACAATTAGATGAACACATTGAATAAAATAACATATTATTACAAGAACATTCAGGATTTAAAAAAGGTCATTCATGTGAAAAAGTATAAACTCAGACTTAAAAATTGAAAATCTCATGGTCTGGCTATATTCTATTTGGATATTGCAATGAGTATTTTACATTGTAATAGGTATACACCAATTGAATTAAGTATTAGATACACTCAAATGTATGTCAGTCATACAGAGAATTTGTTATAATACTTTATTATTTATTCTTAAAATTAAAGAAGGAATATTTCCTAAATATTTAGTAGATCGAATACAGTATACGAGGAATGACTTAATCATGAAACTAGACAAATAGATAACTTTTAATACCATTTAGGAACAAAACTTTCACTCAAAATTATGTTTATTATAATGGTCTTAAAATATTTAATGCGCTTCCTAATGATATCAAGATAATACATTATTTAGATCGGTTCCGAAAATATATTATTAATTAGGTTAAATGTAATTTTTAAGTTTCTTTATAAGTTACTTATATATGAATTCATTTAATATACATATAACATGTTTGTTAGTTTAGAGATGTATTGTAAATAGATTATATTTGCTAATAAATTAATTCATTCATTATAATGTCTTATTCCCGCTAAAAGCAAACAGCATCGGTAAAACCTTTTTCATTGTAAAATTAGAAATAAAAGTGATATTCTTTAAAAAGTTGTTTTTGTCCCTTTCTTTTAGTATAGTAGAAAGAGTAGATTTCATACTAGGAAAGAAACTTTGCGAGTTAATTTGAAGATGAACACATAGAGATGAAAACCTTTTCCAACCATCTGAAATTAATTTACAAATACAACTACCTTTCACCTCGCCTATAACCAGAAGATTGACGAAAAATACTCCCGAGTTACCTATCGCGTTCAAACAAAAAAACCGAATCATACTTAAACATGAGCGCGGCGTACTGTTGGCTATATTTCTTTCATTAAAGGTTGAAGGCACGATTTTTATCCTTCCTTAGCAAATAACGGGTGAAAGGCGAACGAAAATTTAATAATATTTCTATTGTGTTTCGTGATTGCAAATCAAAAACCAATTTCGTTATGATTATATGGAATTTAATGGTAATTGTTGTTTTATCAATTTGCTCATCACCCATTGATCAAAGCACAAATATAATTTCAACAATAATTAATTCTTGATGTGGGATTCGCTTAACCTATGGCATGTTGGCGTCGGTGATACAGTGATGTATTTATTCAAAATGGATTCTTTAACAGAGAACCGCGAACTAGACTAATCCCATAATTACAAAATGAAAGTTGCCCATAAGAGGTGAAAGAACGTATTTCCTTAGTGTAATTTTTTCAGTCTTTCAAACAATTGTAATGATACAAGGTCTTTCAAAGTCCCAGAAAGACGCTAGAAAAGTCGAAGGTTTTTCTGTAATTATTATGTAAATTATAAAGGAAGGTAAACCTTTCGTAGGGTTGAAAATAGACAAATTTGTGTATTTCTAAACTTTAAAAATGTATATATTAAGTTTCCAACAAAGAGTGAGAATTTTTCTGTGAGAATTTAACCAAAGGATAGGAGCAAAATTTATTAGGTGCAAAAAGTACTTAATGTATTTTAATGGTTTTAACAATTTTGCGCCGATAGGTGTTCACCTACTAAGCCCAGCTGGAATTCCATCTTTTTTTTATTATGTAATCATATTTCTTGATTTTAATGGTTGTAATTAAACACGAGAATTGTTTATTCTATATTTTATAGGATCCGTTAAGAGTTTAACATGTTTTATTGTTGATATAAGAAAATTAAAGGCCTGGTTTCATCACGATTTCAGTGTATTAATTATAATTCTTCAGCATTAAATATTAGTTTATTTTTTTTATTCTCATAATGTTCATAGGTTAATTACATGTTACTTACTACACAGGCATACACAAAAATTGTCATATGTGACATTATTTGTTATTTTAAAAACACATACTGTATGAATATTTGAGTTTTAATTACAGACTTACAGAAGTTCAAATGTGCTTTTAGAGGGCGGAATATTAAACATAATATTTTAGTCACAAACTTCTCTATTAAATCCTTATTTTACTATAAGGAACGTAACCAGACTGCAACCAACAGCTACTCTCCGGGCTATGTGCCCCGCCGAGCGCTGAATCACAAGTTACAAGTCTGGCGCGTTAAGTGTAATAATTGCATATTACCATCAAAACGCTAATGCTTCGATTGCAACAAACACCAGCCGAACGACTGATCCTACTTAAAGGAGCTCTCTTGCCTACCTTGCACTGACGAGAGCCAACAGTTCGAAACTGCAGTCTGCAAGTGGTGTGTGACGGCTGGCAAGATATTATGTTTAGACTTACAGACTTTTTACAAAACTTTTTTCAATTTCTTTTATAAAATTGAAAATAATCGTTTCTTTCTCTTATAAATTCAATATAAGAACCGTACTGTATATAAAAATGGAAGCATTTTCAAAAATATGATGGCCCTTGACAATCAAAGTACATAACAATATAAACTTTTATGAAGATTACTTTTTAATATTTTATAATTTAACCGGAAATCAGTTGTTCCGATATGTTTTACCCAAACCTGTATATAATTAATTAATCTGTTTTAATTTTTTAAATTTAATTTAATTTCATATTTATTAAGTATGGTTTTCCTCAATATTTTGTAATAAAATCGATGGAGGCAAAGATCATGTACAATTTAACTGTTTTACTGGAAGTTGAAACAAATGATTCACATTAACTCACTGGAAAAAGTGAGAAAGAATTGTCTAAAATTTAATTTAAAAAGATTTTTACATTATGTAAACAAACCTAAATATATAGAGTTCAGGTATACCCCTTTAACATTAAAGAAGAGCTACTTAAGTAATAGGAATACAATATGCTGTAAATATTGTAGAGAATCGAGTTTTAAATATGGTGTTCCACAGGGGACCATGTTGGGACCAGTCTCATTCACGCTATAGGTTAATGAGTTATTCTCCCTGAATTTCGGTACTTGCCGACGATACGACTATCTTTTGTACAGCTAACTCTTGGAAAGTACTGAAAACTAAAACTGAAATAGATTTAGGAAACATAAAACACTTTTTCGACAAAAAAATTTTTCTCGCTTATGAAACTCTTGAGATTACCCCGCTTGATTTTTATATTTGGGGCATCATAAAAAATGAAGTTTACAAAACGAGGCCACGAACTAGACAAGAGCTTTGCGATATAATCACCGTTTCCACGACAAACTTTGCTTTAAACCGCCATGTTCTACATAAGCACGATAACTAAAGACGCAAAAGTTTGATTTTACTTAAATTTGGTGGGGAAGTTTGTGATAGAGAAGGAAACCTATTGTTTTTGAAAAAATTGATCGTTCAGTATAGTAGAGGCTTTAGGAAAAAAATATAAATGGAGAGTGTTGCAACATTTCATAAGATTGTACGAAAACAAAAGTACGACATATTATACCGAGGAGCATTTTGCCACTCAATCTGGAATCATCAAATGATTAAAATTACAAAAACAGCAATTATAATTTAAAAAGTTAACGTACTTATAGGGAGTAGGTATCATAAACAATGTTCAACGGCTGATTTTGGTGTTACATTCAGTTGTTTGTAAGTTCGGGAAAAGGAACAACAAAGTCCTACTGGAGGAATACTCCAGGCCAAAGACAAGCGAAAAAGTTCATAATTTATTTGACAAAGAATGACACAACTCTTCTCGAACTTGAAAAGTCTGAATTAAGGCTAATAAAAGGCCTTCTAACTGGCCACTGCTCCTTGAGATATCATCTCAAGAACATGGACAAGGCAGTAAACGACAAATGCAGATACTGTGATACTGCAACTGAAACTACGGTATAGGTACCGGGTATTAGAAAAGTATGGGAACGGTGGAAAATCTCGAACAGTTTGCATCAATCGAAAAATAAAAAAATACGTTAAAAATTTTTCAAAAAACTATCTACTGATTCGATTCTCGCAAGGTGTCGCTGTAATCGCAAAAAATGGAGTGAAAACATGAAAATTTTGAACGCATACTTAAAAAAATACGAAAAGTAAAACTACTGATCTCAGAGTGAATGATTTCCCGAGCTGTTTTGACAACAGTGATTTTACACGGTCGTGCGGAAATTATAACAACTATTAACATTCTGTAAATTTATTAGCAGCTAGTAATTTTCAATTTACATTTTTTACAGGGCAATAAATAACTCGATTTAAAAAACTAACAGTGGTTTTACCTCTTAATTCAGCCACTTCAGACAAATTCTTGATCCCAGCCAGTGAAGGCAAGGAGATAACTCAGCTATTTAAGGCAAGGTGAGGATTTCGGCCAGTTGAGGCAATTAGATTACAGCTTAACTGCTACACTAGCAGGTTTTAATGTCAAGATTATAGCAGTTGTTCAAAATGGTGCCTATTGACTTCTTGGCATTGTCCGAGACGAACGTAAAAATTTTCAATAGCGCTTCTTATCATTTGAGGTGGCATTTTTGCAAAAATGTTTATTATGCGTTGCCTCAGCTCTTCCAAACCACGAGGTTTAGTGAAATAAACCTTACCCTTCACGTAGAGCCAAACAAAATAATCAAGTGGCGCGAGGTCAGGAGATCTTGCTGGCCATTCAATAGTTCCTCTTCGACCTATCCATCGATTTTCGAAAGTACCATTCAAATAGTCCCTAACAATATCCCGATAGTGTGGAGGAGCCCCAAATTGCTGGAACCAAACTCCTGCCCCAGTGAGGGTTTTCGTCACTCGAATATCTGAAATTATGGCGATTAACTTTTCCACTGAGTTCGAAAGTTGCTTCATCTGAGAAGACAAGTAGAGATGACAAAAAAATTGGGTTTTGGTTACTCCTTTCCATCATTAATTCACTAAATTCAAGTCGCCGATCAAAATCATCTTCATTTAACTCTTGGTGAAGGTGAATTTTGTAAGGATGAAATTTCAAAAGTTTCAAATTCTTATGAACTGAAAATGCACTCACATCAAGCTTTTGACTGGCTTTTCTGATTGATAACCTTCGATTTTCAACAAATACCTGGGCCACTTCCATTTGTCGATCTTCCGATGTTTCAGATTTTGGTCTTCCAGATTTTAGGCGATTTTTATTTGTCCTTGTGTCTAAGAATCGTTTGATGGTATGAGACACAGTAGATTTCGAAATTCCCACTTGATCTACACGGAAAATTTCGTTGAATAAAATCACAACTTCAACATAGGACCTTTCTTTATCGCCCCATCCTCGCATCATTAAAAGAGAAACTCTCTCTTCCTCTGTTAAAGTAGCCATTAAGCAGAAAAAAACGTGAGAACTAATGAAAAATGAAATAACTTTTTCCGTACAAGAGTGCGCTCCTGCCTCTACAAGGAACTGAACATTCTCGTAGAAATTTCCCAAAACAAATACTGTTATTAAGAACACTTTAAAAAAAACATTCATAAAAACCAAGGTATCACAGATATTGTTTTTTAAACTGAATGTTTTTTTGTCAACACGAGTAGTTAGAGTTTGTAAATATTTACAAACTTATGGACGCTTAAGGTTTATTTCAATTTTATGCGATTGCAGCGACACCTTGCGAGAATCGAAAAAAATGCCCGATATGAAATTCACGTATTTTTGGCCGTAGAATCCGAATCCGCTATAAAAAATAGGGATTTTCATTACAAATTTCAAAGTGCCACCAAGTCCCCACTCACCATCCTGTGGTGGGTGGGGACATTTTGGTATCAGTAGATAGTTTTTTGAAAAAATTTTGACACGTAATTTTTTATTTTTCGATTTGATGCAAACTGTTCGAGATTTTCCACTGTTCCCATACTTTTCTAACACCCCGTATATACTTTGTGAATGCAAGGTATTAATCCTCACTAGGCAAAAGTTCCTAGTGCAGGTGGAATTAACGCCTGAAGACATAGGAAAACTAGCCCCCAGGAAAATTACAAGCTTTTTAAAAAGTCCTGGAATCCTGGGCAATAACTAGTTGTAGGGTTATTCACAAACTATCTTTTAGGTCGAAGTGAAGTAAGGCTACTTAAAGCCAAACGATCCCTGAAACAATCTACAGCCTACAAGTTCGGTTAATAAATAGGACATACTTTAAAAAATTGCTTATTGCTATTCTACGTTGGCAGTTAATGGGCTAAACAACAATGATGACAAATATAAAGGGATCCCATAAAAGTTTTCTTTACTTTCCTTATATTTAGTAAATAATTTAATTATAGGAATATACATTGCTGTTATAGAGTTTTATTCCCTTGTCTGGATAACAATGAGCAAAAATACATAAAATGTTACCTGTATATGTGCGTGTAATGCAATTAAGTTGATGAATAAACCTCGGAACACGGACGAAATGCCGGCTGTATAAATAAGTTAGAATAAATACATTAAAAGAAAATCGTGACTTATTAAATGTGTCTCCTTTCCGAGTCCTGAACACGAAAACTTAAAATGAATATTTGCCAAAGTAAGTAATTAACGTGTAGGTTTTCAAGCTGCAGCTTAACTCCCTCGCTAAACGATTTTACTGTTTGTTCTGTTTCCACTTTTATTACACAACTTGTGTAAACAAGAGAGCTCCAATACAGACCTCCCGGACTCCCGACTGGGGACGCGCCAATTCCGCTGGGTTTCAACAGCGAAAGTCGCACCCCTTCAAATTTTTTAACAATGAATGGGTGATTTTTACCTTTTTCTACGGCAAAATTTCATATTGATGGTATTAAATTAAATGTTTTAAATGTTTTCTAAATGTTTTCTTAACCGCCTCTCAAGTTACCGAAGTAACCCCCTGGAAGATCTCAAAAGGATCTTGTGCTAGGCAAAGAGAGACGAGGCCCTACAGTTTAATGTGGACTCCGAACCACTCTTGGGGCAATTTTTTTAATGAAAAATTGTCTCGCCTTGCGGGAATCGAACCCACTTCGCTAGGCAACTCAGTTTGTTAGCCAGTCGCTTTAACAGCTTGCTGAATAATCGTTCATAATTGTACAAAAGGGTAGGAATAGTAAGTCAGGGAACAATGGGAGGGATGGCTGAGCTTCAGAAAACTATAAAGATTAACTTGCCTAGAGGTAATGGGAGTAATATCAAGAACACCTACCCATAATCTCACGATAAACTTCAGCTTCACTAGAGCGAGTTTCAGTGCCGAAAACTGTAAAAAATCATAGGTAACAACCGTAACCTTCTCTTACGATTCCAACCGAAATTGACAGTCACGTAAACGCTGCCTTGCACAATTTGAACTTTAGCATGAAATCTGAAGCATCATATTTTGTCTCTCAATCTTCTTCTTTATACACTGACGAGTTTCTTTGTATGAGATCTCATCCGATTCACAGTTTCTTCGATCACATCAAAACCGTCCTTTCCAAAACCTCTGAAATGATTATCATAAATGCAACTGCACTGAATAACCATTCATTGCAGCCAAGTTCTACGCTTCAAGATATAGACAGATCGTATTAATTATACAGGGCTACTGATAATTCGATACATTCCTTTGGAGATGTGATGGGGCATGAGCTAAGGAGTAAATCTAGCCCTAGCATACATTATGCAAAACTCAATAGTTTTTGAGATATTTCAATTTTGTTGTTTTTCTCAAAAAAGTAAATCTTAATGTCTTAAAAGTTAATTTCCGAAAAATCTACTTGACATTTTTAATTTTTTTTTACTGGATTACTTGTCCAATATTATAGATATCCGTTTGGAATGAAAAATATCCGGAAACATTTCGATCATGTGAACATTTAAAATAAAAATTTGTAAACATTTTTTTTTTAAATCAGCTATGAAATTTACCTCTTAGGTTTTTCAAAAAAATATTAATGTAGCATGCGTACAAATTATTATAAAAACTTCCTTATTTCAATAGCTATCTAACTAGGTAGAAATGTTTAATGTACCCTTGAAAGTTCTAATAAAAAATTAGTAAAGATAATGCTGGTGGCGGAATTTATTAAACGATTAATCGTTCATTTTCATTTAAGTCAGTCAGTCCTTGACTTTGACGTTTGTGCATATATGTCATTAACTGACATTCTTATCTCCGTGTCCCTTAAGTTTATTGGTCTTGTTAAATTAGTTATCGAAGATTTTGATTTTGCTCGTAGTTGTTGTTATTAGTTGTTGTTATTGTATTTTCTGTGCCATGGCTGCGTATGCCAACGCAGAATACGCTGATATCTTGTTTGTTTATGGATACTGTGGCGGCAACGCTGCTGAAGCTCGCCGAGAATATGGTCTTTGGTACCTTAACCG
Organism: Leptura quadrifasciata; assembly: GCA_963675555.1. Lineage (NCBI taxonomy): Eukaryota > Metazoa > Arthropoda > Insecta > Coleoptera > Cerambycidae > Leptura > Leptura quadrifasciata. The sequence goes on from OY776675.1 coordinate 159,900,680, forward strand.
CCGCTTACCAAATGCACGTGTATTCAGTACGGCATATCGAAATATCTGTGAAACTGGCTCCGTGAAATGTAGAAGAAGTGACGCTGGTGCTCCTCCCGTTTATGAACTAGATGATGAGGAACCAGTATTTTGAGGAAGACCCAACTATTTCAACTAATAAAGTCGCAAGAATAACCGGAGCGTCACTATGGAAAGTTTGGTCTACAATACGTAGAGTTGGATGTCATCCTTACCACTATACCCCTGTCCAAGGCTTGGAGGAAGGTGATCCTGGAAGGAGAGTGGAATTCTGCGGCTTTATGTTAAATTCAGATGCAAAAAGTGCAAATTTTTTAACAAGTATTTTATGGACGAACGAGTCGAAATTTAATCGCGAGGGTATAACAAATTTCCACAACCTACATTATTGGGCAGAGGAAAATCCCAAGTTAACACGTGAACTAGTTTCCAAATGAAGTTTTCTATTAATGTGTGGATGGGAGTCATTGGCCACTATTTAATAGGGTCACACTTTCTTCCTCAAAATTTAAACGGGGAAATCTATGAAAATTTTTGAAGAAATGATCTGGCGGTGATTTTAGATGTTCCTCTCGCCGTCAGACAGTGAATGATGTTCCAGAACGACGGTTGTCCAGCACATTATCGGCTGACAATACGACAGTTACTTGATCAACGTTTCCCTAACCGTTGGATTGGAAGAGCGGGCTCAATACCTTGGCCAGCGCGAAGCCCTGACTTAACACCCCTTGATTATTACGTATGGGGTCATATGAAGGAGATGGTCTATGCCACACCAGTCAATACTATAGAAAACCTTAGACAAAGGATAGTCGATGCTGCCCAACACATAAGGCATAATCTGACAACCAGAGTAACAAGGACGGAAATAAGAAGACGCTGCCGTATCTGTATACGGAATAGGGGCTCCCATTTTGAGCAAGACATATAAGAAATAAAGTACAACTTTGAAATTAATGAAGAATTAAACTCTACTTTTAAAATGTTTTTTACTGTTTATCTAAAAATAAAATTCGTACTACTTGTGTTATTTTTACTAGTATTTTCTTAGAACTATTAAGGGTACATTGAACATTTGTACCTAGTTAGATAGCTATTGAAATAAGGAAGTTTTTATAATAATTTGTACGCGTGCTACTGTAATATTTTTTTGAAAAAACCTAATAGGTAAATTTCATCTGATTTTTTTTTTTAAATTGTTACAAGTTTTTATTTTAATTGTTCACATGATCGAAATGTTTCCGGATATTTTTCATTCCATACGGATATCTATAATATTGGACAAGTAATCCAGTAAAAAAAAATTTAAGAATGTCAAGTAGATTTTTCGGAAATAAACTTTTAAGACATTAAGTTCTACTTTTTTGAGAAAAAGAAAAAAATTGAAATATCTCAAAAACTATTGAGTTTTGCATAATGTATGTTAGGGCTAGATTTACTCCTTAGCTCATGCCCCATCACATCTCCAAAGGAATGTATCGAATTACCAGTAACCCTGTATAATAAATAAAGTAATGTATTACTTAATATTTATTAGAATATAAAATATTCGTAAGTATTAATGTAAGGTTCAACTTTGCGTATGGATCGCTTATTTACGCCAGTTACAAACTAGCTTTAGAAAGCGTACAGAAATTTTAAAAATATTATCATCCAGATTTTGAAGTGTAGAATTTCGCTGGACTAAAAAACGGTGCCCAGCAACCTGGAAAATGTGAAAAAGTCAAGGAATTAGAAACAATTAGGAAATAATCAAGGAAATCACAAAAAATCAGCAAATATCATGGAATTTTTACTAAAATTCTGGAAAAGAAATGGCCTCGATACATTTTTTATTGCTATTTTGCTCGATAATAGGAAATATAAAGGAAAAAGTTAAGAGAAATGAAGTTTTTCATTTTTACTTGACCTTTTTTCATCGCTTTAAATAAATCGATTTCTACTTTCTAAATTTGCAACCTATTCAAAAACAATGAGCTATACATCAAGGATATTCTATAAAGCTACCTAAAATTTGAGCCCTGTTATATCCCTTTTCGATATAAATATGCCGAAGTGGGTAAAAGCTTCCAAGAAATGCATAATCATAAAAATTCTGTGCTAGAGTTACTCGTTTTTAATGAATCAAGTAATAAAAGTTAATAGAATACTTCTTGGTGCTGCCTGCAGCACTCATTTATCTCAATATCAACTTTGGAAACTACCATTTGAATATATGTGATTCTTAAAAAAAAAAAAATTACGATTTTGAAAAATGCGCCATATGAAGTTATATTATGATATTTCAGGTATATTATGAGCCCGAAAGGATTTTCCACGGCACTCTGAGAAATGCGTATTTGAAATTAACTTCATCGTCATAAGTCTACAGCCCTTTGTGAGCTCTACCTTTATGCAGTTTCATCTGCCATTCTATGTTACTGCTTTCCAGTTCCTTATGACGCGAGGATTACATTGAGCTATTTGAGTAACTCTGTGCTTCCCTCCGAGATGCGTTCTTTCTCTTTTCTTACTTCCCAATGATTCTTTTTCAAAAATTCTCTTGACCGTGTTATTGTTCTTCACTCTCAATCACATGCTCAACCTATCTGAACCTTTCCACCTTTATTATCGTTGTTACTTGTACCTGTGTCGCTATAGTTATTAGCATTTATTTCACCAAAAATTTTCCTTTTGAACACGTTGACTAGTTGTTCATCTTTTCTAAATGCAGTCACAGCAAGGGTCTTTTTTATCTCCATCTTTCCATATTAAACGAACCACAAGTATATTAAACGAACCACAAGTAATAGTTGACGCATTTGCTAATTACTTTCAAGAGTCATATTCCGCATCTACAAACTTTGCTTATGATATAAATAGCACTCATTGTAATACTAACAATTTATGCATTCCCTATATTACCGAAAATGACGTACTCAAGGCACTTAAGAAAATTAAACCCAAAACCACTACAGGTCCTGATGGTATTCCGGCCTTTCTCCTTAAAGATTGTGCCATTTTATTTGCAAAACCGCTAGCTAGTATTTTTGTAATTTACTTACAATCTTATGATTGAAATATTTAGAAACTGATCTGGATTTTATTTCAAATAATCATGGAATACCTGGAAAAGTCAGGGAATTTGACAATTGAAAATTACTGAGTACCCTGTGAGAGTCTTTCACATAATTACATTATTAAACGGGCTGATACAGTAATTCGCTTATTCTAAGCGAACCTCGACAAATACACAATTCTAAACCGATGGCCAAATTAAATTGCTTCTAATTATAGAATCAATACTCGTGTAGGGGAATTTACACTAATCCGCCTTTTTATCCTCAATTCCCTTGCATACGGAGCTCCATTTGAAAGGAACAAGATAAGAAAACACTAATAAAATACCAATTCGATGTAGATATTTCACCGCAGAATTTCAACAATCCAACTATATCTTACGAATTACAAAAAATATTATCCGAATCTCCAGTCATGAACCGAATTGCTTAGCTGACAGAACAATATTATATCCAAAATATAATCATAATGATATTGAATAGTATCCTTTGATTTTTGGACATCAGTATATAATTACATACACATATTGTCTGAAAGTTATTTGTCGCATTCTACGAATATTCTTTTCTTTTATTTGGGTTTTCTACCACATGTATTATCTATCCTCTTCAAAAACAAATCACCGAATCTACAAAATAATAGAATTATTGGAAAAAAGCCTCTGCGCCTGTGACGCACATAGGCTTTTTTCCAATAATTCTATTATTACAATACAAAAAATTCGGTGATTTGAGGATAGTATATGTGGTAGAAAACTCAAATAAAAGGAAAGAATATACATGTAGCGTACTTTCCCACAATTAAGCACGGAAATACCATAATCTTAAAACTAACAAAGGTTATACCTTTAAGGCAAAAATGCTGACAGGCTGGAGGCTATAATAGCCAACCGTAATTTAGAAATTACGCTCATTTACCCATACCTCGAGAGGTATACGAGAGACCGCCGAAATGCAAGCAAAAGAGGTCAGTCATATTTCTGTTCTCAAACAATTCACTTCGTATATTTAAACTTAAGATTCGTAACCACTTTTTGTTAAAGTTTTGTTTGACAAATAACTCCTTCTGAAGAACATTTAATTAGTTGTACCCACACAACAATTGGTGACCCCGTGATGTAGCGTACTTTCCCACAATTAAGCATGGAAGTACCATAATCGTAAAACTAACCTTTAAGGCAAAAATGCCGACAGGCTGGAGGCAGTAATGGCCAACTACAATAGCCAACCGTAATTTGGAAATTACGCTCGTTTACCCATCCCTCGAGAGGTATACGAGAGACCGCCGAAATGCAGGCAAAAGAGGTCAGTCATATTTCTGTTCTCAAACAATTCACTTCGTATATTTGAACTTAAGATTCGTAACCACTTTTTGTTAAAGTTTTGATAATAAATAACTCCTTCTGAAGAACATTTAATTAGTTGTACCCACACAACAATACATACACATATTTCGAATCTTATTTAAGTGTCCCATTTTTTATTACAAATCTTGACAGCTTTAATTGTAGTCCATGAGCCAGTCAGGATGTCACTACCATTAGGTGGGACTAAACGGCATCTACGTTATTAGATTGTCCAATATGTGAATTAAAAGGAATCACCTTCTGGACATTTCAGATTCCAAGCCAAATACGTTCTTTAACCGCCATTCTGATTTTTTTTTTCACCTTTTTGACCCAATTATGCCTGTATCGCGGAAGCCATTGATCCTAGACGAAAGATACCTCTAACTAAAGTTGTTCGGAATTAAATTTTACCTATAACTGTGAAATTTGTATACCAGTTTAAGATAGTTTAAGACAGAACTTGTAAATAAAATGATTTTTTGAATGTTGTGTTTCTGTTATTTGTGATAATATAATCTTTAAAATTACGATTCCCCATTATTTGGTTTCATTTCATGTTTACCGGAATTTGCTGAGAGAATAGTTTGAAATGTAAGAAAAATGAAAAGGTAGTTTTCAAGGTGTAACAATTTCTGGATGGTGATGGAACTTCGTAAATTTTTTGCACAGTTGACATTTCAGTTACAGGGACATTTATTGTTGGAAAATATCCTACTCCGTCTCTCGTTACTGAATCCAGTCCAAGAACAGATTATCTGGTTTTCTGTGTCATGGACGCCCAACAGTATCCACAGAATATTTCACTATTGAGGGCTGTTCCAGACAGGGCGCTATCTGATCGCGCGATCCGAACGTTTGCGATCTCGTTACATTTGTACTCAGTATATTTCCTCCACACAGAGCGCGATCTGTGTTCGCATTCCACCGGGATCGTCACGATCAGTTTCAAATCTATTGGAGGGGATATATTGAGTACTTTGGTTCCGGAGTGGATCCTTCCGAAGTTTGTTCCTCTTCTTTTGAAGATGTAGTTTTTGTAGTTGTAATTTTTGCCAGGCATTTTAGGTGGATGAATTGTAACCTGAATTCGTTGTGAATATATACACTTTGGTACAGTCGCACTACCTGGAGCCCCTGGAAGTAATGTTAAAATAGGGATAAACTGTCTCGCTGTTCCAAGGAACGGTTGTCTCGAGGGCTGGTTAGTTCGTTCAAATTTGATTCATTCCCGTATATAATATAGCTTCCCATCAATTTTTCAAATCTGAGAAGATAGAAACAAATACGTAGATATTCATGTCAAAGTCTTCAGAAGGTTATTCGAAATGTATTATCCGCAATCAGTAATTACAGTAGGATTATATCGTAGGTCAATATGAGCCATTGAAAAAATTCTAAATGGGGTACTCTATATTCAGAACATTTTGTAAACTCATATACGTACTCTTTGATGGTTAGTTAGACGAGAGCACTTTTAGTCCTCTTGGAGTGTTTACAGAGTATTACTGAAGAGTTTCATCCATTTCTGTGTTTAGTGGAACCGTATGAGGTGGCGCCGTATTGGTAAAGTCTCTTATCTTAATGAAGCGGACATATACTTGATCTAAAAAGTGATATGAATGATTTCTAGGAAGATTTACGTTTAAATGCTAGGGTAGCATTACTGACCAGCATGTAGATGTGATTATAATGGACAATTTCGAACATATACAAATCAAACTTATTTTTCAGCTGACGTAGTTGAAAATGATACTAGATAGCTTATTACGTAAGTCATCATTGTGGCAAGCCCAAGCTTGGCTGTAATGTAGAATAATGTCCAACTATTTAACACTTGAAGTTCTAGTAAGACTTCGGTTGGTAGAAAAGACTTGTGATTCCTCGTCTAATAATTACATATAATAATGATAGTGATAATAATAATAAATTGGCTTTATTTTTTTAAATTATACATTTAAAAAAAACTGTGGTGTTCAGACAACGCTATATGTCATTTATGTGAATGTGAAGCGGTAATGGCCCCAATATGGAGCCTTGGAGTACACCGTGTTTAATGCTCAAACAGGCTTTCTATTGAAATGTCTGAATTTTTATGTATGCATTTTATTACTTCTAGAAAGTACGTTTGAAAATTATTGAAGCATAAGATTATGAACTTCTTGTTCATGCAGTATGGAATAGTACAGATCTGTACCAATATTTACATAATGTGTTATACTCAAAAAATAACCTTATAAAAGGCTAACTCATAAAAGAATTTAAATCATATTGTAATATATCATCTCGTGCCAACACTGATCTCTAATCCAAATTAACTTGTGGCTGCTTCTCGCAAGTCGACGAAGTCTACGCTGCAAAACAGCTTACAATTCAGACCTACGCTTGTGGAGTGACCAGAGTACGGACAAAGACAAAAGGTTGGCTGCCTGTATATTAAGAAGATAATATTAGTTAATCAGCAGAACTCCACGCCGCACTGCGACCAACTTGATTCAAGGCAATAATATTTACAAGCACGCCATTGAACGTTATTATAGTAATTAAGAAAAATAACATTATTATTCCCCAATACATAATGATCGCGTCTCAAACTCCAACGTGTAATTAATTTACATGTCCATGCCCATATATGGCCCACGATGGAATGGAGCATAAAAAATGACGCGAGGAAGATCCGGACAGGTATTATTATGGTAATAGAGTATGATTAGGCTTTCTATACAAATTCATTTATTCAATTGTAACTTAGAAGTTAAACTGTAATTATTGTAGGAATTATAAAGTGGATGAATGTGAAAATTATCATTAATCATTTTATTTCACAATAGATGTTGCGTATCCCATGGCATTATGGTGCAATGTAAATTGTTTTGTTAGTCAGTTCATTAGTAACGTATCTTGAATTTAATTAGAATTAATTTTCGTACCTTTCGATATGAGCCGATGAAAAAAACAAATGAGGTAATTAAAATATTAGGAGCGCAGTTTATCTCGGAGAGACAGTTTAATGGCCGGAACGAATCCACGATAGAAGTATACGGGGTGTTTAAAGCAGCGGCTAATTAGAGAGAGTAGTTATTACGGTTTCGGTTTTTATAATTTTGATGAATATTCGAAAAACTAAAATATGACAAATTGTTATTAATTGTAAAACAATACTTCTAATACAATACAAAGCATTTGATGTCGTAAGTAATGCAGATTTGTTACATATATCGGAAATCTTGGTTTTCGGAATACTGTTTATAGTCTTCTTAAAAGTTACCTCTCCAGTCGGAAATAACCGATATGTCTTGATAATTATATGAGCGAGACAACAGATGTATCGTACAGGGTCCCACAAGGCACTGTTTTGGACCCGACTTACTTCACACAATGCATATATGCTCTTTTAAAAATTCATGTGCATAGATAGATATAATTTATTGGTGCTAAAACATACAAAATACATACAGGTTAGAAAGAAAATAAACATATGATCCCTAATATGTCTGTCCGGCAGTTTTTTGTGAGTACAAAGGATATCCGACTTAGCAAAGTTAGAGATTTTGTACCTTCTTGTCCAATTTTCATAGCTAAGTATAAAGTTTACTCTAATTGCTAATCTTCAGGCCATTGCTATGTATCCTAGGGCTGAATGTTTTTGAATACCATACGCAGCCTGTGGTTCAGAAGGTCCATTCCCTTTTGGGACATTACTGAATAAATTCCATCTGATCTATGCGATTTATATGGTTCGAATGAGTTTATATCCCGTTTTATTTTGCCCACATTTGCTATCATCTTCGCTACCTACCAGTTCTATCTGGATACCTATCTTGGGGGTCCAGATCTGTATTTTAACGGTCCTCCAGTGGTAAATTGGTGACTTTGGATCTAGAGAAGTATATCCCTGTTTAAGTTCTAATTTAAGGTCTACATTGTTAGTTATGAGCTATTGAAAAATCAAATTTTGTTACGAAGAAAATACTTGGATGAAACCTGATTAATACAGTACTGTCGTGTCGGTTAGATTTGAATCAGTAAAAATAGATCAATGGACCAGTGTGGGTACGTCTCTCTGATAAGTTTTAATTCCTATTTTACTCATATATCAATCATAAAGGTTTATTTTCTGCGTTGGTGACTAATATCGTACATTTTTCACGACTTTAAACAAAGAGCTGCCTACGCAAAAGAGAATAATTGTCTTTGTTGATGATATGCTCTGCTAGTTTCATTGATCTACATCACAGTTCTCGAAGAAGTACGTGGTGAAATTTTCCGCCGTGGCCGGAAGAAAAACTTTAGAAAAAAGTTACTGACACACCATAATTACACCCACTTATCGAGTCGGGCAATTAATCTATTTTTGTATTACAGTTGGTACGTTTCTACACTTAACATCAACGATCTCATAATCTAATGTTAGAAAAGTGTGTTTTTAATATAACTTCCGTATTTCTTGGGTGTTTTATTAATTCCCATTTCTATCTGTAATATCCCTATAAATTTCACAGGAAAACATAACAATGCTTAAAAATATCTCTTAAAAACCCATTTCAACAATGTAGTGTATCTGTTTCATATACATTTGAGCCATTTCAATTTATCATATTTTTATATGGTCGCAATAACTCGGAAATGGCCGACAAAACATTAAATCATGATTTACAACATACTTAGCTTTTGCCAAGTGGGACATTTTGGACGTCTTGTACTGCCCATATATTTCCTTGCAATATTCGGCGCTCTGTCATTGCTAACGCGGTTTATCAAATGATGAGAGGAAATTTGATTTCACGTCACCAAAAATTAATGTCGGCCACTAATTACACGTATTGCATTCGCAGAAAATCCATAATAATTATAATAATAGAGTTATTAATCTGACAGACATAAATCCATACAAAGAATATACATTACAACCGTAACTATACAGTACATTTTTACAATATAAAAAGAAAGAAAAGATAAAACTGAGTATACAGATAAAATTATTACGATAGTGTGATCCAGAGTAATGGACATTCTTATATAATTAAACAAATTTGAAAAGTGACAATAAACATTACCATTGGTGGAAAATATAAACTAGAGAAAGTAATAAGAAAGATACATTTACGAGATATTTTTTAAGGTATAAGTAAATTGACTAACAGAACAATTAAAAATACCATTATTATGTTGAATGTATTTTATAAGCACGACACATAGAAATAAGTGGAGAAAACAGGTGCTAATTAGTACCAGACACTTTATAAGTAAACGTAAGATTATTCCTAGCAGAAGATCTTGGCACATGAAACTTTACCTGAGAAAGGAAATTTATGTCATCTACCTGACCATGTAATATTTTGTCAAAAGTGACCTGACAATTTCGTCATCTCATTTCTTTAATAATGAGAACAAGTAAACTGAGCATTTCACAGTATGAAACGTTTCTGCCAGGGTACAGGCTAAATTCGGTATAATACAGGGTGTCTCACCGGGAACTGAATCGACCGATATAAAGAAAAGTACGCATCAGAAAATTTAGATAATTACTAATGTCGGTGTGGCCAATCAAACTAAAATAATTACAAGCAGCTGGCATTTCCGCTTATAGCCACCAACTTGCTTATTTCAAATGGAACACCCTATATATTTTAAGATTTTCGAAAAGAGCATAAAATTCGAGTCGAAAATATGTAGCATATCCTATACCTAAACCTAGCCGTTTCAGAGATATTTGACATTTTATAGAAAATTTGACAGGTGCAACGGTTTGCAAGAACCGTTATAACTTTTTTCGTGTAAAAGATCCTTATTTGATTCTTGTCACATAAAGAGAACACAAGGAGAACTACGTTCTACAACTGAAATAAATTCAATAATATCATACCAAGTGTTCCGTTTTTCACGTTACATTTTGTCAACTTCAAACCGCGAAAACTTGTTTAGGTCAAATGGATGGTATTTTTTTACGTCAAGTTGTGTAAAATTGAATTCCCTTTTTCCTGATATTAGCATTGTGGGGGCTAAAGTTACAACTTTTTAAAATACTTGCGATTTTATTAGAAATTCATGAATTGTTGTAATCATTTCATCAAAATAGCCATGATTAGAAACAATCTGTTATTATCTTATGTCAAAAAATTCCAGCACGTTTAAATTATACCAACGAAAACATTTTAAATTTGTTTATTATTTATGGAGAATGTGATAAAGTAATATCAAGAACTTGCAGCACATTTGCTACTCAATATCCACAAAAACGCAAAATAACACTAACACTGTAACATGCGTATTAATCGAATTGAAGACATGGCATAAACTAAAATAGAAGAGGTAAGATCAATTTAAAATATGATTTCATTTTAATTTAATAATTGCTCAAAATTCCGCCCTCGAACCTCGACACACTTTTCGCACCTTCGGATTAGTTCCTCATGGGTAGTTTTTCTCATTGAATCCTGTGATATGTTTTGAAATGCATTTCTTACTCTTTGCATACAATCTTCAATGGTTGTTAACGGCCTCTCATAAACTTTATTTTTAATAGTTCCCCAAATGAAATAATCCAGAACTGATAAATCGGGCGAGCAAGGAGGTCATAAGAAAGGTCCATTATTGGCAATCCATTGATCATAAAAAGTTTCTTGTAAATAATTATTAATTAAATATGCGTTATGTGGGGGAGCACCGTCGTGCTGATAAAAAATGTTTCTATGTTCGGCGAGAGGTAAATTTTCTAAATTGTTATTATTCAAATTTTGTAAGATATTCAGATATCTTTCACCTAAAAAAAAAACAAAAATTTACCTATATATATTAGCAGACGAGAAAATTTACACACTCTATCGTTTCTTATGGCACAGTAAACATTGAACTGCCAACTTTCCTGAAAGTCTGAACATATGAGGATTTGAGTCACTCCAATAATGCGAATTGTGTCTATTAAAAAGTCTATTTTTAGTAAATTTTGCTTCATCTGTCCATATAATATTTCCCAAATAAGAATCGTGTCCCTCAGACCTTATTAGAATAAAGCCACAAAAATTCTGTCTTCTTAGGAAATCTGTTTCTTTTAATCCTTGAACCATATGGAATGAAAACGGGTGAGTGAAACTTATGTTTTAATAAGATTCTGTGAATTGAATCCTTGCATAGTCCCGATTCCAGAACAGCTTGTCTTAAATTATGCAGGGCGTACTTACTTTTTGTGACCTCTCGAAGGCATTCGACTGTGTTCGGCATAATATACTACTCGGAAAATTTAGAAAATATGGCGTAAAATCAAAATCATTAACACTACTTCAAAGTTATTTGGAAAATAGAAACCAAATCACTGTTTACAATGGTGTGATGTCAACAATAGTGGGTATAAATCATGGAGTACCTCAAGAGTTCGTCCTTGGACCCCTGTTATTCTTGATATATGTTAACGACTTAGCGCAATATGTCTCAAATGCCAAATTCGTATTGTATGCAGATGAAGCACTCAAAGTAGATTCTAATGAAAATCAGATTAAACTGGAGAGTATTATGCTGTGCAGTCGACTACTTCCGAGTGGTTTCAAGCCAATATTTTATAGAGAGAAAGTTAGTGCCTTATTCCTCAAAAACAACAATGCAGCTACGGACACGTGTTTCGGAGTTATTGCTCCTCATCAGCGTAACGTAGCTTAGGGAATATATCTTAGAGTTGAGCAAAACTATTAAAGGTAGGAAAGTACAGTACACAGTACTCCATTTGTACTTTCATACTTCAAGTGCCACATTTTGGGCCTCAAATGAGAGCAGTCAGTACGAGGAGCCCTATGTGTACTGCTCTATTTCCACCTGGCAAATACAAAATAAAACTTGAAACTACCCTGCTCGCAACACCGAAATCCCTCGAAAAACGGGAAAATGGACTTCTCACGGGTTTCTAGGTACTGTACCCTCTCGAAACTACCCCTACGTATAAAAACCACCCCTCTTCCTTGCTGTCGGTCCTAGGTATGCGTGAATTCGTCGGACCGTAGTTTTTGTGGGAATATCAGGGTAAGTAACCATTACTAAACCACAATTGACCTAGGCAACCCCCCGGGGATTGAAACTACCCCGCTGGCAACACCGAAATCCCTCGAAAAACGGGGAAACGGGTTTTCGTGGTCGGTAATCACGATGGTGGTTGCTTTTCGCTCCACCCCCTCGAAACTACCCTTACGTATAAAAACCTGATATTCTCATAAAAACTCCGGTCCGACGAATCCACGCATGCCTAGAACCGACAGCATGGAAGAGGGGGTGGGTTTTATACGTAGGGGTAGTTTCGAGAGGGTAGAGTGAAAAATACAACCATCGTGATTACCGCCCTCGAAACCCGTGAGAAGTCCGTTTTCTTGTTTTTCGAGAGATTTCGGTGTTGCGAGCAGGGTAGTTTCAGCCCCCGGTGGTTGCTTAGGTCAACTGTTTAGTAATGGTTAGTTTCTGTGATATTCACATAAAAATCCCGATCCTACGAATCCCCGCATTCCTAGAACTGACAACATGGACGAGGGGGTGGTTTTTATACGTTGGGGGTAGTTTCTGGAGGGTACATTTACATCTATAGGTATTTGATATATGTTAAAGAAAACGTAAGCAATTATATCATTCATGGGATATATAGGGCCGCAATACAAGGTTTAGTAATAAGATATTCTTGGGATATCTATAACTAGAAAAAAGTAGGAATGGAGTCAACTACTTTGGCCTCTTCTTCTCACACTTCGCATTACTTATAAGCCAAGTTAAAAAGTTACTAATGAAAGGAGCTATCTATATTTTAAAGATTTTTTATTGACCGATTATTCAACTGAAATTATGTTAAATTGAATATTGATTTAAAAATATTTTAATGTTAGGGTCCCATTTACGTGAGATCTGATCGCTACATGCTAATGTCAATATGTGTATCTGAGATTTGTGTCAAGAATCAAGTTTTCCATACACACTGAGACGGAATCATGAAACATCAATTGAGTTCAATACGCGTATCTGAAATGTTGCCTCCCCAACCAGTGATTATAGCAGTTGCAATAAAACTGTCAAAATATTTAAAGAAAGACTAGGCAATGGTTACATAAGAGAAATAAGTACACCATATTAAATTTATTTAAGGAGTTAAAATAAAAGACAACGAACCAAACGACTTAAAAATCTATTTGCGAATAGATAACAATGGTCCGCATTGAGATCTCTTTCTTTGCATCAGTTGTCAAGCAAGTCTATGGTAGCTACTTCTTGAAGTTGCCTATTTGAATAGTCTTTTGATGTAGAATTAGACAGATGGAGATATAGTTTATACATATTTAAGAATTCCTCCTAAAATTCTCGATCGCCCGACATACTTGTTTTTTATTTATTAATCACGTTCGGTATCTCGATAATAGATAGATACATGCAAATACACGCTACAACAAGTATCAATCGCTACAACGATACTGAGAGTCAAATACACATTGATATTTGTATTATGATATCGATACCTGCAACATTGGGATCGAAAAGGCATCAGCATAGATGGAAAATATCTAAATCATTTGCGCTTTGCTGACGACATCGTACTGATAGCAGACAATGCAAAAGACGCCAGTGAAATGCTAAGTAGCATGTACGAAGCATCGCTAGAAGTCGGTCTAAAAATTAATTTTTAAAAATCCCAGTTTATGACAAACCTCGTCCTCAGCGGCAATATATATGTGGGTGGAACTAAAATCGAACAAGTAATGTCGTATAAATACCTAGGGCATGAAATTCGGATAAGCCGAGATAACCAAATCTGCGAAATTTACAGACGGATAGGACTGGCATGGGCAGCCTTTGGTAAATTGAGGGATGTTCTTAAGGCAGATATCCCAATGAGCCTTAAACAAAAGGTATATGACCAATACGTTCTTCCAGTAATGACCTACGGGGCGGAAACTTTAACGTTGACGAAGAAAGCAATCTGCAAAATACGAGCCGCTCAGAGAGCCATGGAACGATAGATGTTGGGTATATCCCTGAAGGATCGAGGATCAAATGAAACTTATGGCAGAGAACAGGCGTAACAGATGCCATAGAGAGAATAACTTTCCTAAAGTGGAACTGGGCAGGTCATGTTGCAGGGTTCAGTGACGGACGATGGACTAAGAGGATCGTGGAGTGGAGACCTAGACAAGAGGCTTATCGAAGTAGAGGCCGACCCCCCCACGCGATGGACGGACGACATAAAGCGGTTGCAGGGAAATTGGATACAGACTGCACAAGACAGGAATCGATGGAAATATTTTCGGGAGGCATATGTCCAGCAGTGGACACAATTTGCTGGTTGATGATGATGACCTGCAACATGTAGCTATTTATACAGATCTCAATGTATATGGGGCCCTTTATTTTAATTAGTTTGTCAAATGTGTATTGATATGTGCAATTTGTGTTTATAAATCAAAGTCCTTAACGTCAATAAATTATTTCTATTTATACCTAACTAAAAAGATTCATAATTTCACACTGTATACTTCGGAAACCATGAAATATTTTAAAAAGAAACTCATCAAATAATGCAATACAGCACAAGAGATCATAAAAGTGACTGATCTGCTAATTTAAAAATAAATGATTAGTTCTGTATGTAACGGAAATGGCCCACAAATTATCCCAGGGTAATGATGACGTATCAGTGCTTCATTATGTTCGTGTTTTGGTGTAAATGGCGACTGCAAATTGCCAGCGGAGATTAATCATAATTAATCACCACTACGTTGCATTAAGGCCGACATTCTCTCTCTTTGAACGTTTATCATTTTCTTTTCGACCGTTTATTTTTGTTAAGACTCGAGTGGCGCGCATGGCGTTGACACTGGGACTGGATTTGCGGGATGCTTTCTCTGAAACACACATGGGCGCATATATTAAAATATTTCATGTCGTGTACTTTTTTTACTCCTACATACATTTTGTCGCGTACATCGAATAATTTATTGTGTATCCATTGATGTTACATGAAAGATTGTATGTAAATTATTTTAGATTTGCTAATTTTTCTTAAGAGATTATAAGGGAATGAAAAAATAACCGACACTATAATGAATACTAACAAAATTGATGGATTGGTCGACTTACCTGTAAGGATGATTGATCCAAATTATTCGAGTCGTCATGTCAATGATTATTATTACACAATAGTATGTATTACAACATGCAAACCAGCACAAACACGTTTAAAGATAAGACGTTTAATTACCATATCCGAGGCGCCAGAGGGTTCACATTAACTCTGAGAACACTGACATAGATGAAAATGGACATGAACCATAGCGGTTAGTCCAACTAAACGAGGATAAGATATGTAAAGCTATCAAGAAGTTAAAAAACAAATTCACCGCTGGTTCTGGTGGTATATCGTCATTTCATGAAAGAAGCTGTGTTAATGTCTTAGTGAAACCTCTGCTTATTTTGTTTAACTTAGCCATTTCCAGAGTTATGGAAAAACTCCAAAATTATTCCCATGTTTAAAAATATTAATCAGACTGACATAAAAAATTATCGTCCTATCACTATTATTAATTTTAGTAAAGCCTTTGAATGTACTCTATACAAGGAGCTCCAGATGCATGTCAACGAACAAATTTGCCCTAACCAACACGGCTTTGTGGCAGGCCGGTCGACAATCAGTAACCCAGTCTGTGTTTTACAATTTATTTCGGAGGTGTTGGATGGTAATGGATAGGTAGATATCATTTTTACAGACTTCTCAAAGGCATTTGACAGACTTAATCACGTATTTTACTGAGAAAGCTTTCTGTTTTCGGCTTTAACCAAGACTTAGTTCTATTCTGCTCCACCTATTTAAAATGTAGAAATCAATATGTTCAATATCGTGGACATAAATCTGAAAGTATTGTATGTACTTCTGAGGTACCACAAGGGTCAGCCTTGGGCTCTTTATTCTTTATTTTATTTATAAATGACATCGTACTTGTTTTGAACTGCTATCAAACTGTATCTAGCTATCAAGGATGAATCTGACTGTTTGCTATTGCAAGCTGATTTGGATCTAATAAACGACTGGTGCACCTCAAACTTCCTACCTTTTAACGCCGCTATATGTAACGCTATCACCTACACTAGGAAATTGTATCCTGTGCGGTATGGACACGCTATAAATCAGGTACATTTAAACAAACCAGAAGTATTTAAAGATCTAGGCATTACCTTTGATAGTAGGTTGACCTTTAACCAGCATATCAATATCATTGTATCATCAGCTTACAAAATCTTGGCTTTTGTGCGTTCTAAACTTGAGTACGGCTCTGTTGTGTGTAATCCTAATTACGCCGTACATAGTAAAGCTATCGAAGAAATTGATAGACGATTTTAAAAATTTGTGGCATTTAAGGAAAATTTTCATTTATTTAACGTCGGTCTATTTCCGCTACTGAGGCCTATCACCGACGCCTGTAGACGAGCTACCCCGAACCTCTTCCCTTAAGAAGAGTAGGGATCTTTTACTTGCCTAACATTTAATAGACAAGGGACCGACGGCTTTACATCCCCTCCGAAGGATGGTATATCACCCACACAACCCTCGCCTAAGATTGCATAGCTTCCGCGAATACACTGATATACAGGCCGCTGGAAGATATGTGAGGCGAGGACACGGTCTTCTTTGAAACTGTCGCCCACCCAAGTACTAACCACGCCTAACGTTGCTTTACATCGCATATCGAAGTATGTACACAGTAAAAAAGCATCTACACTCGCCCCTGTATTTTGTAATATTAAGTGTTTTTGTTAGTATGTATAGTGTATTTCTTCTACCCTGTAATTGGAACATGTTGTGTTGGGTAGTGTATAATAAAATATATACAGGTTTACTGGTAATTCGATACATTCCTTTGGAGATGTGATGGGGCATGATCTAAGAAGTAAATTTAACCCTAACATATATTATGCAAAACTCAATAGTTTTGGAGATATTTAATTTTTTTTGTTTTTCTCAAAAAGTAGATCTTAATGCCCTAAAAGTTAATTTTCGAAAAATCTATTTGACATTTTTGAATTTTTTTTACTGGATTATTTGTCCAATATTATAGATATCCGTTTAGAATGAAAAATATCTGGAAACGTTTCGATCATGTGAACATCTGAAATAAAAACTTTAAATTTTTTTTTTTAAATCAGCTATGAAATTTACCTATTAGGTTGTTTCAAAAAAATATGAACGTAACACGCGTATAAATTATTATAAAAACTGCCTTATTTCAATAGCTATCTAACAAGGTACAAATGTTCAATGTATCCTTAATAGTTCTAAGAAAATACTAGTAAAAATAACACAAGTAGTACGAATTTTATTTTTAGATAAACAGTAAAAAACATTTTAAAAGTAGAGTTTAATTCTTCATTAATTTCAAAGTTGTACTTTATTTTTTATGTCTTGCTCAAAATGGGAGCCCCTATTCCGTATACAGACACGGCAGCGCCTTCTTATTTCCGTCCTTGTTACTCTGGTTGTCAGATTATGCCTTATGTGTTGGGCAGCATCGACTATCCTTTGTCTAAGGTTTTCTATAGTATTGACTGGTGTGGCATAGACCATCTCCTACATATGACCCCATACGTAACTGTCGTACTGTCAGCCGATAATGTGCTGGACAACCGTCGTTCTGAAACATCATTCGCTGTCTGACGGCGAGAGGCACATCTTCTAAAATCACCGCCAGATCATTTCTTAAAAAATTTTCATAGATTTCCCCGTTTAAATTTTGAGGAAGAAAGTGTGGCCCTATTAAATAGTGGCCAATGACTCCCATCCACACATTAATAGAAAACTTCATTTGGAAACTAGTTTCACGTGTTAACTTGGGATTTTCCTCTGCCCAATAATGTAGGTTGTGGAAATTTGTTATACCCTCGCGATTAAATTTCGACTCGTCCGTCCATAAAATACTTGTTAAAAAATTTGCACTTTCTGCATCTGAATTTAACATAAAGCGGCAGAATTCCACTCTCCTTCTAGGATCACCTTCCTCCAAGCCTTGGACAGGGGTATAGTGGTAAGGATGACATCCAACTCTACGTATCGTAGACCAAACTTTCCATTGTGACGCTCCGGTTAGTCTTGCGACTTTATTAGTTGAAATAGTTGGGTCTTCCTCAAAATACCTCAATATTTCTTCCTCATCATCTGGTTCATAAACGGGAGGAGCACCAGCGTCACTTCTATATTTCACGGAGCCAGTTTCAGCGATATTTCGATATGCCGTACTGAATACACGTGCATTTGGTAAGCGGCGGTTAGGGTACCAAAGACCATATTCTCGGCGAGCTTCAGCAGCGTTGCCGCCACAGTATCCATAGACAAATAAGATATCAGCGTATTCTGAGTTGGCATACGCGACCATGGCACAGAAAATACAATAACAACAACTACGAGCAAAATCAAAATCTTCGATAACTACTTTAACAAGACCAACAAACTTAAGGGACACGGAGATAAGAATGTCAGTTAATGACATATATGCACAAACGTCAAAGTCAAGGACTGACTGACTTAAATGAAAATGAACGATTAGTCGTTTAATAAATTCCGCCACCAGCATTATCTTTACTAATTTTTTATTAGAACTATCAAGGGTACATTAAACATTTCTACCTAGTTAGATAGCTATTGAAATAAGGAAGTTTTTATAATAATTGGTACGCGTGCTACATTAATATTTTTTTGAAAAAACCTAATAGGTAAATTTCATAACTGATTTAAAAAAAAAATTACAAGTTTTTATTTTAAATGTTCACATGATCGAAATGTTTCCGGATATTTTTGATTCCAAACGGATATCTATAATATTGGACAAGTAATCCAGTAAAAAAAAATTAAAAAATGTCAAGTAGATTTTTCGGAAATTAACTTTTAAGACATTAAGATCTACTTTTTTGAGAAAAACAAAAAAATTGAAATATCTCAAAAACTATTGAGTTTTGCATAATGTATGTTAGGGCTAGATTTACTACTTAGCTCATGCCCCATCACATCTCACAAAGTTAATAACACTACATTAGGTGAGGTGTATCTTTGAGCAGAAAATAATTAGGATAGTCCGTTGAACAGTCAGGTGTTGTTTTCTGAAAGGAAATGGAGTGAAACTTCCTGCAGTGTTTAATTTAATTATTGACATTCGCCTCTCGCCCCATTTTGGATGTATTCGAGTATATCTCCAAAAAAAACACTTTTTTATGGTTTGCTTTTGTCACATGACCACTATCTACTTCAAAATTTACGTAATATTCATTCCTAGACATTTTCAATTGTAAGTTATCCCCAAGAAGTGGTTCGGATTCCACTATAAATAATAAGTATCCGTCTTCTTTACTCAGGCCGATCTAGATCTTAATATCATTCAGGTAACTTGGGAGGCTGGAAGAAGATATTTTCTGAAACATAGACGTACAAGATTGCTTGTCAAATATCATTTTTACTTGATTTTCTTTAACTCACGATGTATTCATACACAGTGTTTGTCTTCAAATCTTGCATCTTTTATTTAACATACTTCCTGACTTAATAAGTTGATTCAATTTTGCACAGTTACTAAGATCGGATGACAATACAGTATTCCACCGTTAATTTTGCAAATATCTGCACATAGGGGGCGCGGGAGTGAAAATTGAAAAATCTGCAAAACGAAGGAGTGAGGAAGCGAAGGAGCGAGAAATCAAAACAAATAACCTACTAATTAAAATTAGGCAATGTATGATAATCATTTAATTAAAGTGTGATTAGGAAAATATAAAAAAATTAAAAATTAGCTTTTCTGTAAAAAGTCGTAGTGAAAAGTAAAAAATAATAATGTACGACTGCAAGAAAGGCAAGGCATGCGCACTTTGTATTTAAGTATATGTATCATCTTTATGTATGTACGATTGAAGGCAATATATGTACAACGATTCCTCCCCTTTCGTACAATTATGCGTACAATCATACAAAGTGCTCACCTTGCTTTTCTTGCAGTCGTATATTATTATTTTTTACTTTTTAGTACGGCTTTTTATAGAAAAGCAAGTGTTTAAAATTCTTTTATTTTTTCTCCGTCAAATAATTTTTAAACTTACCACCAACAGACACAGACAGATAGACGGATTTGAAAGATTTAGATTTTCGCAATATATATTATCTGAAACGTGAAAATTCGCAGAAACTTTGGACAATGATTTCACTATTAGTAACAGTTCCTTCGGTAAGCAATGAAAGAAAGAATCTAAACAAAGTTTTGTCTAATTCAACCACGATTAAAAAAATATAGATATTTTTGTTTCGTTTTCATTTTAAGTCTGCAGTTAACAAGTCTAGGAATTTGACAGATCACAAATTATACTAAAAATTTTGTTCTTATTCGTTCTCAATTCTCAGAGGAATCTAATCCAGTTTCTGCAATGCAAATTTTTCTATATATAAAATATGGTGGAGGAGCCGGTGATAAAGGATCATTTTTACCGTTCAATATAAATCCGATAATTACTGCGTGCCACATTTAAGAGCGACGACCTTGTAAATTACAAAACTGTTTCCTTTCTTTACCGACAACATTTCTTTGAGCCTTTCTATACATATGCCAATACAATTACATTAAACATTATGCTTACTATCCTCACATCTGTTTATTTTGCTCAAATAGGTTAAAAACGAACTCTCCGAAACTAAACCAACCGAACTACTGTTTAACTAAATATAAAATACACATCGAAATCACCAACTCAAAGTTAAATCATTATAATTTCAATATTTTATTCCCTAATATTAACTTTATGAGTTGTGTTAACATTATTTAATATATTATTTACTCGACCCTAGCGTTTCAGCAATATGTACATAAGTAAAATGTAAATTAACTAGAACTAACAAAGCATATAACTTCCGCCTATGGTTAATATAGGTCAGAGGCGTACCTGACATTTCTGCAAAAATGCTTCCATGCAATAAACAGTTGCAAGAAAAAATACTGTAGGAAAATTACACTACTTGAACAGCAATCCGTCTCACGATTATACCCTTCGAAAAATAGTATTTTTGTGTATACCTTGCTATAAATGCAGAAAATCGGGGCACATCAGCACAACTGCTTACAGCAGAACTCTGCGAGGGTAAATGCTGCAGTTCTTGAGGAGCCGCAACAAACTAAAGGGAATGCTGTACCCCCAGAGAAATACAGTTTTCCTAGCTTCGAAAAGATCCGAGTAGTCTACTTTTGGAGGGCTATGGAAACAAAAGGAAATGTGTTTTCACTATTGGCAAAGGTGCCACCAGAATTTTTATCGGTCATACAAATTAACGAGAGCCAAAATGTATTGGCTATTTGGACAGCCACGGAGACAGTGCAGTTCATGAAGAAGTGGACCTGGATCTGGAAATTTGACATCCATGGTTTAGGCGTAAGGTCATCGTTGTTGATAATACAAATGACTTCATTTTTGGATTGGACGTTATAGAAAAATATGGATTTATACTTGACATGGGAGAATAAGTTCTAAAGAGTGGGAATGGAGAATTTATACTTTCAACAACAGATGACCGATACCATAAAACAAGACTGCTGAATAATTTAGGTCGATCCGGAAGGAAACTCTGGTGGGTACCGCGTTGGTCTCGTTGAAAGGGACAATTGGACTACGACAGCAAACATAATCTTAGCAAGAACTTGTGACGTGTTTTTCTCCACTTCGAAGGCTGACGTGAAGAAAAGGGGACACTCGAGCACCGGAAACGAGTGGAGAAAGTATACTCTAGTGGGTCAGTTTGGGAAATTAGACGTTCACACACAAACAGTAAAACTCAGAATTTTCAATAATATTAGTATATTCAATTAAACGAGGTTAATACCAGATGACTCAGACATAGAGATGGCAATCTGCAAAATAGTAATACAAAATATCCTCGGTAAAGCGTTAGCACAGAGTAAGCGGAGCACAGGGCAAAGTTATATACAATACTTGGCAGTACAT
Source organism: Leptura quadrifasciata (assembly GCA_963675555.1). Lineage (NCBI taxonomy): Eukaryota > Metazoa > Arthropoda > Insecta > Coleoptera > Cerambycidae > Leptura > Leptura quadrifasciata. The sequence goes on from OY776675.1 coordinate 159,923,079, forward strand.
TAGTTTACTTAGTCCTCCAGGGACTTACTTACTTCCTGTGGTTACGGTCAGACACGTCTGCTGACTGGAATGGCTAGATCGGACTGACTACCTCAGGGCTTCTCAGGACTTTTTCTGTAAAATGAATCAACTTACTGTCCGAGTGGGAGTAGACGCCAGATGAATGCACTGCTGGTCGATGATGTGGTATGGACTTGGCCAAAATCCTACTATTCGAATATAATAGATAGAATCGCGTTCGGATCTCGGAGTGGACACGTCTGCTGCCGATGAGTCGCTCAGACTGACTACCAATAAGGAACGAATTCAATTATTTTCTTCAAATACTTACAAGCGGGTGTAGGCACCAGATGGATGCGCTGCTGATGAATGACGTAGCACGGACGCAAAATTCTGCTACTCTAAAGTATTTAACGCTAACGATACGTGGGTTTGATTCTCGAAGTGGACCCGTCTGCTGATCAGTAAGTCGCTCTGGCTGACTGCCAACATGGTGTTTATTCAATTACTTCCTTCGAATACTTAAAAGTGGGAAAACGACGGTAACAGATGCGGGGTGGATCGATGTGACGTCAAACGGGACTTGAGAAAATATTTCGGTATATTTCGCGAACTTAGTAAAATAATTCAATTACCTGAATATTTTTCTAGAATGGAGCAAGCAGCAGGACACGTGTTTAGCGTGTGAAGGCATCCAGGGAACTGAACTCGGATGTTTTAATTATTCCCTTGTACCGAAAGAATGACGTCCCTCGGGTGACGTCAAATCGACTAAGAAATATTGGATTTACCTTGTTTGTTGGGACTTGAAAATATTTCGGGGTTGGTTTACGCAGGATGGCAGGCTTTCACGTCTAGCTCGCGCGACTGCTGATTATCGACTGAAAATATTTACTGCGGGTTTGTAAGGTTATACACGTTTTTCACATTGTTCCCCCACTACCCGAGTGTATCTGTACTTACAACTGGTATGTTTATTCGGTGCTGCTATAAATTAATATAAATTTTAAAGCGGAATACGATACAGGAATTCTGCGATGATACAAAAGATACTACAAGATGGAATGATTGAGGAATCAATTAATCTCTGGTTGTCGCCGGTAGTTTTGGTTGCCAAGAAGGATGGCAGATGGATGTTACAAAGAGAGACAACTATATTACCACGAATTGACAACATATTAAGTATACTGACATGCTCACAGAGGCTTTCAAGCTTAAACCTTAGATGTGTATACTGGGATTTCATCCCGATGACAAAGAAAAGAGAGAGAAAATCCTATTATTGTGTTATTGTCGAATTCTAAAACCTTCAAGATGTTCGCTTGTTGTCCGTTCATTTGTCACGCTTTTTATAAGTACGATAATCCGGTTGCATTAAACCATGATCAGTAAGTTAGACGCAGAACTCCATTATTTTGGAAAAATCAATTGACAAATATAGAAGCTGTGAACAATATTAAGAAAACTGAAGCTTTTCAACCTTTGATAGAAGTCTACAAACACCGGAATACAAATGTAACACTGAAAAAAATATTTTCTACTGTTTAATGCATTTTTTATAAAACCGTTTTTTGAAAAATATTTATTATTGCTAATTGGAATTATTCGTGAAATAAGTCGGGCTCAATACAACACTTTTTTACATTAAACAATAGTAACTATATTTTCTTTACAAATAAATTTACACGTATTAACTATATGGTAATGTAACATAACATGTAAGCGACATTACTCAGTTTCCATTTATGATATTAACTAACTATACATAAATAATGCCCTACGCGATCTGGACAAATACGCCATTGGCAAAAATAACCAAATCCAATATGCCCATGCAAACATCCAGAAATAAACAAATATTACAATTTCAACGGAGATCAATAGCAGCCCGGGCTGAGGGTATAGAGCCAGAGGTTTCATCTCGGTCATTATTCAGAACTGTTTGCTCTCGGTGGGTTCAATAAGAAACCGCATAAACAATCGACGGACGGTTTACAATGCCTACTAATTAGAGTTTATCATCACGTCGGAGGCGATTGAGGTTTACACTCCATACTTCGTACGCTGTGGCGTAAAGTGGAATGCCTCTAATTTCTAATCACAGGTGGTCTGACTAACAATTACGGTAATTAACATTTTAAATCGAGCCAGCAATGTGGTACATTTACTTTGTTTTGTCATTAATAACTAAGTGGAAACGAAATTACTTTTTGTAGGAGATGAGGCTCTACCAAATAATATAATAATAATAATAATCGTGTATTTGTCCAACAGTACATAACCAATTATGGGACAAAGTAATAAAGTAAAATTGTTTATAATATAAGTAGTCTATGTCTATATTTAAAACAACTATATTATTATAACAGATAGCACAGATTGCACAATATGAGTATTCAGTTAATAGAATGTAAAACCAGCTGAGTAATAAGTAATTTCCTATCAATGAAAAATTAGAAATTAGTAGTATTCCTGAATGACGCATACAGGTTTTTATTTGAACGGTTAAATTATCTTTAAAGTGTTATGGAAGTGTACAGCGAATCAATATTGAAATATGAAATATGAAAGTTTTCCAAACAGAGGATATGACGAAGAAGCCCTCTTAGCCATTGGCCACTACGTTCGCCAGATCTAACACCTTTAGATTTCTTGGGGGGAATTTTAAAAGAAAAAGTTTATCGTACTAGACCACAAAATGTTGACGAATTAAGAGAAACAATTGAACGAGAGTGCGGGGAAATAATACCACAACAATTAATGAGGACCCGTCAAAATTTGAAACGATGTTATGAAAAATGCATAAAGTGTGAAGGATGTTACATTAAGAACACAAAAATTTTAAATATTTTGTTAGATTTTTGTGTTATTCCATTTGTTTGTTGGCAGAATTCCGATTTTTCCCAGCATTTGTTTATGTTATTTATTCATTTTGAAATTAGTGTTGACTGTTGTATTAATTAATGTGGTTCATGTTATTAAAAACACTAATTTTTCAACTTTGTTTCATTAAATCATAACAGACTTTTATACAGGTCCTGTCGAAAATTGAAAAATTTTCAAATTTGTCTATTGAGTAACAAACACACTATATGAGATATCGAGCTAAAATTTTACAAAATACTATTTGAGATAACCGCGATCGAATAAGCTATCCGCTTTTCCAATGAAAAAATGCCTAAAATGCGCGTCCCAAAGTAACAGGATGTTGCGGTATTAAATCGCACCACACACTGTATATGTGAACCCATACTAGGCCCAGCCAGGCTATTATCTCCATTGCAATAAACACTGGACGGTTAGGTGACGTCTGTCGATGATGTTACATTTCGAAATCTTAAGAATTTCCTGATGTACCCTGATGGGCCCTCGAATCAATCGTTACAGACTTACCTTGCGCTGATGAGAGCCAACAGCTCGAAACTGCAGTCTGAAAGTACAAGTACAGGATTACAGAAGATGTACAATTCCAAACTTTGTTTTTTGTTAAGTATTTGACGGATTCAAAGTATAAAAATAGGGTTAGTCAAAGCTTAGTGCATTGCCTTCAGACGGTTTCCTTTGATTGCCACTGGGAGAATATGTATATTTACATTTTGCCGTCAACAGTTGTATTATTTGATATCTTTTCGTATTAATGGAAATCTAATTTCGAACGTGCCTAATAAATATTTTGATTAAATAAACCGGATTCATTATTTTTTATTGGTGCATTGGAAAAAACAATAATCCGAGCTCAGCCGAAACGATGATGGATAGATATTTATGTCTGCCGATTGATTACACTTTGCCCAGCATCGTCTAATGACATAAACTGGCGTATAAAATCCGAAAATTTTACGGAATTAAATAATTGATGAAATGAAACAGGCTGAGCCCATTGGGACATATAAACATCAGTTTAGGTGCAGAGGAGCTCGAGATAAAAAAATAATCAATTTTAAAAATGTGTTTTACGAAGAGCTTAAAATAAATTTAACAAAGGAAACGCTGTTTTTAAATAAATTAGCAAGTGAATTCGTTCCCCGTACCGAAGAATTTAATAATATAACAATGTGGGGAAAAATAAACCTATTTGAAATATTTTATGTGCAAGGATAAAGCGACTGATTCCGGAAGATGGGAATTTTTTTACTCCCAAACCTAAGGCCTAAGCGGAATTGTTGGAAGATTTTTTTTCCTAAAAGGAACGTAAATCACGACAAAAAAACAACTATTTCTAAAATGTAAATGAAAATGAAAAATGCAGTAGAATCGTGAAGACTAAACAAGGATACACTCATGTTCAGGGGCTTTCGAGACGCAATACATGTAAAGGATAAATTTACTTTTGCGTAACTTACGAATTTTAAGTAAAATCCTAAGACGCTATAATTTTCAATTCTAAAATGACATTGAATAGTGCTACATGGGAAACTCCCTTAAAAGTGATAATATAAGGGGCAAGTGGTTCAAGGAGGGCACAGAGTGTAGCATAGTCATGGCACGGTTAGCCCGGAATTGTGGTGTAGTGCTCACGACAAAAAAAGCAAACTATACTTACGGGATGAATTATCGGTTGCTCTCATTTCCCTGGCATGACAATAAAAATAAATCACCCTCATTCACAAATACAACACTTTAATACTGCAACTGACGCGGGACAGACTATATATTTCAAATTTAACAATGTGACACTCAATATGTGATTAATAGGTTATGTATTGCTATGTAACAAAAGATTAAAATATATATTTATAATACCGTTTGCTAGTTACCGCAGACGGCCGTGAGGGGGGTCCTAAACGGCGGCGAAGGTGCTCGAATCCCAGAAGCGTGGATGTTAACAGCATGCCGGGAGGTGTTCCAAGGAAAGCATACCAATAACGTAGTGACAGCGTACCATAATCGTACCAACAGCGTACCATAAAAGAACCATAAGCATACCATGAAAGCGTAACGTACCAGAAGCGGCCTAAAATAATAAAAATCACGTGTCAATAGGTGAAAGGGTGACCATGGAAAACATGCTTACCGTTTATCGACCAAAATGCTACTTAGTAGTGATAGTTTTCTCTCGAAACTAGTTCCACTAAATAAAACAATATCCAAAATAAGGAAAAACTGCAGCTGATTGCCTAAATTTACAATTACACGAGGATGGCTACAGATAAACTTTGCAATCGTCAACATCGCGTCCGCGTGCTCTACGAGAGTACGAGACGTATATTGAATGAATCATGGCCGAGACGGAAGTTCTTTCAGAGCCCTCTATGTTGAAGCGATACATCTGTGATTTTACATACTTCATAGAGTACAGTGGGTTGGCCATGGTCGAGCGGTATTACATTCTCCCAGAACAAGAGGCGGATCAAGGGTATATTGCGTCCCAAACTGAACCAAAATTGCCGCCCTCCCTGACCTTATTTATCTTTTTAACGTGAACATAAAATGAAAAACAAAAGAATGAAACGTAAAATAAAATGTTTTCAAATAAATTTTTGTTCAATTCCATGACTCAAAATACGAAATATAAACACTCAAACAAAATGAAAACAATCAAAATTTGACCTTGGTCTAAAAACATTAATTTTAAAAAACTAAATAAACCATATTGTAATATAAAATGAACACGAAATTAAAATAAAATAATCAGTCAAAATTGAACTCGGTTAAAAATAAAAAAAATGACTTTCTTTTCCAAAAAAGTAAATATACACAGCTAAAAAAATACACATATTTTTTTTATCTTGTTTTCCTTAAAGTCGTACTAAAAAGTAAAAAATAATTGCAAGAAACGCAAGGCGTGTGTACTTTGTTGATTGTACGCATGATGCGCACGCCTTGCTTTTCTTGCAATCTTTTTTTACTTTTTAGTACAACTTTAAGAAAAGAATAAGAAGAAGAAAAAATATATTTTTTTATTTTCTACTTTTTAGTCATACCTACTTTAATTATTTATAACTTGTAGAACCATTTTACATAAATTCATTCATTGTAGCTTGGTTCCGTGGTATAAACCTAATGGAATTCCATTATGTCACCGGAACTAAGATCGTATCATTTGTATGGGAAAAAACGGACTTAGAAGTCTCTGATCAGGCGAGAAGCCTTTTGTATTCTTCGTTTTGCCGGATGTGCCGGTTGAATATTATGTTTAATTAATTTTCACCCCTGCGCCCCCCTACGTGCGGATATTTGCAAAAATATCGGTGGAGTACTGTATTGTCATCCAATCTTAGTAACTGTACAAAGTTTCATCAATTGATTATGTCAGGAAATGTGTTAAATAAAGGATGCAAGATTTGAACACAAACATCAAAACTACATTGTGAGTTAAAGAAAAGCAGGTAAAAAAGCAAAATTTAAACGAGACAAGCAGTCAAAATGACATGATTAGCAAAAAACTTGCCTTGTTGTTTTCAGTAGGCGAATGTTTGGTTTTATTTACATCCTAATGAAAGCGTCGCAGCTCGGTACTCGAACCTGCTACCTATATTCAGACTTTTCAGCCTTGCGGATTTAAAATGCAACCTTTATTGAGATTTTCAATATTTCATGAAATATGATCAAATAATTTAAAACTAAATAATAAAAAAAAGTTGCAGGAAATTTTGCGCCCCTCAAATGTTGGCGCCCAAAGCGCTAGCTTCTTTTGCTTGCTGGTTAATCCACCTCTGCCCAGAACGTAGCCAGTTCGTCGTAGGCCTCCCGTATACCTCCCCCTTTAACCCTCTTGGAGTGACCACTACCCCTTTAAAATTTTCAAATGGAGGTGAAGGTGCGTTAGATACTGCATTTGAAATAATTTTTAATTTTCTATTGAACAATAATAGGTTCTTTGAATTTTTCGATTTTTTTATTGAAAAGTATTTCATTAGTATACAAAAATTTTAACACGGAACAGATTAAATCAAGTGTTAAAACTGGCAATGATTGGCAACTTGACAGTAATAAAGACTTTATTTTTTTACACATTTTGAATCGCGTCCGACGCGACTTAATAAACTTCTTGCCTTATTCTGTTTTTTAAATCTTCTGTGTTTTTTGGTTTGCTGAAGTAGACCTTCGATTTTAAAGAACCCACATGAAAAGTGGGTCAAGCTGGGTCAAATCTGGGGAACTGGTTGGCTTCTGAATTTCATCGTACCTGCCGGTCCATGCAATATGAACCTTTTACTGACATCATTGTCGGCGGTAAGTTGTCTGGTACGTTTATGTGAACTATCTTAAATATCTACCACTATATTCAGCTTCTTTGCCCAAGAGATTTAATGTTTAGGTATGCTAGTGGTTTGCATAGTATATCACTCATAGACTATAAGAACATTACACTGATTTCATCTAAACTTGATGCTCTTTATTTTTTAAGCTACTTATTTCTTCTTTTATATATATCGTGTATATCAATATATGGCTCAATGCTTACGTGTTAGGCTGCAACCATAGAATTCTGGGTTCGAATCCTGGCTAGGGTATGGGTGGTTAGTGGCGTTTTTCATGTATTACCGAGTTGGTAGCAGTGGACTAGACGAGTTTGTGTGAGAGACAACACATGTAATTGCTGTACCACTCCTGAGTTCGAGTCTCAGATGACAATGTCGTAGGGAATGGCCGTTGTATAATTGTCTATGTATGTGTGTATTTAACTCTGTAATTGGGAACATCGTTGCTGTAGAGTGGTGATTAATAAATAAATATATGGCACGAAGGTACAGATAGTGTTGCTGATGTTGTGCAGGATTATTCACTATATTTATTTACTCCCTTTATTTCTGTTATTACTAGAGATAAAAAAAATCGTATACAAGTTGCATGGTTGTGATTTAATTCTCAAACTCATTAAAATTATCTTCTTCCCCCATATAGATCTAAACTCGCACGCCACTGCCATAAACCCTACCAGAATTAACATTTGATGTTTTCTATTGACTGATCACACTGAATAAGAGATTATAGTGCAGAACAATATACAAGCCACCCCTTTATATACAAGACTACCCTATTGATTAAATATTACATTAGACCTAAGAAGTGGGATATGATAATTGCTCTGTCATAATGTATCCACTGTCTACTTGTCGAGATAGTCACCCTCTTTTCTGTGATGGTTATTTAGTTGTAACAGAGTTTTGCTCCATAAGTGGCTTATCTGAAATCATTTATTACCTCCTTTAATTTTGTTTGTTTACTAAGCAAATAAAATTGGGTAAGATATTTTTAATTTAAAATACACTAAGAGAAAGTGTTAATAAATAATTTCTTCTCAGTACATATAAATAAGGAAAACTTACACCGAATACACATAATTCTGCTATAAAATGCATTTGAATTATTTCATTATCATTGTTAGGTAAGCAATTTGTAGAAATAATTTAACTTGAATAATATATGGTAATGAATAATTGGAAATTTGAAGATATCATTGCGTACGACAGATTGATACCATGAAAATTGGACATCTATAGATGGTGTTCGATGAAGCAACAGCAGTTCCACCATTCATTAGTAAAGCTCCCACTGAACAGGTTTTTTTTTACATATGCTTCCTACTACCAATGAAATTTTAATGTCGATATTTAAACGCATTTTTTCAGTGTAATTAAGCTTTTCAAACTCGTTTATTCTACAGACAATTAGGTATATCATAATATTTATGGTATATGGTATACGTGGTAATATTTTGGAATGGATTCTCGTATCAGTTCAGTTCGAACAACGAGGAGCAGCAGTAGGCAGCTCTCAGTGAGAACCTGAAGATGGCAGATGAGATTCTGCCGAAACGTCGTTCAGACAACCGTGACTCCTGGAGGAGTCGACCTCGACGCGGGAGAGTACCCGGAAGTACAATAACACTTCATACACATATATATATATATATATATATATATATATATATATATATATATAAGTGCTTTGTAAAAAAAATAAATTACATCTGTTCAAAACTACTTCTTCTTATCACAATTATAGTACAAGAAGAAATTACCTCGTGGTGCAGTTGATTTAAAAAAAACTGGTACACTTTCTTTTAGCTATGTCAATCATTCGTTCTTTGATTGATATTAATAATCTTACAACTGTCACTTTGACGTTTTGACGTTTTGACGTTAATCAGTGGCGTCATTATTAAAAATGGTTCGACATCTAATAGATATTCAAAAACTTCGAGTTGTTTCTAAAATTGAAGATGGTTGGTCCATAAGAAGACTTGCTGCTGAATGCAATGTGAGTAAAACCACGATAATGAGTGTTAAAAAACAATGGGAAACTAACCAAACGGTATCCCGTAAAGTTGGTTCCGGTAGGCCCAGAAAGAGCAATAATCAAGAAGATGAAAATCTTATAAATTATCTAAGAGAAAACCCTTTTCAGACTGCAGTAAATGCAATTTCAGAGACAAATTTCCCTGCTTCGGTACTTACTGCTTGCAGAAGAATAAAACTAGGAAGCGAATTGAAAAGTTGTTCAGCGGCTAAAAAATACAAACTTTCAGAAGAAAAAAAGCAGGGTAGGATTATTTTTGCACTGAACTATATAATCAATGATGAAAACTTCTGGGGACAAGTTTTCTTTTCTGACGAAAAGGTTTTTAAATCCTGTAACGATGGACATGATCGCATATATAGGCCTCCTTCCACTAGATACGTCGAAAAATATACTTTCGATCCACAAATATCAGGAAGGTTTTCAGTCAATGTTTGGGCTTGGATGAGCCTAAATGGGTTAGGTGTGTATTGGAACAGTGGTGGTCATCTCAATTCCATTAAATATTGTTACGTGCTTACAATTTTCAGTAAACACTTTGTGGATTCCAAATAACTTGCAACAAGAATTTTCACAAACCACTGATTTATTTAATCACTAAAATTACACTAGCAAATGCTTAAAAATCACACAACTAATAATAACTTAATCTAATATAATTTCACTACTTTTAAAACACTAAGCACTTTACTTTTCTTCTTAAACTTGTCAACTCTTGTCTAACCTAAAAACTCTCTTGTCTGTTTACTTCACTAAACTGCATACTTCACTCAACTGAACTGTTCCCCCATCTGCTGGATTCACCTCCTTATATACACCCATAGAAATGTACCACAGTATTCCACAATTTTCTGGAATTCTACAGAGTTTTCTACCATGTAATAAATGATTGTTCGTCAATTGGCTCATAGACGGCGCCACCCTACTAGTCAGGGAAGTAACTAAGCTTCTGAGGAAAACTTTGAACATGAACTTAATCACATCTTTCCCCGTTAGAGGGCAGCACATAACAATATATTGATATATTAGACAATATTATGTTGCCGTCAGTAATAGAGGTATTTCCGGAAAATTGTTTGGGGAGCACATAAGAAAATTAAATAACCATCCAAATAATGCCCAAGAATTGGAAGGGATAAATGAAGACGCTTGGGATAACTTGTCGCAAGAAGTTGACCTTGCAAGAAATCTGGTTTTGTCCATGCCTGCAAGACTTAAGGCAGTTTTAGACTCTAATGGAGCAATGACAAAATATTAGTTAATTCTGTATTACGTAGTTGAAGTTTATTTATTTTATTTTTTTATTATATTTTTATGTTCAGTTTGCATTGTTTAAATTTTTTTTAATCTCAAGTGGTATTTTTGTGTTCTTATTTTAAAAATAGAATTATCATTATTCAGTTAGTATTCTAATTACAACTATTAGTAGAATTATCCGTAACAAATATAATTTTTTTAAACAATATGGGCAGGCTTGAAAATGTTTTGAAAAAGTTATTTTCGAATTATTTTTTAAGATTCCATTTGAATAAAATTAAAAAGAAAGGTTTAATAAGTTTAAAAACACTAAGAAAACCGGTCTCCTCCAAAAAACCCATGTCCGGGGTAAATCACCTCTTCTCCACCCCCCTCTCGACATGCCTGGCCAGCCCTATTTACAGACATATGCACACAACTTAACTATTAAGATTTTCGATTACAAGAGTTGTACCAGTTTTTTTTTTAAATCAACCACCACACAATTTCTTTCTGTATCAGAAATCTCCGTACTACTCAGGTATTAAACTTTACAATTCTCTGCCTGACCAATTAAGAAACGTGAAAAATTTTAATTCGTTTAAATTAAAAAAAAAACCTTTTAATAGAGGGTACTTTTTACAGCATTGATGCATTTTTAAATAGGTAAGGTTATATACAGGGTGCCAACGGATCATGGTAGACCCCCTTTTTTTTCCTTATTTTTAAGAATATCAGAATGAAATTTGGTAGATGTATTATACGACCAAGAAGACACTTTGTGGCATAACTGACATTTTTTCCCACTTAAATGGAACACCCTGTATATTATTATATTTTTGGAATCCCTGAAAAATTGTGAATACGGTGATGCCCCATAAGTGACATTTTGGCTCCATGAAAAAAAACTGAGTCGAAATTTGTTGATACGTCTAGAATACCATGACCAGAAAAAATTACTTGCAATGGATCGGTGTGATATCAGAAAAATCAAATCGAGCATAAAAAATTGAGAATGTGTATTTTGTGGGCCATCAAATTTGGCCTGAACAGTTTTTTTTACCAAAACTTAATTTTTTCTAATGGAACCATAATAGAGTACTATCATGATATAGCGGTGTTCTAAGGAATCGGTGGATGTGCCCAAAAGCTATTTTTTCTTATTTTAATTTTTTGTTTTAATTTTAAGTCAAATTTTTTCATGGAGTCAAAATGTAACTTATGGGGCATCGCCGTACTCAGAATTTTTCAAGGATTCCAAAAATATAATAATATACAGAGTGTTTCATTTAAAAATCAAAAGCTGGAATCATTTCCGGTGAAACCGGAAGTGGGGGGAAAAATGACAGTTATGCCACAAAGTGTCTTCTTGGTCATATAATACATCTACCAAGTTTCATTCCGATATTCTTAAAAATAAGAAAAAAAAGAGTCTACCTTGATTCGTTGACACCCGGTGTATGTATGTGTTTTTTTTACTCTATTTTGTTTTGATTTATGTATTTTATATATAAGTGTATTCCTTTCTTTTAAACACTTATTGTATTTTAAGAAATTAGTTTAATGTATATTTTATGCTTATATTTTGGCTTATCGTATATCATATTTAATGATCTAAAGGACAAATAAAAGTATTATTATTATTATTATTATTATTATATTAGAAACGGCATACTAATTAGCACTCTGCATTTTTATTTAAGGTATATAATCGTGGTATTAACAAAAAGGACGTGACCGCAAAATATTAATATTCGGCAACTTTTTTACTAACGGTGTTGTAGATTTAATATCGGAACAATTTGTAAAACAAAAATTCCATTCCCACAATGAATTTTGGAGTGCGGAAATGAATCCCTTTATAAGATTAGTGTATTGGAGCGAATATCCCAGGCATAGGCGCCGGGTCGACCACAATAAGGGGTTGCTTTCCGTGAAATATGTCTTGGTCTGCTATGAGTTGTCATTCAAATATATGATGAAACGTTAATTAAACCATTGTTTAATATTAAATCCGGCTATAGACAGTTATATAGTCGTAGTTTGTAAAATAAAATTTTATTTTTCAACCCAGAAGGCCGTTACTGGGGTAAAATTGTTCTAGATTAATATACATATATCCTGCTATGATATCTTCTCTTGATGAAGCTAAAATATCACACAATATAATTTCAAAATTTAATTCTCAAAGTTGAAAGTTCGAGTTGGTGTGTGACGACTGGCAAGGGAGCTCCTTTAAGTAGGATCAGTCTTTCGGCTGGTGTTTGTTGCAATCGAAGCATTAGCGTTTTGATGGTAATATGCAATTATTACACTTAACGCGCCAGATTTGTAACATTGGTTGCAGTCTGGTTACTTTCCTTATAGTAAAATAAGGATTTATAGAGGAGTTTGCGACTAAAAATATTATGTTTAATATTCCGCCCTCTAAAAGCACATTTGAACAATGTATTGTAATAACAGATATATCATACTTAACAAAAGAAATTGGTTTCTTCTCTTCTCGTCATATGATATTGAGCCTTTTTCACTTTTATCAATTTCTCTCACAAATTAATTCAAAATCTTATAGCTACTTGAACATATTAAAGGCATAAACAGTTCGAGATGTTTTAAACGTTTTAATAATTAGTATAACAATATTGAGTGCATTTATTTAAAATAACTGATTCTATTTATCATTAAATTATATTATAAATATCTCTATCTATCTTTAACGGCTGAAATAGAAAAATTATATGTATTTATCGAAAATATCTGTCTTCTGTCCTGTAAAATACATTAATATTTTACCAAACAGAACAAATAAAAGAAAACAGAAAACATGCATGCAACTTCCCACTCAGAATAAAATGCATCTTCACAATACACAACTCAAATTGATCTGAATGTCTTCCTTAGCTTAAGTACAAGTGAAAATCATATCAATACATAGTGTTTTTTTGCTATCTTTTTAGGCTACCTTAAAATTATTTGCCATTTGGCAAATTCTGATCTTAAATTCAGTTCAGCAAGCCAAAATACATAATATGCATTAGCGCAGTACCCTGGCCAAGACATTTTTTTGTGTGTGTGTGCCTGTGTTATTCGGAATTTTTAATAAGAATGTATCGGTTTAGATAAAATTCTGAAAAAATATACTGTTTATGAATGTTAATCATAACAGAGAAATTTGACTTAAAATATTTATTTAAACGGCCATAAGCCTTATAAAATTATACCATCGTATTGTAGAGTCGTATTTCTTTCAAATTCTAGACGTTTAAGAGTACTTTTGATTGATATAAAAAAAAATTGTTTATTTTAACAAACATTTTTTAAATTAATTCAATTTTTATTTAAAAAAAAAGCTGGTACACTGATCTCCTGTTCATAGGACCTAAAGTTTTAGATACTCGTTATTTGCTGCAGCTATATGTATTCAAACTTGTGTTACTATTTCAATATCATGATTACGATACCCACATTTTTTTCATTCTCGAATGCAAAAGAGAGGTTTCGCAATCTAGAATAAAAATAACTATTCCGAAGCCAACAAACATAAAAATAATTTTCTACATTATCATCAACTTTGAACCAAGGCGTTCCCCAACTATATTACACACCCTTAAAAGAAAGGCATCGAACTTAATACCATCCTATATATGTACAGATACGCGATCGTACCTGTTTTCTCATCTGAAGTCAAAAAAAATATTCTGGTCCTATACCCTGTTGAATCACCCAATATATTAGTGCTCAGTGTATTATGTTTGTGTGTAGTAGTGATTAGCACCACACAGCTGCCGAATATCCCTCGTTGAAAACCACCCTTCGGTTGACAGATGTGGATGGGGCTGACACGGGCACGAGTCGGTTACCAAACTACCCTTCCTGATAGGGGATGACAGGATTCGGCCATGGGGGCATTATACACGGGCATGAATTTTAAATTTGCCCAAATTAAATGAAATGGAAGAGGTAACTGTGAGAAATAATAATTGATATGAAACAAAACACCGCCCTTGTCCGGATTGAATGAGCGATTTTTCAGTTGAGGTTGGCGTGGGGTGAATCATTCGGTACAATTGGAAAGTATGTTTCGGTGTTTTAATCGTAAACAATAGTTTATGATTTACTTAATTTTATTGATATAATTAAGATACAGATAAATTAAAGAAATGTTTGCAGTTTTGATTTGTACATTGATGTATTATTAGCGTTCATTTGCTCTAACTGAACTCGAGCAACGAGAAGCAGCAGTAAGCGGCTATCTGCAAGAACCTGAAGGTGGCAGATGTGATTATGTCGAAACGTCGTGTCGACAACCAGAACTTCTTCAGAAGCCTCTGAACATGCGGAAGAGCACCTGAAAGTATAGTCACAGTTCATTCTATACCTGCGAAAACCCGATACTATAAATATGGTATTTTGTCATCCACTCAGTCAGGTTTTAGGCCAGATAGCTGCTCAACGTCGCGTCACCGTTAACTATTACTAACGGTATATTTCAGACATGTGACGAGAGCAACTAAACGACGTCACCACAGCTTGACTTATGTAAAACTTTTGATTCCATAGACCACGAACTACTCATTTTAATACTGAAATCAAGTTTTGTAAACGAATTTGCTAACATTTTACTTAGAATATCGTAGTCAGCAAGTACGATTGAAGGGAGATATTTTTACTAGCAGAAATGTGTCAATGGGCGTACCACAGGGATCTATTTTGAGGCCCTTACTCTTTACTATACTTTGCAATTTCATAAGTTAATAAAACACTCAAAAATAAACATGTGCATTGACGACACAGAAATCTGTAATTCTCCTTCTTTAAACGATTCGCGGGTTGATCAACAGAGATTTAATGATGACTTACAGTCCTCAGCGGCGGATCTATTTTACTTAAAATTATAAATCCATTATCGGGAAACACCGACTCATTTATCAAAAATATTAAACATTTTATTGAAAAAATTTATGAGAACGATATTTATTAATCACATCTAATGTTTAATTTTCATATACTAGCAGTTAAATTTTTCAAAAGCTTTCGACACGATTAGTCATGAAATTTTGCTGCCTATCTTACAGTTTATATGTTTTTTGGGAAGAGGCTATTAGACAATTATTTATTATTATTTGTGGACATCAATATGGGCTGTTATAGTTCATCTCACGTACTATAAGAAATCTAACTTTAAAAAATCCTAAAACCCACTTTTCGGTCTAATCTTTCATCCTAAATAGTCAAACTATGAAAAAAGTAATGTTCAATTTTATTTTGTCAAAAAACCACATTTTTCTAAAACAACTTCTGAAATAATTCACAGTTACTTGATAATTCTCAAATAATCATAATCCGTTACCAAATTCATAAAAAAGTTTAAAATATAAATTTCACAGCCCCGACGTTATAAAATTATCACCTAAAAAATACCGTCCCTATGTACTCAAAGATCACCTTCAGTATATCTTCCAAATAGCCGGTCAG
Organism: Leptura quadrifasciata; assembly: GCA_963675555.1. Classification (NCBI taxonomy): domain Eukaryota; kingdom Metazoa; phylum Arthropoda; class Insecta; order Coleoptera; family Cerambycidae; genus Leptura; species Leptura quadrifasciata. Next base: position 159,939,036 of record OY776675.1, read on the forward strand.
AATATTTTTAATTCCCTCCAAAAAAATTGTTATCAACCACCCCCGTATAACATATACGCAACCTTATTCTCATGAGCTATATTTTCTCATCGCTTCCGTACAACATTCGCAGCCTTTCTCAATTCTTAGTCAATTTTTATTATCCTTACTTTTTCATCGCCCTCGTATACGACATTCGTAGCCTTTATCAATTCTTAGTTAATTTTTATCATCCTTACTTTCTCGTCGCCCCCCGTATACAACATCTGTAACCTTCTCAATTCTTAAAACAGTTTCCGTTCGATTCATTCAGCTTGCCGACACCGGCACGCAAATTGTATCCACTTTAATAGTATAGTCTAAGTCAACGCATCTCTGCAAATAAAAAAAAAACGCAACAAAAACTTTACGACCTCATTAAAATACCAACACTCTGTGCTGTCTCGACCGAAATTGACTCGCTTATTTTTATAGGTTTTTAATGTGCGTCGGGTCGTTTGATGACAGGCATGCCGCATGGCCCGCGGCGATAATAATTATGTCGTAAAGTTTTTGTTGCGTTTTTATTTGCAGGGATGCGTTGACTTAGACTATACGTGTGTAACTTTAAAACGTTGTATTACGAGGTAATCCGATATGTTCACAAAATTATTGATACAAAATTATGAATAACTTTTCAACCAAAAGCGATACGAACATAAAACTTATATAAAAAAATCCCTTTTTTATGCCCAAACACGTTCATATAGGTTTCAAAAATTTACTTTTTACAGTATTGCACAATATTGCGCAATATTACGCAACAATTAGTCATCCTCGCTAACACGGAACGATATCTAGACTTTTTCAGAGCTAAAATGTGGGTAAAAACGTTCGTGCAAGACTCGCGGGGCGTGAAAAACGCAACAGTTCCTAATCATAGAAAAGTCCCCTCGCGGCAAGCGAATGCAAGTTCTGTTCCGGAAGTAATTCAAGTATTGCGAGGGAAACAGTTTCCTTTTAAACTAAATAGTGTTTAAAATTGTAATTAGTGATCATACTAGAATCTCCGGAGATTTCTAAAATAACTTTTTTCGGTTTTCGACGGCTAGTTAACTTCCTATTTTTAGCAGTTTATTTTATTGCCAGAAAAGCTCCGAACGGCTTCCTTGGCTCAACCAAGTAAAAAAAGTTATAATCTTTATTTCTAACTCAACTGTGCAATTGCTCATTAATCTTAAGTATAACTTTTTCAAACCTGCCTTCGCGCAACAAAATCAAGTAGATTTTTTCAGACTTTTAAACAAAACCTGCCTCCGCGCATTAATTTTAAGCGATTTTTAAACCAATCTACGAACTCAAATAATTTTCCCAAAAGCCAGAATTCTTATTTTACTAACTATAACAAAAATCTAAATAAATTTGTTAAAAATAATCCGTCGAACTTTTTTCATCAATCTAAATTAAAACAGTCATTCTAGTTAAAACCAAGTGCCATCCAATAAATCACCATATACAGGTTGATCAAGAAGTATCTACAAAAATCAAGAACATTACAAATTTTCAAATAAGGTAACCAAAGTGGGTCAGAAACCAGTTTAGACTTTTAAAAACAGTTCTACACCTGAAATTCATATGGTGTTGTAATTTCACCGGACAAAAAATTCAAAATTTAAACCCAAGGTGTCTTTAGACTTTCCAATCGAATTTTAAAGTAACTGAAGCTCAAAACACTTAAATATACATGTTGGTTTTCACCCGGACACATTTAATACTAAAGTGATAAAATAATTTTTTTTTTAAATTAGAGTCAGTGCGAACTAAACTACTGGAAATTTTACAGGGCGTAGCTTTTGGCCCTGTCCAACATCTTCAAGTGCATCCCCCCACCCTCTCAAATCTACAAATTAAGTGCATCTTCGGCCTCAGGAGTCTCAAGCTAAACTGTCTAAACAAAAATCTATTATTTTTACCCAAAAGGGATTCGAATGTGTTCGGGGCCAATCTTCTAAAGCTAAGGTATCATGTGGGATTCCGCAGGGTTCAATACTTGGTCTTCTTTTATTTAGTATATATACATGTAATTTGACATCCTGCCTAAAAGAATGCAAAGTTATGCGGATGATAGCCTACTCTATTATTCATTCTTTACAGACGATCTGGATTTGGCTAAAAATATATGTTTTTTTATACATTTATTTAACGTCGGTCTATTTCCGCTACTGATGCCTATCACCGTCGCCTGTAGACCAGCTACCCCCAACCAGGAATTTTGCCGAACCTCTTCCCTTAAGATGAGTAGGGATCTTTTACTTGCCTAACATTTAATAGACAAGGGACCGACGTCTTTATACCTCCTCCGAAGGATGGTATACCCCTTATACAACCCTCGCCTAAGGTTGTATAGCTTCCGCGCATATACTGATATACAAGCCGCTGGAAGACTAAATTTAAGATTTAAAAGACTTATCACACCTCCATCTCATAAATCCGCGATGTTTAAAAACGTTTTTTATATAATATTTATATAATATTCAATTTAATTGCTTTATAATAAAATAATATTTATATAATATTCAATTTAATTGCTTTATAATAAAATACCAGCATCTTTCCAATCACTGCAACCAATTTCTTTCAACAATAAATTTTAAAAAGATATTCTTAACGCATCACATTAGATTAGAAAAAAATAATATTAATTTAACCAAGAAAAAGCGGAAACAAAAGAGAGTGGACTGTATAACGGCGCGAAAGAGAAATTAAGGACCCTACCTTTCAGATTTCTTCCTCTGGGGTCCAGGTTCTCGGAGGCCTCCGGCTGCAGATATTGCAGGTAGATCCTAAATTCGTGGTCGTCGTTGGACAATACACACACAAAACAAATTAAGCGGAAATGATTATTAGCGGGTAAGTCACAATAAGAAGCGGGTAGAAAAATATATATAAACGTAAGCTATAGAGTTGTGAATACTCTCGTTGTACGAAGAATAATTCAAGCCGCGGCGATGCGGTGCGGTGTGGTGTGATCACAAAAAATCTCTTTTTTTTGAATCGCGTAAGGGTATACGGTGAACCAAGAAAAGGATATATAATTAAGTGTATTTTAATTTTAATTATTGATATTGCGGTGAATTTAAATTACGTGAAGACAAACAAAATAAACAATAATAGAAAAAAGGAAATTTAGAACGAATAAGGACGTAACAAGTATCATTTCTAATCTATCTATGCGTTTGTATAAGTTGCCTATTCTATTATATTTTATTTTTCTAGCTTATTTTTTATAGTATGTATGAAAGATCTGTTTGTCTTACTATATTTATTTTGTAAACTATTGTAGACTGTTGTCAGACATAAAGACATTATTATTACTATTGATCTGATGATTTGGTCTATAGATGGTTTTTTCCACTATATTAATTAGTACTAAATATCTTCAATATGTAATGTAATATGAGAACATCCTCGCAAATATTCTAAATATCTAAAAGGCATTCCTTACATTTCTGTTCTTTAGTGTGGAATAATAGACGCAATTTCCGCGGATTGACCCTGATTCAGCTATTAAAACCGGATATTGGTACAGGGTGTGGTGTCTTTCTTATTATTGCTGGAGTTACACTGATAGAAACCATTTTCAATAGAAGCAACAGCATTAACCACCTGCCCCACTTTCTATTTTCGTTCATAGCACAGGACGTAACCGAGCCATAAGTATTCCTTGCACATCGTGCGTACTAAAATTACACAATATGTCGTCAACCTAGAAGAATTTGCAATATGAGATTTTGATCTGTGTTAACAAGACAATGCCACTGGTAAATTATTCAGTTTTGCATATCCATCAAAATTCATCTTTTGTGACCTTGCGATTATTTCTAGAATATAAATGAATCGCGGCATATTGTCATGCTTCTACTCGGGTCTTACATGAGACAGGAATATGATCGTAAATTATTTTAGGCAGGTACTTGTCACTTTGTTGTAAACAAAATTTGAAATGTTAATTCTCCTGTAGGAATTGTGGTATTCGGTGTGTCAGCAGTCTTTAGTTTTCTATTACTAGTGATATATTTTCAGCAATGCAGAGAACTTTGGAGGTATTTTCTCGTCAGACCAGTGCACAAATGCTAGTTACTGCAACCAGCACTTATCTTGCTTACTACAACAATACAAGTCAATCAATATGTATCTTAAAACTCCTCTATAAAATCCTTATTTTACTATAAGGAATGTAACCAGACTGCAACCAACAGCTACTCTCCGGGCTATGTGCCCCGCCGAGCGCTGAATTACAAGTTATAAGCCTGACGCGTTAAGTGTAATAATTACATATTACCAACAGAACGCTAATGCTTCGATTGCAACAAACACCAGCCGAAAGACTGATTCTACTTAAAGCAGCTCTCGTGTCAGTTGTCCCACACCACTTGCAGACTGCAGTTTCGAGCTGTTGGCTCTCATCAGTGCAAGGTAAGCATGTGACGACCGACAAGACTATTTTGCATATCGCTATCCGAAAGATACCGAGTTGTACCAAATAGTCAAAGGATCCTCGTGTCGGTCGTCACATGCCTGCCTTGCACTGACGAGAGCCAACAGCTCGAAACTGAAATCTGCAAGTAGTGTGGGACAACTGGCACGAGGGCTCCTTTAAGTAGGATCAGTCTTTCGGCTGGTGTTTGTTGTAATTGAAGCATTACTCTGCCCTCTAGAAGCACATTTCCACAATATATATCTTATAAAAAGTTCAATCATGTTCCTACATTATCAGCTAGATCGGCTCAACTCTCGTTGGGTGTTGGTGTGGAAATTATCAAGGCAGAAATGAAATTATAAAACGCTGTACACATAAATATTCATTAGAATGAATAAATAATATTTCAAATTTTTACGTAAGCATGTATTATTTAAGATTTATGTATTTTGTGTACTTTTTATGGAAGTGTTTAACCACTGATTCGTGCAAATATTCTACCATGTTCTGTGGACGATAATGAAATGCATTAAAATGTAAAAAATACCGCGGTTTACATGCTAGCGTGCAATAAATTTCATTTAATGATTTTAAGTTCGATCTGTAATGCTAGGTTGTATAAAAATAATAACATTATTCCCAAGCAGTGAGCCAATTTACTTTTCCACGGTGAGTGTATAAGGTGGTTCGGTTAATACAGGGCTGTGATGATACTCAAAAAAACATAATAAAATAGTATAAATGATTTTGAAACACTAAACAATAATTATTCTCACTGTATTCTATGTCCCAAAGCCACTTGTTTTAAACATTCGCCGCTTCACACATGTAATTATGTATAATAAGTTACCAAACCATATAAAATGTATTCATAATGAAAATAATTTTAAGAGGGTTATTAAAGATTTCTTGATTGACAATGTTTACTATTCTGTAAACGACTATTTATAGACATATATAGATGGTTACACTAGTTCGAATTGTATTGACTATATGGCCGCTGCCGCTAATATGCAAACATGTTTGACTGTCGATTAATAAATCCAAACATTGCAGATCATTTATCGCACTTCTTATGTATAAACTCATCTGCCACACATGAAATTCGAATTAATCAAGTAGCAATATAGCATCTAAATGTATTGCTCTGAAATGATGGATTTTTGTTTTTTATAGAAACAATTGTATGGTACTTTAACGAATGCTGTACAAGGAATAATAATGCAAATGATAAAAAGTGGTTAACTGAGGAACTGATTAAAGAAGGCTCTGAAATAACAAATATATAACATAGTATCAAATTTAAAAAAGAATACAAATACAATATACTATATCATCTATTCATAATGTCAAACTTAGAATACCGCAGGGTTCAGTTCTTGGACCCTTGCTCCCTATGTTATATGTTCATGATTTTCCTGATTACATAAAAAGTGCTAGGTATGTCACAATGTTTGCTGACGACGCGACAAGTATTGGCAATAAGTAGTGATGATATCCAGTTGTATGCTGAAAATGTTGTGAATTTATTATGGACCTGGTGTGATAGAAATCGATTAATATTGAATACGAATAAAACAATGATTATAAATTTTGGAAGACATTTACCTATAAATTTTAAAATATTTGATATACAGCTAGGAGAAAAAATTAGATATCTTGGTATCTACTTAGATTCTAAACTATCATGCGACAAATATATTGATGACATATGTAATAAATTAAATAAGGCTTATTTTGGGATCTTACAATTGAAAGACACGCTGGACGAAAGTAGTCTACTAAGTATTTACTATGCGGAAGAGAAATGGGAAGGGTATTTATTCTTCAAAAAAGATCTTATATTTAACCTGAGGTACAATGAAAGTTGTAGAACAGCTTTCAAGGAAAAAACATTCTAACCCTTTCATGTATATACAATCTTTAAATGTCTCATGTACACTAAAAACAATCTCTGCTCATTTGTTCAAGATGCAAATACTCATCCACACAAAACCAGACATGGAAAGCTCTTAAGTGTCTCATCGCATAGGACTACTTCTTTTAAACATTTCTCATGGTATAATTGCGTTAATCTGTACAATGCAATACCTGAATCTGTGAGAGAAATAAATTGTCGTTTTAAAATAAGGTTAAAACCATGCTACTAGAGTGTTTTTATAGTGCTGACGAATTTATGTCCGAATTTTCCGAATCTTATGCATTTAACAAAATTAAAACCTGTTTGTACACTATTTGTTATACATTATTTTTGTTGTTAGTACAACTACTATCCAGTTTATCTTTAACACGTACAAAAATAGTTAGGAAATATGTAATATATTCTCGTTTATATAACTCGTATAAAACTCGTATATAGACATGAATTGTTTCTTTCTTCCACAAGTGTTAAAAAAAGCTTAATATTTTTTCTTTGTTGCAGGTAAGTGAAGATAGACCTTTTCCGCCAGATTATTCCTGAGATTATTAACGAGTGAGTATGTTTATTAAAATTGATTCTGTGTACACCGTTAGACCACTATCTATCTCGTAATTTGTTAAGTTGCATCTGACTTTTAACTATTTACATCATCGTTATATACTTCTATCTATCTTTCTTGCTTGATGAATATATAACTTTGGAAACATGTATGTTTGTGTTATGTTGTGATGGATGTTCTTATTGGTAAAACCAGCGGTACCAAAAAAAGTTGAACCTTGAACTGATTGTTGATTTGAGAATGGTTATTAGGAATGTTTTCCGATTGGTAATATTAAGTAAAGATATACGATTTTTTGAACAGGTTCTCGGAGTATATTTACATCCGTATAATATAATTACATTATTAATTTTTTTCTGCATCTGTGCATAACCCTCCATCTGTATAAAAATTAAAAATTCCCCATCCATTGCTATTTCCGTCAAATTATTTCGTATTTCATACGCTTTAATTAAATCTTATGGAACAAAAAAATTTGCCGGCGAATTATTAAAAAGTGCGCAAAAAATCCTCCGGGTCGTTATTTTATCAACTTTAATGCAATTAAATTGCTGTTTTAACTTAAGCGAGGCACTAAAATTTAATATTAAAACAAAAATTGTTGTTCCGGCTTGCGATAGGAGGACAGTCGCTAAACGGCACTTTATACGGAGGGCAGCATGTCCGTAAATAAACGAATAATCTCTCCCTTATGTTTCAAGTTAATTTATATGTCGTTGCCAGAGAAGTGGGATTGCGAAGGAGGGTGACTCTGTATTGTGATATAACGAAGCTATTAAATTTTGTTAATTCTATTCTTAAGAATTAATGACAGTCTTGATATCGTCCATAACCAGAGTTTTGGGGTTTTTCCGATACATAATCCTGAAGATTCGTGACTCACGATATTAGTCAGAAAGGCTCGTCACAAGTAGCGGACTTCATTATTTTCTTTACAACCTAGATATATCTTTACCCACCTACGACTCATATATATATATATATATATATATATATATATATATATATATATATGAAGTGTTATTGTACTTCCGGGTGCTCTCCCGCGTCGATGGTCGACTCCTCCAGGAGTCACGGTTGTCTGAACGACGTTTCGGCAGAATCTCATCTGCCATCTTCAGTTTCTCACTGAAAGCTGCCTACTGCTGCTCCTCGTTGCTCGAACTGAACAGTTCAGTTCAGTTCCAACCGAAAGACTAATCCCACTTAAAGGAGCTCTCGTGCCTAAAACTAAAAATATTATGTTTTAATATTCCTCCCTCTAAAAGCACATTTGAACTTCTAGATAATGTCAGTAACTATGTCGTTGATAAACATAATGAACAAAAGTGGGCCCAAATTAGACCGCTGTGGGACACCTGAGGTTGGTAAAACTTCGACCGACTTATGGCCACAATATAAAACATATTGGGTTCTGTTGTTAAGGTAGGATGAAAGATAATTAACAAGGTCAGATGAATATTTAAATATAGATATAGAAGGGACTTATGGTTCAGCTTGTCGAAGACCTTCTAGAAGTCTGTATAGATTATGTCAACTTGACTATCATCATCAATCGCGTCAGACAAATATTTTGTTAAGCAGAACTGTTTCCAACATTGTCGAAATGTGGAGGTTTGGAGAGATATATTGAATTATTTTTTTTTAAATACATTTATTTAACGTCGGCCTATTTCCGCTACTGAGGAAAATCACCGGCGCCTGTAGACGAGCTACCCCCAACCAGGAATTTTGCCGAACCTCTTCCCTTAAGAAGAGTAGGGGATCTTTTACTTACCTAACATTTAATAGACAAGGGACCGACGGCTTTATTCATCCCCTCCGAAGGATGGTATATCTCCTATACAACCCTCGCCTAAGGTTGTATAGCTTCCGCGCATACACTGATATACAAGCCGCTGGAAGATGTGCGAGGCGAGGACGCGGTCTTCGTTGGAACGGTCACCCATCCAACTACTAACTGCGCCTGACGTTGCTTTACATCGCATATCAAAGTATGTACATAGTAAAGACGCTCCTACGCTCGCCCCATATTGAAAATTAAACATAATGGTTTGTCAAACATTGCGGCACAGTCACGGACTACGTAAGACGGAATATTGTCAGGGCCATTTATTGGATGCTTAAATATGCTAGCTGTATATCTTCAGATAATTACCTAAATAATTAATAATTGCCTAATTTTCTTAACTTAGGAGGTTTATGAGCTAAGACGATGTATTTTTTATTAAACATGACTGAATATGATTTAATAGCCTTAGCCGAAACGTGGCTTTCAGATGGTGTGTCCAGCATTGAACACTTTCCGAGTGTCTATACTGTAATATATTGTAGCCGTACCTTCATCGAAACAGGCCTGACAAAAAGAGGATGCACATTATTAGCTATTTTTTGCTGAATTAAATGTAAACTAATGTAGTCATTTTCAAAGTCAGGTGTAAAAATTCCAGTTTGAAGTATGTTGGACAAACGAAACGTTCAATTACATCTAGACTCATGGAGCATATGGCCCGTCTTAAATACGGTAGGATAGAAAAATCATAGAACTGACATTAATAACTTAAGTTTAATTAGGGATGTAACAAATAATAGACAGCTGGATACATTTGAAGGCTTAGAAATTTCAAAATGTAAAAATAGTATGAATAGTAACAAAGGACTTATCCCAATCAGTCTGTTTTATTGGTTAACAGATCACGGTTCATCGAACACGTCTAGAATTTAGGTAGATGTAGGGATAATCTATTCGTTTCTGTGTACTTCTGGTACATTTAAAAGCCTCTTTAGCTCAAACTCTGTACTGACAAAGTTTAAGATCATTAATTAAATATATGAGCTATCTTGTACCTTCAGTTGCCGGATGGACCACATCGTTATCCAATGATTTGAAGGAGCGACAACAATGAGGGTATTCAGAAGCGAAAACTTGCCTCCCGAATAATTTTATCGTAACCCGCCGAGCACCTGATCCGAAACACAGTAGCTATTCGTTTGGATTATTTTTATAATTATTTTCTGACATATTACGTAATATTTTTTTGTTTTGAGGAAATCATTTCTAGGATTTTCCTCCCGCTTCCTCGTTTCCTACTTCTATGACTGCTCCAATTTCCAGGGTGGCGTGGAAGCCGTGTGGCTTTTGTTTCCTTGGTCCTCGGCTCATTAGCAAGTCTAACCGCGTTCCTCCGTCAGTTTAACAGGGTTTGTTAATTCTTTACTCCTCTACGTTGGCCACAATTGGAATTTAAGCTTAATTTTATGATTTCGCCAGGAGGTATTTTATACATTAATTAACAAATGAGCTTTAACTCTGCTCTAATAAATGTTCTGTGTTTGCGCACTAACATGCTTTAATGGAGAAGCTCCGAGAAACTTAAGGGAACTTAATCACTCAAGCGGGGCGGTGTTTTCGGCTTCATGAATACAAACTGTGATCTTTTTACCATACATTTATTTTCCTGTCAAATTTCTCTTCGGGACATAAATCAAGATCCCTCACGGCTCATACGTGCGATGCGAGGACAAGTCGAGGTGGGTTGAAAAATGTGGAGGAGTTTTAAATCATCGCTAAAATAAAATGCTGACGTGTTGATAAATCCTCGATTTTTTTTAAATAGATCAAGTCGAGGTGTTCGGTTAGGGAGGGTTCGTTCGCGGGATGCTGAAGTTAAAAGGAACGCAACTCCTTTGATGTTCGTCTGGAAATTTTCTTTGTACCTCGAGACGACTGTTTCATCAAATAATGCCAGCTGGGACAGGCAAAAGACGAAATAACACACATCTTTACATCGATGATCTATGTGTATATTGTTCTCATTTGCTCAATGAATTATCAATAGAGCAAAGTTTTTGGACTAACTTATAACTTTTAATGTGCTACTAGCGATAAGGTAATTGTCGCAAACACCAAAATATTTGAGCACTACTCTCAAATGTTATACTCGAGGAGTGTTTCGCCAACCAAGTCGGTATTGTCTGGAGATGATTAAATATCAACAGTGTAATGACGCAATTATTGTAAAGTCTCTTACTCCAATAGAAATATTTCTATAAACTGTTTGTTGTTTCTTGTCTGTTATGCTTTTGTTTTGATTTTTTAATTTTAATTGTAGCTCTGATGAAGGTCTAGTAAGTAAACTGAAACGTTTAAGATTTACGGTAATTAATATTTTATTTATGAGGTTAAACTTATAATAATTAGGGGGATAGTTAAGGAACACCAAAACGCTAGGATTAAATCACTTAAAGACCGAGACAATAATATCAATATCAATATTAGACCCTATAGTCTATATCATTAATAAATGTATGAAATCGGTTTATTGGCCTGAATGTTTTAAACATTCTTTGATAATACCCATATATATATATAATTTTTCATGATTTGTAAGATGTAATTCAATGCAGGTCGGGGTATTTGCCCGCTGAGTAGTTGTTTCCTGCAAATCATGTATAATAACAATATATATATATATATATATATATATATATATATATATATATATGTTAGATAGTGGATTCTTGAAATAGCTTTTTAAAAACTTTATTCACTTATTGGAGTCAAGCTTGACTCTTTGTATGATAATAAACAATAATAAATTTAGAATGTATTTGACCAAATGTGAGTATAAGACTGAAGGTACAAATGTCTGTTGGTTATATTTATAACATTAGAGAACAAAGAGTATTGAATTGGCAATTCAGCATGATAAGAGATTACCAAGAAAGAAACATTAAGCTCAGCCAACGTGAGCGGTTATTAGAGAAGAGCTGTTACGCAATCTGTAACATGATATGTTTGAGAAGGTTAAGCCTGTCTCAGTGATATTATATATCATAGTATATTTCTAATATAACATATATATATATAAAAAGGAGACAGAACAATTGTAAGTAACTATAGGCTCTATCTCTTTAATAACTAACTTCAGTGAAATATTCGAAAAAATAATAAAAGTTAGGTTAGTATCTCAACAAATAAAATTTACTATTTAAGAATCAATTTGGTTTTAAAGAAAATGTTTCTGCTCAGAACACGATGTTAGCTGTCACATCTAATATCTATTCTGCACTAAATAAAGGTATACGGTATCTTTGCATATTCATAGATCTTGCTAAAGCATTTGATACTGTTAGCCACTCTCTACTCTTACACTCACTCTAAGATTGGAGTAAGACAAGAATGTTTAAAATTGTTTCAAAATTACATCTCAAATAGACAACAGTATATGGGAAGTGTCTACAGTGACAAATAACAGTTGAATACGGTATATCGCAAGGTACAGTTCTAGGGCCTACATTATTCTCCGTTTGTATTAATGATTTGTTTAAATTAATGAACAGAGAAGCTATTATTGGATTCGCAGGTGATACAGCTATTTTCTATACATCCAACACGGGGATGGTATTAAAAACGTAGTGGAAAGTGATTTACATACTATTAAAAATTGGTTTCACCATAAGTTATTAACAGTTAATATAGATAAAACTAACTATGTACCATTTAGCTGCAACAAGATAAGGTAGCCATCATTTGAATCGATAGATATCGAGTTTGAGGGCAACATCTATAATGTACTGCCTGAAATTAAAGTAAAATACCTAGGGTTGTTTATTGATAGATATCTAAAACGGGATCTACATATAACGTATGTCATATATTTGCATTTATCGGTATTTACTTGTAAGCTATTTTCAGACAACCGAGCAAATGCATCTTTTAAATCTTGATTGATAATATTAATAACATCATTTACATTTTCTCCATAAAAGTAAATTAACTGTTATCTGCAAATAAATGTACTTACTAATTGATTTCACTATGTCATTTATAAATAGCACAAATAATAAAGGTCCTAGGACCGATCCTTGTGGTACTCCGAAGTCATTGTCTATTACATTAGATACATTATTTACATATCTTAATCTTGCAGTTGGGTAAGATTCAATCCTTTTAAGTACAGTCCCACCAGTACCCATTGAGAAAGCTACATGAGCGGTCTAAGCATATAATTTTTAGTCATAGAGGTCTAACGATGCTGCGACAGCTGAAAAAAATATTTTCTGCCTCTCAGTACAATTGTAATAAAAACTTGTTTTTAGAAAATATGGTTGTGTATTTTTATGTATCCCAAAACAAGCATTTCAGGTTTATGTGAGTTGTATTATTGCTTATTAAACTTTACATTCGAACATTTTAATAATGGCCCTATGAAGCAAACATTCAATTAAATTTTAATTAGAAGAGCTTTAATTTAAATTTCTTTTTATTTCAATCGTGCTCGCATGTAAGTTAAAAATTCATTTAGCTAATATCATAAAGAGTTAATCAGAGTCTAAAACATTCGCTGAAAATCCGCTCCGGGAATAAAACTCTTTGGCATTGTTCAATGCGCTGACCTGTCTCATTAATAATTATGACGAATGCCATCAAAGAATAATTATTTAATAAATGAACGCATGCAAAATGTTATTTGGGATTACATCGCTTCGATTAAATTCCTAATGCGTGTATGTGATTTTTTTCCTGGAAATATATTTCCATTGTCACGTACAAATAAAATGAATACTTCGTGTCAACTGCGCCCGCGTTTGCCTTTATGTAACCCTCAAAGGCACCATATGAGTTGAACTTCTATGGCGTTATTGAACTGTCCATTTTAAATCTAGAACAATTGTTGACTCGCAGTTACAGTAAACGTAAGTCGCTACTCAGAAATGATTTGTAATTTTTTTGAAACCACTATTAATTGTTTTGATAGTAGAATATGGTTCCGACAATGCAGAAATTGGATGCTGTAAGATAAGAATTGTTACTCAAAAAGCTATTTTGCTGAAACCTACTTTCTCGGCGCAATTTCAGATCCTAAAAATAGCCTATTTTAGTATTTTAGACCATTGCTAAGCAACCATCAGAAAACAGTCCTGGAAAGATTTTTTCTACGCCTGTTATGTAATATGAGCATTATGATGTCGATTTTAAATAAGGAATGACCTATATTCCAGTGGCTGATATGTAATTACATACCTCTAGAATGTAACAAGCATAAGTGGCGCCATCTAGTAGTAGTGCAATTTGTAATACTGTTTGCGTTTCTGTTGACAGTTGACGTTTCTGTTTCTAGTGACAGTTAACCTTTCACGTTTCACCGTTGCAGTAGTAAAACAAATAGACATATAGACACAAATAAACCTAATTTATAGGCGTAGAAGAAGTATAGTCTGTAATTCGTTTGGAATGGCATATTCTGCGCACGGGTGACAAACTTCCTCTTGCGCGGAATATGCTTCATTCCAAACTTGTCACTTACCCCTCTAAATATTTTATCTGCTATGTCTACTTTATTTATAAAAGATTCCTCTATATATCCTTCGGAAACGGTTGAGGATTATCACTCCCATGCCTCTTCAAGGCTATTAAATCTGCCACAACATTAACCAAAATTGTCGCAGAAAACCGACAGAAACAATGTCCTGTGTATTCATCTGCATTTGGCAAATTTAAAAATTTTGCGAAAATTTGAGGTATTTTGCCAAACGGATGTACTCCCACCACTTGCCTGCAACCTTTCTCTTTGTGTGAGACTTTCATCACAACAATAAACAAACAGTGATTGTGATTTCATAGGCAATTAGATAGTGATGAAAAAATGTTATGCATTTATTAAAACTCCTTAATTTATAATAATATTGATTGCGATTTCAGAAAAAATAGTATTAGGCTGGGGCCGTTACCTTTTTGAGATGAAAAAATTAATAGCAGGCAACGGCCGGCTGGAATATATAGTTGAGGTCATAAAAAATGAAAAAAAAACTTTGGAACTTGAAATGAAGGGAAGTAGTGAAATGGGGTGCTATTTAAGGGATGAAAACCATTTTTCATTATTTGTGGAGAAACGTGACCTCCTAGAGAAAAGTGTTTCATACAAAAGTTGTAGATAATAAAAAAATCTAAAACTTTTATTCTATATATTTTTCGACATAACCTCAAAGTTTGCAAGAAAATGACGAAAAACCGATTTTTCTGTTTTTATTTTTTTCCTCGCGTGAAAATTATTTAATTTAAATAAAACTCTGTGAAAGTACGTAATTATTTGCATCTAATAAGCATGAATTTTTCCAATTATGGGAAATAAATATTTTTCGAGATTTTACCATTTTTCCGAAAATACACCCCTATCTTCGGCGAACAACTTTATTGATTTTTTTTTTTGGATTTTGATGTTCTACTAGTGCTCATTTTTTTCGTCGAGATGTCTACTTTCAAATGATACGTCGATGTTAGTGATTTATTGTCATTTAGCAGCTTAAAATTAAGAAAAACCGAAAATTTTCTCTCGAATTTGTCGATTTTTTTTCATTGTTTTCAATTTTTTAGCATATTTATGTTAATAATTCATAATATTTTAATGAAAAAACTTACTTTGGTATAAAATAAATAAAGTTGAATAAATTTCATCACGGAAAGGTAGGGGAAAACTTCATGAAACTTAACATTTACATGGAAATCAATAGTACTTTATTAATTTTCATAAGCTACAGTTAAGTTTCGAAAACTTTATATGCATATTAAATTATTCTAAATACGTATGATAAAACATACAATTTATTTATATTGGCTACGAATTCTTTACTTTATTTACAAATATTTACTTTATTAATATTGGTTGTGTATAGCTTATAAAAAGAAAAATCAATAAAATAATTGTTAAAATCTAATCAATTTTAGGCCTTTTTTGTTGTTCGTTTTCTTCATCGATCAAACTCTCAAATTCTATATTATCTTCAAAATCATTGGCATTTTCAGGCTCTTCAATTTCGATGTCATTATTCTTTGCTGGCTCTTCATCAATATCTTCAGAATCACTTAAATCTACAAATACTTCTCTGTCTCTATTTGAACAGTTCTCAGTGCATGTATTGCATAGATTGGTACATTTTAAGCCGTGTTTTCGGCAGCCACACCTTTGATTATTGCATCCACTTTCACAAGTACAGCTAACGCTGTTTAACAACTTTCCGGGAATCAAGTCGGAACTGTCAGAGATGTATTTCGGTACGAGTCTTCCTATATTTTCGTTCCAGCCCCAGTCCTTTGCTTTTTTGTTGTCCTGATCGTTGTCAAAATTACCCAACAAAGTCTGCAATTGGTAATAGACTCTGTAGGAGTGTTGTGCAGCTACTTCTTCAGTTGAGGGAGTTTTTTCAATTTACTGACAATGTTAAAGGCTACAAATTAATACTCAACTTACTTTGTTATTATCCAACGGCAGTAAACTATTGTCAATTAACAATTCGTTTAATTTTAATCGAAAACTCAATCACCACGTGCGTTTACAAAGGACGCATCGCAAACTGAAAAAATATTTTTACACAACTAGACCAATAGAGATTTACTACTGCAACAGAACGAGCTCTGCTGCTCTTGTGCAGGCTCACTTTGTCCTACCCCTCTCTACCCCCAACCTTCAATCGTTTTGGGCGAGCATTTCAAATACCTGTATGCTGAGAAATTTCAAATTTTGTAATTTTTGTTTTTGTTTGAATACGTAACAGTATTTTTTTTGTTTGTATTCAATTTTAGCGTGGTTTCCAATAACTAAATTCATTCAACTTTAGTTATTTTATACCAAAGTAAGTTTTTTCATTAAAATATTATGAATTATTAACATAAATATGCTAAAAAATTGTAAATAATGAAAAAAATCGACAAATTCGAGATTCGAAAAAATTTTTTTTCGGTTTTTCTTAATTTTAAGCTGCCAAATGACAATAAATCACTAACATCGACGTACCATTTGAAAGTAGACATCTCGACGAAAAAAATGAGTACTAGTAGAACATCAAAATCAAAAAAATAATCAATAAAGTTGTTCGCCGAAGATAGGGGTGGTTTTTCGGAAAAATGGTAAAATCTCGAAAAATATTTATTTTCCATAATTGAAAAAATTCATGCTTATTATATGCAAACAATTACGTACTTTCACAAAGTTTCATTTAAATTAAATAATTTTCACGCAAGAAAAAAAATAAAAACAGAAAAATCGGTTTTTCGTCATTTTCTCGCAAACTTTGAGGTTACGTCGAAAAATATATAGAATAAAAGTTTTAGATTTTTTTAATTATCTACAACTTTTGTATGAAACACTATTCTCTAAGAGGTCACGTTTCGCCACAAATCACGAAAAACGGTTTTCATCCCTTAAATAGCACCCCATTTCACTGCTTCCCTTCATCTCAAGTTCCAAAGTTTTTTTTTTCATTGTTTATGACCTCAACTATATATTCCAGCCGGCCGTTGCCTGCTATTAATTTTTTTTTTTAGCATTAAAAATCCGTAACGGCCCCAGCCTATATGTGTACCTCGTAGTAAAAGCACGTTCCCGGACTTCAATGCTTGTTTTAGATCGTCGTCCGGGAATGTATTGCTTTTACTACCAAGATACACAATATACTATTATTATTATTATTATTATTAGCCGTTACTCGAGTCCGAGTATAAAAATGTTACAGTCGATAAATTGTGTACAATAAAAACAAGTAAAAGGTGTAGTCTATTGTAATTCCCATTCATCTACGGTGCACACGACTATGGCTATAGAGGCCAATTCGGGAGAGCACATGTCGACCGCAGTCAGGACAAACATAGACCTGGTTAGGTCTTGGATTCGGCCTTCTTGCAGCAACATTTCCTTGATAGCTGGCCACAACCCCTCGCCATTCGGTTCTGTCCGCTGCAAGTTGTTCCCATTGCTCGTCTGCAATACCGCAGAATTTTAGATTTTCATGGAGACCGTCTTTGAACCTCTTTCGTTGACCGCCACGCCTTCTTCTACCGCTTAACAATTCACCATAAAGTGTGCATTTAGGAAGGCGGTTATCATGCATACGATGAACGTGACCTGCCCATCTTAGGCGTGCTCTTGAAATAAGCACCTCAATTGGAAGGCTGTTTGCTCTCCTGAGTACTTCCACGTTTGATATGTGATGGAACCAACGGATTTTCATCATACTTCTGAGGTGTCTTTGCTGAAAACGTTCTAATTCTTTCACATGACGACGGTAAGTGACCCAGCTTTCACATCCATATAGCAGTGTTGGAATGACAACTGCTCTGTAGACAGCCATTTTCGTTGACAAAGCAAGGTCGTGGTTGTCAAATACTCTCTCTCTAAGTCCCCAGAGTGCTCTAGATGCAGCGTTAATTCTATTGCGAATCTCGCTGTCCATGTTTGCTTTGTCATTAACAACGTTGCCTAAGTAATTGAACTGATCCACCACTTCAAGAGAATTTCCGTTAAGTGTAATGTCTATTTGGTTCACTTGATGAGGAGTTGACATAATCTTAGTCTTTCCAATGTTGATTTTAAGTCCCAAGGAATCATAGCTCTGGGATGAAATCTGTTAGACCACCAAGAGTTTTAACTTAAGTCTACTGGATTATGTTTATGGGAACGTCTCAGGAGATGAGTGTATGGAGAATTCAAGAATTAATACTGTTTGTTTTTTCATAATCACATTGTCAACACAAATACTTACACTTGGTAGAATATTTTTGAATGCCGCTAGCGTGCATGGAATCAAAATAGGGCTAAAAATTCGCCCTGTAATGATGGAAATTTACAATATTGCATTATATGGACTTGGAAATTCAAAAATATATATAATAAATAGCAAGGCCCCAAGATTGAACCTTAAAGAACTTCCAAATTTTATAGATAGATAGATATTTATTAGTGTTTTATAATTGGAGTATTTACATAAGTCCGTAAGAAGATAAAATATAAAAAAAAACAATGACAGATATGTAAAGACGATTATGTCGATTATATTGTAGTTTTTGAGTACTCTCCAGTAGTATCTTTAAAAAAACTTATGGCATAGTAACCTGAACCATTTCTTGTCTTCGACAAATGCAGAAATTATGGTTGATTTTCTTATTATTCCTCGTTGAATAGGAATGTAACAGGTCATGTCTTACGTTTTTATCCTGATTATATTTAATGTATAGAGGGCAATGTAAAACGTTGGTGCTAGGTAATGTTAACATTGAAAGTTTCTTAAAAGCATCTTTACATTCGTCTCTAAAGTCTAAGCCTGTTATAACTCTTATCGCTTTTCTCTGCATAGACAAAACATGCATAGCTTGAGGGAAATGTCACCAAACCAAAATTGCATATGAAAGATCTGAATGAATAAGACCGTAATAGGCTGTTAACAATGTTTATCAGACAGTAAAAAGATGTTGCTGGACACGACCAGAATTGAAACTGTATAAAAACTAAAAGCCGGCAAAAACAGTGGGCATCTCTTGCGGGGTTAAACAGAAATGCTTGTCATAAAAAAAAAATAAAGAGATGCCGGCTTTTAGTTTTTATACGGTTTCAATTCTGGTCGTATACACTTTACTGTCGTGGTGTTTGTAAACCATTGTAGTAACGTCGGCGAATAAAGCGAAATTAGGCCCAGATGTACAATTAGGTAGATCATTCATGTAAATGAGGAACTGTATCGGACACAAAACTGACCCTTGGGGCACACCAATGTTTGTTTCGATAACATTTGATTTCTTATTTAGATAATCTACATATTAGGACCTATCCTCAAGATGTGCTTTTACTAGATTACTACTACTTAATAATTTGCTTATTAAAATGTTATGGGACACGCAGTCGAAGGCTTTGCTCAAATCCAAAGATTGCACATATGAAAATTCGCTATACTCTGAAACCCTTGTTTATTAAATCTATTAAAGTGATTATTGCCAACGTTGTGCTTTTCTTTGCTCTAAAACCAAACTGACAGTTATTAAAAAGATTACAGCTTGCAAAGTAAAACGTAATTTGTAATTTTAATACTATTTTAAGTATTTTAGCAATAGGGAATAATGGTAAGTCTGTGGTTGTCAGGATCATCAATACAGCCTTTCTTGTGTATAGGTACCACTTTTGACAACTTTAGTATCTTTGAAAATACACTGCATTTAACAACAATGTTAGTATACATTTTTTAAACGTATTACATGAAGTTTGACAGTTGAGCAGAAAAGTCAATATAATGAAATAACATAGCTAAGTATTTCGGGATTTACAACAGCGATATTCCTCCCTATTTGGAACCGTAAAGTTTCCAAAATCATATGCTAATTATGTTTCTTTGTATTATCACCTCCAATTCTCCCTTCTACAGCAAATAAAATTGAATTGCAAATTTGCAGTGGCCTCAGTTAATGATTATTCATATTTCCCATTAATCTGAATCTGCCACCCGATAATCACTGAAATTTTATTACGAAACACAATAAGAAATTAATCATAAACGCAACTTTACAAATCTCATTCAGCTGTTTAAATGCTTTAATTCAAGAGATTAGATTCTCTCAAAAAACTCCCTCTTCGAGCCTCAAATTAAATTTCAATCAAACTTATTTTAAAACTTTCCTCGAACAAAAATTATACCCTTGTTAAATGGAAAGAAATGTCAGAATAAGAGCTGCGAAGGAAGGAGACTCTTAAAGTAAGTTAAGGAGTACAAACTTTTCGAACTGTTAATAGATATTTGTTTTCCGTCTTCGTCGGTGAAATAAAATGGTGTGTAATTTATTTTATACCACAGATCCATGCCGGCTTCGCTTGGTGTAATTTTTACTATCTAATTTATTATTTTCCTATATATGTAGTATACAAGGAAGTAATCGAGCGATTTTGATTACTTTTCTCTATACGTTACTATTGTGATTGTGTAAAAATTGATTATGGTTTTGTGAATTTGCACGTTCTCAAGTCCTCTGAATCGCATAATCGGTCCTAGCTCAAATGTGTGAGAGGTTGACCACTAAAAACTAAAAAAATAGAATACATTTTTTTCCTCTAAAATTGCTTTAACGATTTTGATAAAATCAAAAACCCGGTCGAATTTCGCAGTTGATTTTCGAACGAAACAGGACCTTATTCATATACAGCTAGATATTGCTTTCGGCGCCATCTGGATATTTATTTTCTATTATAATACATAATCATTTAACATTGGTAATTATATGTGAAATGAATTGTTTTCCTTTCATCTTTCAAATAAATACCTGTCTTTAACTTCTCATCTCATTCCGGTTATATTTGTGTACTAGACGGAAGTACGTCTTCAAAAACGGAAGTATTACGTCGGCGGATACGGAAATCGTTTAATCCTCCCTGACATTATCTACGGAGACCTGAAGACGTACAAGGTCGGATGGGGTAGCATTTTCGACTATACCGACCACGGGGAATCGATTACGATGGTTATCGAATCGATCTGATCACTTTCGAAGGCGTTATTCACCGTTTTATCAACGACTTGGGGAATTGAAAAACCGAAGCTAGGATTTTAAGCAAAAATCCGAACTTCGCACGAACATTTCCGAAGTTTCTCGAAGATTTAATATATGTGGACGCAAAATAGCGAATAATCTTTTAGCACTGTTAAAGGATTATTTTGTATCGTTTCCAATTTTAACTTCTCCCGATTGTAGTCGCCTCTTTATTCTATGAACTGGTGTTTCTGCGTAAGGAATTGACGCAGTTTTTACACCGTTTGATAACGAAGAAGGAGTTGTATGTTTTTCACAAACTGAAACGAGTTTATCACACATCAGAAAAAGAGTGTTTGACTGTAATACACGCTGTAGTGAAGTTAAGCATTATCTACATGGCGCGCACTTTATAATGATAAGAGGCCGTGTCTGTCTAATTTGGTTAAACCGTTTAAAATGCCTCACAAGTCGTTTACCGTGTTCTAGAGTTATCCTCTGACTCAGATTATTGAAAAATTGTAGTCCTTAAAGAGGAGTGTAAAGATCTCATTCAGATTCATCCTAATGACGTTGGCTCTGGTCATGTATAAACTCGCGTTTACTAATATGCCATTTTTGAAATTCTAGTGAATAACTCGACATTGGAACACTTTTGGGATCTGGGATCTATTCCAATCGGTTCTACATCATAAACGATTATAAAATTTTCCGGACCTCTTAAGGCCAATGCCATCGGAACCTCCTTTCAGTGTTTAAACTATTATCAAACGGGTGATAAAGTTAAAATAAAGCACGTTCTGATGCAATCAATTTTGTAAACACTAAATTGTGTCCAAATTCTTTGGCCCGTTTGTCATGAAACTAAAGAATAGTTCCTGGACGTATTAATTAGCAGTCAGATCAGATGATTTGATAGGTACATGTCACATATAATGTCTCAAACCAATATCACGACTCTGATCTCGATATGTAGTAAAATTCTAAAAGAGTGGTAGAAAAAAATATTGTTATCAAAGTTAAAGGTATATTCTCTATAGACACATTTTTACGTAATATTAATATTCTTGGAGTTATAAGCGGGGAAGTCAAGCATCGTATCGCATTCAGCCTGTATATCAACTCTTTCCTTATTCACATCCACGCTTTCTACTTGCAACAATTTTCGGCATCCAACATATTGAGCGTAACACCTGCCGTTTCGATATGCAAAAAATAATCTTCTGCTGTTCATATTTTTAGGTCGTAGAGCTGCATAATTACGGTAAAGTGTGCAGAGTTCATATATGCATCCTTCATTGGTAATGGTGAAACATCTTGATGACGAGTTTTTCCATCTCGTTAAAACGCGACAAGAAAGCGCTCATTATCTACCACATCGTCTAAATTTAAACGTATAAATTAATCTCTTCGACACGCACCAAAGATCCCAAACACTAAAATTGTTTTTGCTAGTAGATATTGTTCATCTGGAGCTTCACATAAAAAATTTTCTGTATATATTCTACAACTTGACGCTTCAAGAAAGCAATAGTTTTTGGATATTTTTTTATGTCACCATTTTCTTTTATGGTAAAACAATTTTTTAGCATTGAGAATCGACTCCATAACGTAGAAGATATCATAGACTTTGCTTTTTCGATAAAGTAAACTAAAAGACTATCGTCACTTACAGATTTGATTTTGTTCACATTTCACCATTCAGTAAAAAGTTGATATTCGTGTTCATATCTTGATCTGGATTCTATTGGTAATAAATTCGCGCTCGCTTGTGCCGCTTGCTCTAGGATGTTATCGGGAATTTCGGGATTTTCTTCTGATTACATTTTATCGACATAAATTTAATTGATAGAAAATAAATAACGCTGACAATGCAGTGTTTGGTATATATGATGCGTTTCCATGGTTACTCTCAAATTATTTCAAAGGTGATTTGTTTTAAATTAGTCTATGTCAGATAATGTTGACAAAACGTCAAAATATATTACAGAAGTTCATTCAAATATTTACGAATTAAAATACAAAATAGGTACATGTTAAACATCAGATAGCATATAGACTTTCTTAAGTTTAGTTTACTTTGCTGTGTATTTCTATTTTCAAGCCATATATTCGGTATTTTTATTCAGCGCACGGAAAAAATTAGTGATCGGGAAAACTTTTCCCGTGCGCTGTTTCCGTGCGCTAGTCTGAGAAAGCTCATTTTACATTATTACTAATACAGATGAAAATAAGGTATAATAAAAAATATATATCGTAGAATCCGACTTTTCCACATAATGGAGGCCATATTTTATAGAACATGCACTAGTTTGCAGTGGCTCGAGGTATACCTAATTTATTGATGCGCACACCCTGTGTATGAATTTATATTCGTTATATATAAAAAGAATTCGTTTTAATCCTTTTAAATGTAATTGAATCGCCTCTGTTGGTCTTGAGAACGTTTATGAAATTCAAATATGCTGACATACAACTTATGTGACTATGATGAAATAAAATGAGTTTAAGTTAGTTGACGTATAACCAGAGCGAACTAAGGGGATAAATATAGTTCTTTAAATCTATTTTTAATTTAGTTTAACTGCTTGTGCCCTTAAACCCTATAATTTATAACCGCTATCGCTATATGCATTTTCCAGCTCTCATTGTTGTGCCTCAATATTTGACAGAGATTTGCATAAGTCTAATTCTACGTCATGAAACTAACAAAACTCGGCAGAGAGAACCAAGTTTCCATATTCCGCATAAAAAAAACAATAAAGGTAATAAGGCCGTTTATAGTTTATCCCTAAAAGCTTTCATTTAAAATGGCGCATACGAATACAATGCATCACTTAAGCGTATATCGAATGAGTGACAGGCAGCATCGCTAGAGTAGCGCCGCTGAAAGCCTTCCAGTTTTCAGTTGTGTGCATTCATAAAGCGGGGATTTACTTTTTCCTGATATTAAATATTCAGTTGTTGGTCTGGACACACAGAACAACGGGAATATCGTGTATCTGCATGCATACGGCGAATTGGATATAAATCTCGTACAACAGATTTTTATATATGGCAAGCAGAAGAGATGCACATCAACATTTTTCCGACGTGCACAGAGCCCATGACGTCAATAACAGTTTAAATTGGATTCCAGATTTATCTTCTGTATGTACACAATATGCATGCATGTATACGGGCCTCGGTATTGTTAAATATGAGGGGGCTGATACGTCTAAAAACCTATAAAGAAGATATACGAGCTGTTCCATTTTTCTACCACCTATATAGTAATATGGGAAATTGGCGTTGTGCATAAATACGGGATGAAGTTCCGGGATCCGAGGCATACACGAGAGGCGCTGCTATAATAATCTGCTTAGATGGGGAGGAAATTATTGTTTATTTATCCAATTCACTCTTAAATGTTTATGAGGTAAGCATTCTGTCTGGGGTTAATTTATATTTAGACAGGCAAATAACTAAGTATCCCAAGACTTTTACTAAGTAAAGCCGCGCGGAAAATTATTTTAATAAACGGTTAAAATCTACGCCAAACAATAATAATAAACGCTATTTTAGGATCCTCGCTGGATATTTTAAAATATTGCTCGGAAATCTACGTACATCCCCGAGTTACCTCGACTCTAAATATTTTTTAGCGGAATTTTGTAAATTTGAGTTTTTAAATAACCCAATAGAAAAATCTAGCAGCATTAAATCTGGGGATTTTACCGGCCATTCTTAAGCATCTCTTCTTCCAATTTAGTAAATAAAGATAATTTCTGTTCTCTTTGCTGAACTGTTTTATGAAATAAATGAGTAATTATTATGAGTAATAGCTGCCCATCCACCGTTGTATGTATTTTTCCTTGTCCGCATCGTCACATCCTGTGCGAGTGAAAAGAAGCGGATAATTATAATTAAATAAGTGGCCCTTTTCGCGTACATAAATCATGCGATTATATTTATTACGCGCTATCGTTCAACAGTTAACAGCACAATAACATTTTAGTGAGTTTATTAAAATTTGAATAATAACCAGCGAAGCGGAAGAACAACACTATTGAACTGCCCATATTATGCAGAACTATACATCATTAAATTCTACTGATATAACTCTCCATTATAATCAGTTTATGAAAACTGTGTTCGAACATTTCCAACGGAATTAAAATAAGTTGGATAAATAGGCGAACCATCAGTTAATCAGGGTAATATTAATAATATAACGAGGAAACAATACGTGTCAGTAAGCAAAATGGTATGTATCAACATATTTGTCTTATGTTTACACTTAATATTCAGAATAATATAACGGTAAGAAAGTAATAAAAGTAAAATTATGTTCTTTCATACAAATCTTGCCCGTTTGTTGCGTCAGCCACGAAGCGTTGTTGAAAACCTACCTGGTGTCAAAAACTTTTGGAAAAAATCTATGAAGCGACCCGGCTATTCAGTGGCAATAAGCGT
The DNA here is from genome assembly GCA_963675555.1 of Leptura quadrifasciata. Taxonomy (NCBI): domain Eukaryota; kingdom Metazoa; phylum Arthropoda; class Insecta; order Coleoptera; family Cerambycidae; genus Leptura; species Leptura quadrifasciata. The sequence continues at coordinate 159,964,693 of OY776675.1, forward strand.
TTATTGGTCTAGTTCTTAGGAGCTTCGCTACTTGCATCCCAGGTGACATAACCAGTTGGTGGCATAAGAAATTTCCTTCCAGGCATTTCCATCTGACACGTATTTTTAATTCATGGTCGAGCAATGGGCAGTAAATTCCTGATTGGTTGCTTCTTGATAGGTTATTACTTCTCTCCAGTATCTTAGCACTCTACACATCTTACATTATTAGTAGTAGAAAAAATATTCTTGTCTTCATTTAGATTTGCGTACTATTTAGCGAACATTGAGCCATATTTCAGTATATCCTCATTCAGTATTTCAACTGCTTAAGATTAGCCGTGGATTTAACAGTGAATTTTCATCACCTTATCATTCATCCATATGATGAAGAACATGGCTTTGATATCAAATTTTGAGGTGCCTCAAGTTCAACATATTTGGCCTATTGCATTTGCTTATGCAGCTGTAGGTACAGCGAATGCTTCGGCTACTCCTTGTATGGTAGATAGACACCATCTTCAGGTATATACATAAATAATCTAGGGACATATGTATAACTATTAAGCACCTTTATACACTGAGATTTACTGACAACCTCAACTGATGTAATCTAAAAGAAGATGTAATATGTATTCCCGGTATAAGTGACCCCTCGCTGTCGATCTTACACTGAAACATAAGCGGCGTATTCTCATTAAGAACTAAAACGTAAGAATTGGCATGTTATTGTTACATGGCCTATGTCCATTTAACAGTTTTATATAAAAACTAGTGTTTTGTTTATATTTAGCACAATCTGTGTAACATTTAGATTCAGTTTTTGTAAGTGCAACTGTTTTCAACCAACAGAATTTTATTTGTATAACTGCTAAACCATTCCACACTGTTTCATGTACATATTTTTATATCTTAGGAACTCAGTCATGTTCTATTAACTATTATGTATCTCTGTATAGCATCCCAGGAAACAATTGTCTACAAAACATTTATTTACGCTCATATATATATATATATATATATATATATATATACCTATATTTCAATTTTTATATTTTTGTTTACTATTAAGTACATATTGTTATTTTCTTTACCTTTCTCATTACTAGGTATATATAGTATATCATATAAGATGTAATATATTTACTGAGTTCTCACAATAGTCACAATACGTTTTACTATTTATTACAGCTGTTCTTATTTTTGGTTATGTATTTACAAATTGTCGCAATCAAAGTCAGCTGTGGTATGAAAACTACTATTATAGATTCCTTTTATCGATCATATGCCACTATTTTAGTTGTGAGTACGGGAATCTATATAAGGCAGGTTGTTGCGCTTAACTCAATAGTTGACAGATGGCCATACCTGTACTATTTCTATATTTTATAGCTTTCAATTTAATTAGATTAGATTTCTCAAGTTTATTTGGTAGCATTATTTTCCAGTAAGTAGGACAAAAAAAGTTTACCTTATCAGTAAAACTCACCAGGAAATCATTTTTGTCTTTGTACTGACTCGAACATATATAAACTTAACTGTGGACTTCAGTAATTAATACTACATTTTTATGTCCGCGTTAACAAGTGTTTAACACCCAGGTAAATTTAACTTATTACTAATTTAAAATTTAATTAATTTTAAATTTTTGTCTTTTATGTAATTTCAATGATTTTTAAAATAAATTTAAATTCAAAGTCAATTCTTTTTAATTTAATAAGTAGTTAAAATACCATATGTACCACATGGTTTTAAAATATTTTCTTTCTTTTTAATTTTTTTGTCAATTTATAGTTTACGAAATCAGCTTATATACTTATATTCTTATATGCTTATATATGCTTTTATATACTTATATATTTCTATATATTTATATGTACTTATATGTTTATGCACATATATACTTATACATTTCTGTATACGTTTCTGCATAGCTTCTTCATTCCTGCATAGCTTTTGCACATTTTATCTTTCATATAGATAAAATTTCGTTAACTTTTCATAAACCACCTAGTCGGTTAATTTTCCTAGGATTTTCACTCCATTTCATTAAGAGACATAAATTGCCAAGGAAATTTTAGACTCCATTCTTGCAATAAGAGACAATTGTGGGCTTGGATTGCTGTCCCAGAACCAGTCACCTCAACAATAGTCAATCTAGGATCCTGGTATAAATTTGTTATATATATATATATATATATATATATATATATATATATATATATATATTTTTAATTTTCAATTAGTCTTTATAAACCGATTTATCTATTATTCATGTAATATATTTTAACATTCATTTTAAACTATCTTTTTATTTCTCTTACCAACAATTTCAGTCTGATCTATAGTAGACTGGTTATTCGAGAAAAAGAGACAACTCTTTCACTATAGACGGTGCCCAATTTAACATCAATTTTTCTTTGTCTCCTTTTCTCGAAATAAACAGAAATCTGTCGCTTATGCTGTACATATCAAAAAGGATAAGTTTCTCCACTCTTATGAATACTCTGGATCCACGGATCTTTACTCCGACTTAAACCAGCTAGTCGTCCGCATATGTTGCCTCAATTCTTTCTCAAAAGTAAATAATAAGGGAAAGGAGGTAACATTACGAGCTGTTGGTAGGAACAGTATATAAACACGATAACTTTCTGAACCTCTCGCATTAGGAGTGCAACTTATGTATCAAATAGTCCAACAATTTCCAGAGTAAGTATCGTTTATAAATGTCACGTATTGATTTCCTTAAATTCTATATCAGGTTAGTTTATAGTTGATAACGCAATTTTCTGTGTCTGCTGTATTGAGCATTAATCCTCCAAAAACTGTCAAGTTGCAAAGATTGATATCGCAACATTTATACTAACTATATCCGGCGAAATAGATGTGCGGTTATTAGGATTAGGATTCCATTGCAATCTTCCCTGTGTAAGCTAACAGTGGCGGAACGAATCCTAGAAAGAGTAATTTATATTATTTCCTGTAACTACTGAACTATCTCAATATCTCAATATATATATATTATATATAAGTTACATGAACGCAGAGTAAGCTTCGGCGATTCAACTAGATTATTTGCCGATCATTGAAATGTAATAGCTGATCTTCGAAAGGAGGTCATAGTATTGATGTATTTTACATAACGGCATGCATTTCCTCCCGCCCCAACGCCACGATTAAAAATTGATTCTTGATCGAACCAATTTTCCACATTGTCCCTTGTAAGAACTGTTACTTGTTTGAATAGCTTGAATATCTAGTGCAGCAAATTTTTTATATCTAAAAATATAAAATATAGTAATTATAATATTCCAACCTATCTGCAAGTGCCTTATATAAATAAGGACTCAACAAATTAAACCAAAACAGCTATTCCTCCTTACGAGCGCTGAATTATATGGTAAAATTTGCGTATTTTCTCTAAACACAGTTAGCACTAAAATACAATGACTTGGAATGCTCGAATGCTACGAGGAAGACGCGAGGCCTCCTTCATCTCAGGATGTCACTAACTGCAGACCGGTTTCGACCTATTCTTGGATCTCGTCAGTGCAAGTGATACCTTCAATACCCGGAGTTCGCATCTCATAGACACTGTTAAGTTCCACCGCAGTAGAGCGTAACTAGCGCCATCTCTCAGTAGTCTCGAAACAATCCAAATTGAAAATAAAATTGATAATCATCACTGAATAAACAATTTTATAGCAGAAGGAAATTTTATAAAAATATAAAAAATTGTGCCTTATATAAATAAGGACTCAACAAATTAACCCAAACAGCTACTCCCCCCCCCCCCCCCCCGCCTTTCCCTCTGCTGTTAATTCTATGATTTGAAATTCTTTGCGATCTGTTTTAAAATGGGCATGTGCTACAAAATATTGAAATTAGCCATGCGACAATAATATCTGCAATTAGCGATGACTAGTTCATGGCCCGTACTAATTAATCCTCCCAATTTAGCGAACATCATGCCATCAAAAAATTGTTAAAACTTTAATTTGCATATATTTATTGTCGACGCCCCTGACCCTAAACTGTATCCTTTTAAACGGCACAACGTCATAAAACAAATAAGAGCCGGGGTTGAAGCATGCTGCACTGTGTAAACGTGGTGAACGAGTTTGAAGAGCTCTGCGCAACCAATTATTGTACCAGATACAGGATAAACAGTGACAAAGACTGTCGTTCGCCGGGGGTGAACAGAGAGGCGGGACGAGCACCCTTCACGCCAGCGATCAACATTTATAAATCCTCTTGTCTGTTACACAATTGATCAGGATCATTGTTATAACGTTTATGTTTCATACATTACATTGGAGAAGTCATTCGATGCTCTAAAAATTTAGTTCGGTGCGATGATATAACAACAATAAGAATAATAATTATAAATTAATTATAGTACTAAATGCAAGCTAAAATAAAAACGACGAAACATTAGTATAAAAACATACGAGGGGGCATTTAAATGTACATAGTGAAATAGTGCAAGAAGTATTCAAAATTAATCCGACCTAACATATCCAATGCCGTAATAAGAATCAGAGGAAATACTTCGAACATCAAGATTAGATGTGGAATATACCAAGGAAAATCGCTGAGTCTACTGTGGTTCCCGTTTTTAATCCATTTTCAGTGATATTGAACACAAATTCCGGTTTTTGACTAGACCAAGCAATCAAGCTCGAAAGTCAGCTGTCTGTTATTTATGAATGATATCGAGTGAGAACCTAAGCCAGCTCAAGTCACTTGCAGCCAATATCAAAGCTTTCAGAGATGACATCCATGTGGAACTTGAACTTGAGAATTGCTCTGAAGTACATGCCACAGCTAATACGCCAACCGGATTTTGAACAAACACATGCAGAAGAGACCTTGGAATTCTGCAGAACAGAAGGATAGACGAGAACTACATTTCTAAGGTTTATGATCACCCACGGAGCTACGAACGCAAGGAGACAATGGATTAGGCAGCATCCATAATGTGTGCATAACTCAAGATTCTACTTCTGCAACTTGGCCAGTTTCCTGATTAGAAATGCGATAACAGAAACTCACCGCTAAACCTCGAAGACAGGCAACATGCTCTGACGACCTGAGGGAATGGTAATATTTAAACATCATGGCAAGGACAAGGTGCTTCACGGAAAGTACCCCAAATGCTTCAGATTATCCCAAAGTCGACAAGGAGACCCGGCTGCTACGGTTGAAGAAATGTTACACTTGAAAACCGAAGGATTTATAACACCTATGCAAGATAGATCTATCCGTACTAGATACTAAAAGAAACATATCCTAAAGACTCCTGAGGCATAAAGTGCAAAGCAGCGAGTGAAAATATTGAACATGTTACTGGAGGCTGCCCGACTTTGGCCACAGGAATGTATTTAGGAAGATACAACGAGGTGAATCCCAGTGGCACGAGCGACAAATCGGTGAATATCTTTTAGCTTCTGCTGAGGCGGTATATCACATAACTGATAATGATAATAATAATAATAAGGCAGCAGACTATAGCAATTCAAACAGTTGAAAACATAGAAAGTATCTTAAAACTGAGCGTTTAAACTGTTTAAAGTTAGGTTATGGTACTATGAATTTTTGTTTTTGAAATACTTGTTGAAACACTCGTTTCTGTAGATCAATTTTATTTGATTTCGTGCTATTGTGTTCCTAAACGGGAAACCATATTGTAAATCTAATAGAAATATAGTCTTTCTTGTCAACGTTATGCCTATTTCCGTTACTCATTATCTTTCAAGGAGTCATTAATACCGTAAAATTTAGTTTACAAACTTTGAGTCACTCTATAATGGATAATATCGTGTGACATATTTACAATGTTGTCCATTTCCCCAACACCTATTGGTGATAAATACCGTATAAAATACACCGTAAGACCGCCGGTGAAAAGGTGCAACTAAAGTGATGCTTATAGTCGCCACTCTTTGCGCACGACATACGAATCAATAAAAACTGACACTTTTTTTACTCTATACACGTCTATACACTCACGTACGTTATAACTTCGGATATATATGGAATTCCGCTCGGTGTCAGTTTTTGATGGGTAGCGCCATTTGCTGGAAACGACGTGCACCGTGTAATGAGTAATGGTTGTTTGCGTGGTATTTATAGGATTTATAGCGACTGGGAATATCGGCAAGTCCAGGATAGGTCAGGGAAATGTCACTTTTCTTGATAAATTACGTCATGGCGTGACCGATGATTTAAAAAAAATATTTGTTCAATATCCTACCCGGAAAACAACGTTTTTTAGTGTATGAATAAACTATTTAATCCCGAACCAAATTTTCCCCCAGCTATTATTATAGATTCCACATACACGGTAGTTACTTTTGAACAATATTGCTATCTTGCAAACCATAACAGCTACAAAGTCAGTTAAATGGGAAAAAAATCTTATGAAAGCCAATGAAGTGGTTTGCAGAAATTGAAAATATTCCGATTAGTTCCGGAGATATACGATAAAATCCGAAATAGCTCATTATCTCTTTTATAATTTTTTTTATTATATAAAATATTTAAAAAATATAGAAATATTTTATTATGCATTAACTTTGGCTATACCTTTTCTCGAATTTTTATTATGACGTTTTGTCTCTAAGGGCTATCATCAACTTTATTTTTTTAAATACGGAACTGCTTTTTTATTTAACATTTTTAAGGCATTTAAATAAATAAACAAATAAACACAACCACAGAAATTAGTCCAAACAGTTTTTTTGGCACGAAGGGAAATTCTGGGGGAAAATCCTTTGCGCTACTTGATAGTTTTTTATAAACGTTTAATTTCCGCCCGGCCTCTCCGAGATTCTCTTACCTGTCATTGTTTTTACAGGTACGTGCCGGCTGGCGCATACCGAGAAAGCAGAGATAAGTGGCATCCAAGCTGTAAAAGCGCGATTCTGGATTGATAATCAGATTAAAAATCCACCAGCCGCCACATGAAAACCGAGAGCGCTATTTGTTTTTTTTTATTTTCGAGCGGTCAAGGCTCAAGAGGAAAAAAGAGTTTCCCAAATCGGTTCATAATTGAGCACGATACAGGCGATCGAGCATTCAAAAGTATTTCAAAGCGCGCCGTTCACGGACGCGCGTTCACGCGTGTGTGAGTTCGAGAGGAGAGAGAGAGAGAGAGAGCTACAGAGAGTAGGCTCTGCCACCGCCTGTTTTCATTCCGTTTTCCCTTTCTTAACTCATGAACGCGAGGAATGTATGGGTGCCACGGATTCTCGACACGGCGAAATAAAAAAAAAATGTTTCCCCGAAATTTTTATCCCGGGCCAAGCCCTCCACTCCTCTCCGTTCTCCCGCTATATAGCAAAAACTTTGCGGTCGTCTATCTCCCTTCCTAATCATTTTATCGCGATCCTACCGGGAGGAAATTAAACCCTTTCCGATTGTGCTAAAAAAAACTGTATGAAAAAACGTGCAATTTTTATTTGACGCAACAAGCGTTTGTTTGCGAAAAAATTATTTTACGTGAGTGCTACCTTGTAGTAAATAAAAAAATGTACGTCGGTCTGATCGCGATAGGTCAATTACGCGAGGAGTTATCAGCATGTGAGATATTTTCGTTTTTTCCCTCTCCCTCCCCTCCTAATTATCCAACCACTCCTAGCCTCCGGCCCCAATCTTCTTCTTTCTTCTTTAGCCCGTTCTCGTCCACTCCTGGACATAGGCCTCCTCTATACTTTTTCAACGGGATCTATCTTGAACACTCAATATCCAATTTCTGCCGGCTTGCCTTTGGATATCGTCTCTCCATCTTGTGTGGGGGCGTCCGACACTTCCTCCAGTTTCTCTAGCCTCGTCCACTTTATATTATCTCTGGCAAGGTGCCCCGCCCAGCGCCATTTATTTCTAGCGATCCGCTCTATGACGTCAAAGAATCGAGTGTTGTTCCTAATGACCTCGTTTCTAACTCGGTCCCTCAAGCTGATCCCCAGCATTGCACGTTCCATTGAACGTTGGTAAACCCGAAGAAGATTTGCTCTGTTTATTGTAAGGGATACAGTCTCGAGGCCGTAGATCATAACCGGTACTATACAAGCGTCAAAAATTTTACGCTTCAGGTTAATGGGGATGGCCGGTTTCCTGAGGATGTGACCAAGTTTTCCAAATGCTGCCCACGTCAGGCCAACTCACCTGGTAATTTCTGCGATCTGGTTGTCCTTATCGAGCTTGATATTGTGCCCGAGGTACACGTATTCTTCGACCACTTCAAGCGTGTGGTTATCGAGTGTAATTTGAATGTTATCTGGGCTCATAATCTTGGTCTTCAGGAGGTTCATCCTCAGGCCCACGGCCTCCAAAGCTTCTTTCAATTCTCGCCGCATAATTCCAAGTTCGTCAGCATCATTGCTTATCAGAACGATGTCATCAGCAAAGCGTAGGTGACTCAAGAATTTTCCGTCGATGTTGATACCTTTTCGCCCCCATGTCAGGTTTTTAAAAGCATCCTGCATAGCCAGGGTGAAGAGCTTCGGCGAGATAGTCACTTTGTCTGACTCCTCTCTTGATGGGCATTCTCCCGGTGATTAAGTCTTCCTCGACTTTGACGTGGAGAGTGGCGTGTTTATAGATGTCTTTAATGAGATTAGAGTATCTTGAGTCAATCCTCGCCGCGTCCATTGCAAATAGCACTGCCTAGATTTCCAACGTATCGAAAGCCTTCTGATAGTCGACGAATGCCAAGTGTAGTGGGACGTTATACTCTTTCGATAAGAGTACGCACAACCTGGATGTGGTCGATCGTGCTGTACCCCTTTCTGAACTCAGCTTGCTCTATGGGTTGGTAGAATTCGAGCTTGTTGGTGAGACGGTTGGCGATTATCTTTGTCAGGAGCTTATACAGTACAGAAAGGAGATTGATCGGTCGGTAATACTCAATATTTGTCGAGTCGCCCTTCTTAAAGAGGATGGTGACCTCAGCATTCCTCCATGCAACGGGAATCCTTCCTTCTTCTAGGCATTTGTTCAGGAGAATGAGAAGTGCTCTATCCAGAGTTTCTCCTCCAGTTTTCAGCATCTCACTCGTTACTTGGTCTTCTCCAGGAGCCCAATACCTTTCTATTAAAAAGAAATTGAGTCCTCAACTCCACTCCTTCATGATAAAAAATGAGTTAAATTTTTTAAATTTTTGCACCTTTTATTTGCGATATTTACGGCGTCAGCGACGTGCACCATCATTCTAGTATCCGTCTCTTCATGGTTGCAAGGTGAAAGTTGATTCGCCAGGTCTCGTTCGGTTGTTGATAAGACTTGCACACCATCTGTTGCGTAGGTTTCTTTGCCCTCGGTGTTCAAATCTACTATTTGAGAGGAGATTAAGTGAAACAGTTTTTAGCCTTATTACTTGACTCTCTTAAAATAATTCGCCCAATTCTTGGGTATTTTGGTAAAGGGAGTTACACGTGTTCTGACTCCCAAAACACGCTTCTCTTTACCCGAATTTTTAATACTTTCAGGGTCGTATTTGCCCTAAACAATGTCAAGGCGCTCGACAGATTGATGCTCTTTTTTCAGAAAAGGAATTACAACATTGTCAATGTAGCCTTTAAATTTAAAGGTTTTCGACTGTCCGGGTTGCAGCATGTGGATTAACGTAGAACATCAATAATCTTAATTTGCACCGTAGGACCAACATCGTGGAAACTCTCTTAACATGTGTCATTAAGGCATTTTAAAAGATCAGACTGAATATAAAAGAATCATGGAAAATACTATAACACATATTTAGCAATTAACACCGCGAAAGGATATAAACACAGCAAGTGTTATCCTCACCATGAACCTATAATTTCATGCATTATAACAACGCTCTATTTTCACCGTAACATCACTTACCGTCACTTATTGACATATTATCAATTACAAATGCACATGATATTCTTTTTTTCCACTGCTAGTTGATAAATATTAGCTATTTAATATTAGACTGTAAAATATTGTTTTTTAGCCTATCTTGGTAGGATTTATTAAAAACAAAACATGTGCTGTCGAACACATCTTAATTTTCGCTCTTTTCCATCTCTCGTCCGGAGTGCGTAGGCAACACAGCACCCTCGGGGGTTGGCCGGTGGCTAAAAATCTAAATTTGTACCTTAGACTATGTACACCATCCCTACCAAGTGTCATCTTTAATCACAAAATGCAAGGTCGATTCATTTTTTGTCCTCTAACACCCCGCTATTATTAAGAATATAGCACAGTGGATCAGGCCTAATGGAGATTCCACTATAAGATGAATGCACCAAGAACTTCATCCCTGCGTTGGCGAGGAAAGACATTTACTCTTTGAAGTTCTTAGCAGTGACTTGTTGGTTACAATCAATTAAGCTAATTCCATTTTACTTATAATAACTTTAGGTTGAAACACAAATCGAATTTAATTCAGTTTGTTTGTTTTCTTTTCTCAAAAAATGTTCGCGCTTGATTTAATTATCCAGTAAAATAAATTATCTACCATAATTTAGACATCTTTTAGTACATTATATTGTCTTCTCAAACGAGTCGCTACCAAATCCCGACACCTATCCCTCCTCGTGATTCTGCTATTACACGGCCAGAATTTGATTTTCTTCCCTTTTTTTTTCTTTCGGTAATTTGCATTTAGATACGCCTTGAGCAAAATAACTTCTTTTCAGATGTAATGTACATAATGGTGGAGCTATTTTCCTCCATCTAACAGAAAGGGACACGTAAAAGTGCCTATAGCAAAAATTCTCACCCTGATGAAAACATATCTCAGTGTGTTATATAAAGGGCGAGCAGAGCGCGTTCTGATAACATTCAGAGTGTGATATTTGAATTTTATTCATTTTTACGTATGCAAAGCACGTGCTTTTTTATTCTGTCCTATTTTTTTTTTTGCTAAATTGTGTTTCAGGGAATGATTCTGGTAATATTCCAAAAATTGCGAAGGAACATGAGATGGAGGCGGATGGAAAAATTGTCGGCGCTTGCCTTAAAAATTACTAGAGGTCTATTGTATAACCAGCTGTATTTGTACAGTGTGAAACAGCCAACTGGAATAAATTCAGTATCTCAATTATTGTGCATATTTATAAAGAAATTCCGAGACACGTCGATTTTAGATTCTGAAGAGATATCCTGCAACGTACAAATTTCATCCCTAAATTCAATCGAGTGGCAGTTGCAACCCCTAAAGTTTTAAATGGGAACTAGGCGCTGTGTCATTTGAAAGGTATTTTTATTCTCTATTCAAAAATGCTATGGCTTTAATGCTTATTGCAAAAATTAATGGTCTGCCTGACGAAATTTGCTACAACAAACGAAAAATATAAAAACTTACAGCGTTTTGTTCTTGCAAGCTAGCAGAAACAATTTCAGTGGCCTTTTTCAACATTATCAAATAGTAATAATAATAATAGAACCTTTATTAGCAATTGCTATTATTACATATACAATACATAGGTAAAATGTAAATAAATACAGAACAGATACATACACAAAACAACTATAATTTGTACACCCTGTGCCCTCTTAATAATTGTTCTTCACATAAACCCCTACTATTCTCTTGAATTTATTTAAGTTGACACAATTTTTAACATAAAAATTAAACCTGTTTCTAGTTTCATACATATGAATATCCTGAACTATAGTTAATTTATTACTTAAGTATGAAGATAGTAGGTTGATTTTAGCTTTAAATATAAATACTAGTGTTTTAAATATAATTATCTGTTTTACATTCATTAGATTCAGTGTTGATAGCATAATTGATGGAGTGTATTTACTACATTTGAGTATTATTCTCATTGCTCTATTTTGTATTTTTTGGATTTATTTCAAGTTCATTTGATTCAAACCATAAAGGATAGTGGAACAGAATTCTAAATGAGGTGCAATCAAAGATTTATATAATAATAGTTTCCCTATTTAAAAAATAAATCGTTTTAGACATTTTATTCATTATGTATTCAGCATGTGTCTTAAAATTCAGGTAATCATCCAACATAAAACATAACTCCCAAGTACTTAATCATATTAACTCTCTTAATTTCTTCATTTTCAATTTTGATTTTAGTTTGATCATAATCAATATTACTTAATTTGAATTTACTATCTATAACCATGAATTTCGTCTTATCAGTATTAATAGTTTATATTTATATAGATTATCACACAGCCAACTATACAATCTAGTTAACTCTTCATTAACACTGTCTCTCATTAAATTAAAATTATTACCTACACAATAAATCATGGTATCAGCAAACATACATATATCACATTTGTTTACACACCCTACCATATCGTTGACATATAAATCAAATAACAATGGTCCCAAAACTGTCCCTTGTGGGACGCCATACCTTGTTTGTGCCGCATTTCACACAACACCATTATATCTAACTTTTTGATATCTACAATCCAAATAAGATTTAATCCAGGTCAACACATCACCACATATACCAATTTTTTCAAGCTTCTTCACTAAGAAATGTCTATCAATTGTTTCGAAGGCTCTTCGAAAGTCTAAAAAAACAGTGAAGATGATGTTCCCTTTATTAAGTTCTTTAAGCCATATGTCACAGGTATTTAAAGTTGCACTTTCACATGAGTGATATTTTCTAAAACCCGATTGATTTGGGACGATCACGCCATTTTTATCACAGTATTCATCTATTTGTTGCTTAATAACTAACTCTAGAACTTTTTCACACTGGAACTATATTAATGGGTCTAAATTTGTCACATAAGATTGTACCAGCAACTTTCGGTACTGAAATTATAAATGATGTTCTCCATTTGTCACGGAATTTTCCAGTCTATAAAGATGTATTCACAACATCTAATAGTCCATTTGCCATTACCATACATCCATCCTTGAGGATCTTAGCTGAGATCCCATCTTCTATATCGCTACAATTTTTTAAGTTATTTACTACTTTTTAATTTCTGTTATACCAATTGTCTTAAATTTTGAAAAGGGTTGAAAGGGAAATTTTTATTTATGATTAGGATGCTGCCAGGACGTTCAGGAAACTCATTTTGAACATACTATATTGAAATTAAGGTTTTTTTTAGTTTGCTGTTGTGAATTATATCAAGCACATGAATTAATTTTTTTACCGTTAATTTTTGCAATAAGTATTAAAACCATAGCATTTTTTAATAGAGAATGAAAATACCTTTCAAATGAGGTATTACAAGCTTCTACTTCCCATTTAAAAATTTAGGGGTTGAATTTATTCCATTTGGCTATTTCACACTATATATTTGGAAAAGACAAAGAGTGATAAAAGCTCATTATATAGTACTGGCATTTTCAAATATTGATTCAATGCCAATGTGAGGTAGAAGAGAAGAGAAATGGACAAATAATATGCTGAACAGAAACAGATATAAGCTACGCCGCTGCCATTTTTCTCTTTAGCGGGATAAACTGTAACATACTTACTGAGCTACTGACATCAGTGTTAATATATCACTCTCTTTCACTTTGCTATTTATATTTCACTCTATCTCATTAAAGGGATCGACCCAAGATTTCTGTAGATGCATATCATCTATAAACATAGTCAGGTTGCTTATAAATAACGTTAAATATGTCCTTGTTTTTTATTGGTAATCTACACTTTTATATAAATTTAATTGGAAATATCCTTACTATGACAGTTCTTGGCAAATTTTCCTTGCATCTACGGCTGAGAACTGTGTTTTACATTATTACATTAAAATTGAATTACTAACGTTCAAGTATATTTGGTTTTTCAAATTTTGTACTTAAGAATTCATCATCATGCTAAAAAAAGGTTTTAATGCAGTAGTATTAAATCTTTTAAAATCCAAGATTCAGCATCTCGAAGTTTTTTTGTAAACTGATATATTTGCATCGTTTACTAGAATATACGAATATTAAGATATGTTACAAGCTTATCAATTACAAACTGTTACAATATCGATTGATCAAGTCGCCGGCCTATTTCCGCTACTGAGGCCTAACACCGACGCCTGTAGACGAACTACCCCCAACCAGGAATTTTGCCGAACCTCTTCTCTTAAGAAGAGTAGGGATCTTTTCCTTGCCTAACATTTAATAGACAAGGGACCGACGGCTTTACATCCCCTCCGAAGGATGGTATATCCCCTATACAACCCTCGCCTCAGGTTGTATAGCTTCCGTGCATACACTGATATACAAACCGCTGGAGAATGTGTGAGGCAAGGACGCGGTGTTCTTTTATTGGGACCGTCTCCCATCTAACTACTAACCGCGCCTGACGTTGCTTTACATCGCATATCGAAATATGTACATATTAAAGACGCACCTACGCTCGCCTTATTAATTGGTTATATCGTGTAAATGCGATAAAAATAATGCTACGCCTTTTAACGAAGCTCTTCAGCCCACTTTAAATATCAATACGCAGTCGAAACAGTCGTTTATTTATACGTTTATGTTTTGGTTTACTCTGAAGGAACCTTATTACACGGTTACCCCGTATTTTGAATCCATAATTTCGATTTCAGTACACATGAATTGGCAAACATCATAATGGTCTTCCCCTTTGAATGTTGGAAGAGGGGATGCATTCGTGGGTAATTTCGACTGGCACATGTTTACACTTCCAAACCAGCATCACCCAACCCAGAGAAGTAGAAAATGAAAGAGAGTAGTATTTATGTTTCCCGTCGTTTCGATAAAAAATTTTTGTAAGTATGTTAATTTACAGCGTTTAGTAGCAACAGCTATATTCCACATCATAGGAAAGCGTTTCTCCTTTGGTCTAACACCAACTTCGGAACAAGACGTGTAAATTGCCTCCACCTGAGATTAACTTGATTGGTGAAAATCCAGTCGATTGTAGCATTCGAGTGTAGAGTCGAACGTTTGGATAGTCAAAAAAGGAAAATGAAAGTATTCAGATTGAAAAGTGCAGTAAACAAATATTAAAAATGCAACTATATGCTACATCTGGACTTAAAACAAATGAAATAAAGAATTGTTAGTAGATGAAAAGTACCAAAAAGTAAAAAAATATAATTACTAAGTCTAATACTAAATACGCAGAGGAATAGTACGTGAGTAAATACAATTAGGCAATCAATCACCACTCTTTCTATCTCTTTTTCTTCTACCTCTAGATTATTAATAACTATGTTCCATTTATTGGAAGCTCTACTTCAGGCAAAATGCTCCAAATTCAACTTACTTTCAATATTGCCAATGTGCTTAGTTAATCTTACTTTCGTTTCTCTAGACGTTTGTCCTATCTATAACTTATTTCTTTCGAAAGAATAAATAGTATTGTTTATCCCTTATTGGTCTTTAATATGATTCAAAAGCCTTTTATATTTTCTAATGTAATAAATGATTATATCAGTTATGTATAATTGTAAAAAATGTTGCAGTAATAAAAAAAAAATTAAAAAATGTATACACTCACACACAACATCTTTCTCTTTTGTCATTGTTTCTCTGCCCTCTTACTTCTCTGACGCTTAAAATCAGGGTTTGGTCGAGGGCCGAAATCATTGACATGATGTTGAATTCGATATTGAAAGAGGGCGCACTGTTGATTTTTTGTTTGCGGTCTCAATAGTAAACCAATAATATATCTTATTACAGGATCCATCGGGTCGCAAAAGTCAATATGTGGTATTGTTGTGGTGCAAGATGTGTATTTTTCTATCCTAGCAAATTCAAATCGATGATTTGAGATAAACAGAATAAGACATTCAAAATAAAACTAATCTCTTAATAACATGGGGGTTTAAAATAATGTATATTTTACTGATTTGGGTATCAAAAATTCTAAGTATATGAATTGTAATGCAATTAATATTGGGAAACATTATTTTCTAATATTAAAACAAATATATGTATACCTACATTTAAATAAATAAAAAATAATTGCGAAAAGGAGAAAAACATGAAGTAGAAGTGGAACAAGAATTAAAGGGAATTAAGTTCTCAAAGAAACACCTATTTCAAGACAACTCTGAAGAAGATTTGCTATTGATTCTCATAGTGTTTATCCCCAAGAATTGGGTACATCAAAAATTTCAAGTAACCTCAAACCTTACTGGATTTAAATCTGGCGATATAACGGGCCGCACAGTGTGCCTGCCTCGTGTAATACTAATAAGCAATTTAAGGTATGTATTATTAGATATCCCAGTGTAGCCCCAGCGTGGCAAATAGAGGATGTGGCTGCTTAAAAAATGTTTTGACAGAATCATATCTGCCCTTTTCAGCTTCTCGAAGAAAAACTATTTACTGCTTCTCCGTATTGTTTGTCATTTCAGTTTAAATTATAAGATGGTTACCATAACTTAGGCATTTAAAAGATTTCGTAATCAAAAGAATTGGACAAACTGGACGTTTAAATCAGACTGGTGTTACATGGCCTATGTCCATTTAACAGTTTTATATAAAAACTAGTATTTTGTTTATATTTAGCACGATCTGTGTAACATTTTGATTCAGTTTTTGTAAGTGAAACTGTTTTCAACTAGCAGAATTTTACTTGTATAACTGCTAAACCATTTCACACTGTTTTATGTACATATTTTTATATCTTAGGAACTCAGTCATGTTTTTTTTACACTATTATGTATCTCTGTCCTAGTTCTATTACAGCATCTAAAGAAACAATTGTCTAAAAACATTTATTATCAGATACCTATATTTCAATTTTTATATTTTTGTTTACTATGTAAGTACATATGGTTATTTTCCTTACCTTTCTCATTACTATATATAGTATATCCTATAAGATGTAATATATTTACTGAGTTCTCACAATACGTTTTACTATTTATTACAGCTGTTCTTATTTTTGGTTATGTATTTGCAAATTGTGAAGTAAATCAGCTGTGGTATGGAACTAATAAAAACTATTATTATAGATTCCTTTTATCGATTATATGCCACTATTTTAATTGCGAGTAAAGGAAATTGTAGAATTTGCAACCTGCAAGTTGTTGCGCTTAACTCAGCAATTGACAGATGGCGATACATGTACCATTCTTATATTTTACAGTTTTCTATTTAATTAATTAAACTATCTGTTAAAATTTTGTGTAGTGGTATTATTTTGCAGTAAGTGGGATAAATAAAGTTTACCTTATTAGTTAAACTCACCAAGAAATCATTTGCTTGCAGCTTTTGTACTGATTCGAACGTATATAAATTTTAACTGTGGATTTCAGTAATTAATATTATAATTTTATATCCGCGTTAATAAGTGTTTAACATCCAGGTAAATTTCATTTATTAGTAATTTAAAATTTCAGTAATTTTCAATTTTTGTCTTTGATGTAATTTCAATTATTTTTAAAATGAATTTAAATTCAAGTTCAATTATTTTTAATTTAATATATACTTATATATTTATACATTTTTGCATAGCTTCTACATTTCTGCATAGCTTTTGCAAAGCTTATGCATAGCTTATCTTTCTGCATATAGATAAAATTTTCTTCATATTGAAAATTTTGACTTCCTTTTTATATTATGCTTATTCATTAACTTTTCAAAAACCACATAGTTGGTTAATTTTCCTACAATTTTCAAACTCCATTTCATGAAGGGACTAAATTGTCAAGGAAACCTTTAGACTCCATTCTTGCAAGGGACAATTATGGGCCTGGAATGCTGGAGAAGCAGTCACCTCAACAATACTCAATCCTGGAATCTAGGATCCTGGTATAAATGTGTTATATATATATTTTAAATTCAATTAGTCTTTGTTAACTGATTTATCTATTCATGTAATATATTTTGACATTCATTTTAAACTATCTCTTTATTTCTCCTACCAACAATTTCAGTTTGATCTATAGTAGACTGATTATTCGGGAAAAAGAGACAATTCTACTTATTTTTACTATAGATGGTGCCCAATTTAACATCAATTTTTTCATTTATGCTGTACATTTCAAAGAGGGTAAGTTTCTCAACTTTTACGAATACTCTGGATCCACGGCTCTTTGCTCCGACTTAAACCAGCTAGTCGTCCGCATATGTTGCTTCAATTCTTTCCCAAAAATGAATAATAAGGGAAAAGAGGTAACACTAAGTTCAAAGAACATCTTGTTTTCAATATTCAACCCTCTTCTTAATTCCCTTTTGTTGTTCTTTTAGGGATATTATTGCTCATATTTATGTGTAATATGCCACTTCTAGAATTGCAGACATTGTATAAAGTTACTGAAGCCAAATTTTTAATGCAAGTGGGTCAAAGTATTTATTAAAAGTATCTTTCTCATTGTATGTTATCGTATAACCATATCCGAGTAATTTACTTTCTTAATGATGTTCCCACCTGCACATAATTATCTATGCCCGCATCACCTCGCTATTCAACTGTAATTTGCCAGGGTGATATGACCATGCTATAATTAAAATTTTTAGAACACACTCTATTAAAAGAAATAAATAAAAACCCGTTTATTATAATTTAAAAATGTTATCCGCCCGAGCATGCCATTGTTTTCTTAAATAATATTGCTATGTGATATTTTAAAATAGCATGTTTATTATTTTATATCATTACGATTGGAAAAGCAACATTTGCATTAATTTTGCTTATTTTCCTCTAAAATAAATATTCAGGAAATCAATATATTCACTTCAAAGATTGAGCTGGTAGTAAATAGGACGCTATGTTTACTTTTCGATTTAAAACAGACTTATTATTAGCAAGCGTTAACTTCGACGGTTTTCAAGTCGCATATGTAATTTTAGATTTCTTTAACTTTGTATAAACAATTAAAACACTTTTAATTTGGGTGTTTCGTGTAAATCAAGTAGGCGTTGGGGTTATTTAGGATCCGTTAATATTATTATATCGTTGTTTTATAATACGTGGGTTGTTTAGAGATTTTTTTTAAATAAAAAAAATGTAATTAGTCTGTTCAGCTACTGATTATGTCCAAAAAAATATGGGACACAAAGTTGCGTACCAGAGATCTTTCGATATCACGGCACACTAAGCTTCAACATCTGCCAAGATTCATAGCATGGCTACTTAGACTTAATACAATAAAATCTATTAACTGTCCTTTTAAAAACTAATGCACGGTTGAAAAGAGAATTTAAAAACGAAATGTCTAAAAAAAATGTACAGGGTATATCATTTAAAATAACAAAGTTTGAGTCACTTCCGCATAAACCGGAAGTTAAAGAAAATGTTTGATCGGCTCAAAACAAGGACAATTATGTAATATACAGGGTGTCCCGTAATAACGTGCAAAAAATTTAACCGTAGATTCCCTGTCGAAAATTAAGACGGGTTCTTCGTATGAAAATTCTAATTGAAACAAATTTCACAGAACAACACTAGCAATAAAGCATTTTCACAAACAACGAACACTATGCACTCGAACACTTTATTCGACGCGCGTTTTGACATTGGTATATTAAAAAATAAAAATATGTAAAAAATATGTAACTTTAATCACTGTCACTATGACTGACATCATCACTATCAGAAGAATCAGAATCATCAAAAGTAATAATTAATGGTTCGACTTGAATATCCAAAAGTTCTTCTCTTTGCCACCATCGCGTAATTAATTCCTCTGTATGATTGATACACTTCTTCCAGTCTTCTTTTCTACACTGTTCTAATGCTTTTTCCCAAGTTTCTAAAACGTCCTTATCCGTTCCATCAATTTTTAAATGTTTATCATAATATTGTTTTGTATTAGCCCAAATTAATTCTATAGCGTTAAATTGACAATGGTAAGGTGGTAAACGAAGAACTTCATACCCATTCTCACTCAGCAGTTCGTCAATAAAGTAAATTTTTTCCTTCTTATTACTCCTAGCAAGATTTAACAAGTCCGCTTTCAATGCTGTAGAAGCAATAGGAATATTATTTTTAGTTAACCATTCTGCAATATCATGCTTTTTCCATTGACAAGTAGGTTGTTTATTTAATTGTCGGGTGTGATACAAAGCATTATCCATTACAATTAAACTTGGTTCTTCAAGATTTGGCAGTAGTTGCTGTTGTATCCATTCTTCAAAATTGTCACAATTCATGTTATCGTGATAATCCATACTTTTATTGGTAGTAGAAAAAATTAAGCTTGCTCCCGGAATAAAGCCATCTGATGTTCCTGCATGCAAAATAATGAATCGCTTTCCTACAGTTGATTTTTTGTGTTTGACACTTTTTTTGATAAATCTTGCCACGATTTTCGAACACTTCCATTAGCAAATACCCATGTTTCATCTATAAATACAACCCTTCGAAGGTTACTGTCATAGTTTTCCATATATTTTCTTAAAAATACAACCCTTTGCTGAACTATTTGCATTTGTTCATATAAATAGCGACGGTTACAATCTTTTTTATACCTAAATCCACAATGTTTTAATAGTTTTAAGAGACTTACCTTAGAGACGTCAATGATTCCCTTATTTTTTAGCATTTCCTTCAAAGTATCTAATGTAAAATGTGTTTTCGATTCATAAAAATTATAAATTACTTCCCTTATTTGCATTTTAACGCCTTCACGTACATCTAATGTTTTTGGTTTCTTTTTAATTCGTTTTTTTTATTTTCAAGGATACATTATTAATATGTTGTTGCTTAATTCTGCTAACTGTTCTAAGACTTATGTTTAAGGCTTCAGAAACTCTTTCATGAATTCGTTCAAGAGGTACCAAGGGTCCCTTGTTTTCCTTTTCTTTTGTAAAATAATCTATTAAATTTAATACCAACTTCTTTGACTGTTCATTTAAGATGCCTAATTTAGTTGCCATATTTACCAAATATTGTATTTTTATAATTTAATGTTATTCGATATAAATATTTAACGTTAAATAGAATGACCGGCTTAGCGTCCCTCCAAACCGCAAACTGTAGATGGTACGTCTGTTTATTGGATAAAAACTATAGATGCGTCACGCCCATATCATCAGATGATATAGGAATGGGCTGTAAAAAATACCTTAAAAAATACTACAGCTTTGGCACACCGCGGTAAACTGTTCGGTCTAACTATTTATTTAGCAAGAAATAAAACACGAAGGATTGAGGGCCTATGGCCTATGTAATGTATAATAAATTTAAAAAATGGCTGTGGATATTCGTCTGACAAGCGAATAAATAACCAGACCAACAAATACCAAGGGATAAACTCGCGCGGAATAATACAAGAAAAATGTTTAACGAAAAGAAAGTTTTAACAAAACTTGCGGCGCGGATTAATAAAATAAAATGTTTAGAAGAAAAATGTTTAACTTTTAATGTAATAAATTTTTTTTTAAAATCGGTAGGCAACAGGATTTGAACTCGGATGTTTTACTCCCTTTACTTACACACTTCCCTTTACTTACACACAGAGCTATTCCACGACGTACGAATCATGTAATATGTAGATACTAGAAAATTGCAAGTCCTAGGTATAGTGGTTTGGCAATGTCCGTTTGTCGGATGAATATCCACTACCACTAAAAATAGCTTATATATTTCATATAAAGATGAATTTAATTCTAATATGAGACGATTGTTAAATAACCAATGACAAATCTTCAGAGTTTGAGAATCGCTGAACTTATTGAAAACGTAGATTAAAATTTATCTCTCTCTTCAGTGTGTATCGCAATATTTCTGTCTCAAAATAGGTGAGAGAGAAGCTTGGCAGACATACGCGACAGTGTTTTTGGGCTATTACTTTAACTTTGTGTGCGAGAGAAATAAAATCGTACGCGCATTATCAACTCGTACACATGCCAGTTTAGAGTTTACTAGACTTTAATATAATAATTGTGCTCATTGCTTTTGATTGATCAGTTAGCCAGATGTGATTTAATTTTTTTCTCAAAAATGGTCGATTTTACGAAATTTTTTCAAGGGTTAAAGAGTTTCTAAATGAATCATAATGTTAAGTTATTTTTATTAATTGAAAATAGATAAAATAGCAGGCAGAAAGATATTTTCAAAATTTCAAGAAGGGTAGTTAATTTCACCCCTTTCTGTACATGCTAGGTGGATGTAATGATTTCGTTAGATGTCTTTTGATGAGTAAGCGAGATGTGCCAAATTTCGTCTTTTTCCGATTACGTTATTTTGAGATAGAACCTAAAACCGTTTTTTGGCACACCCTGGCGCTGGACAGGAAAGGGTTATTTTGACAAATTTTATACAAGGAACTCGTCTTAATTTTCGACAGGGAATCTACAGTTAAATTTTTTGCACGTTATTACACCCTGTATAACTCTCCCAAAATTGAAAATTTCAACTTCTTAAATATCAAAGTTATAGAGTTGTTATTTGCTTCCTGTGGCACCTGGTACACCGAAGATAAAATTGTTGTGTTTTGTGTAAAAATATTTCCCCATATCTTGTTCAAGCGAATTAGATGCTATATTTCTCACATATTGTAACTAACTCGTTTTGTATTCAGATATTTATACATTCCATAAAAGCCGAACGATAACAAGTTCATAGAAATTTTAAATTCTGCACATACGCCACATTGTGTTGTATTATAGAATGTTGTAAGTTGAATTTTGCTCAATTTAATGCTGAAAAGGAATTTGCTATTACAAATTGTAAATTTTTGCTGGGAACGACAACCTATAAAACGAAAATACGGTAATATACATAATATGCCATGAGGCTCTTCAAGCAAGAAATAAAAACTCCTTATTATCGTTTCCATTTCATATTTTTTGTAGCCATATGTTACTAGCGCTTTATTTTACTATCAATTTATGAATTAAAAAAATAGGGTAATTCTTCTTACATTGATTTTTAAAATAATTTAAAACAACCGCATCTCAGCAAATTTTATTGTCTATAAATTTCTTTTTTTTATATTTTTCAATTTGATCACAGACCTGAAGATATAGATCTTCAGTTACAGATCCTTTTCAGTGTTTTTAACATATATAATAGCAGTTGAACTCAAACGTTGAACCCCACGGCAATTCTTGCAAAATACAGTACAATTTAAATCATGTTCTTTACAATAAATACAACACAATACAATAAATTTATTGAAAAAATAAGCACTATAACTACAAATTTTTTCAAAGGGAAGTGTTGCTTTTAGTACATATATAAAACCGCTTATATGTTTGAGCATAGAGCGTTTATGAATATTTATTAATCAGGCAGTTATATACTTTCAAAGTCAGTAGTACGTCGTTGTTTGTTGGGGGTGAACGCATGTCTAATTATTCAATTCACGATGTATACGTGCATCACAGCTTCTAAAAAATATAGTTATTCTCTTAAAGTTTATGGGCACAATGGCTCGGCCCTAAGAAACGCTATAAAAGACTACTTTTGATATAAAATACATTCTTAAAATAACAAAATAATTTTGGAACGAAAAATAAAGAATTACAGTAAATGTTCAAATAGGCCCTCAATCTTGAACTAAACAATAACCTAATCAATCATGAAAGCTTCTTCTGACATTTAACAACTTATTGGGGCTAATTTGTTCGAAAGAGTTTGCGATTTTCAGTCGCAACTCCTCGAGATTATTAGCCCTGTTCACCTGGAAGCCATAAATTTGAGATTCTATGTGACCCCAGAAAAGAAAGTCATTTGGAGCCAGATCAAGAGAAATCTAACTGGCCACAAGATGATACCCCGTCCACTCAATAAACGACCTAGAAAGTATTGTTCAGAAAATCCTGAACTGCGGCACATCATGAGGAGGATAAGCATCTTGTTGATCCCAGATCTCGTTAAATCTTCGTCTGAACACGAACAAGGCCCTCGCGTTTGAAAAATTAAAAAGTTTTAGACGGAGAGCTTTGGTAGGGACTCTTGAGGGTATTCGTGCTCTTATTTCTGGTTAGGAAGTATCAGTTTAATTTATGAACATTTTTTAATTTTTTTTGCACAAAGGTCAAAGGCTTCACCCTGTATATGCAGTTGGAGCAATTGGTTTTAGCAAAAATTCGATAAACACCTTTAATTGTCTGTGGTATATTGCTTCTTAAAATAACACACTACTTTTTAGAACAAAATTATAATATTTATTTTTAAACACGTAACAGAGTTTAATGCACTTAAAATTAACTTAACTGTATATTGTAAATTGATGTTTTCAACAACGAAAGTTTTGAAAAAATAACTTGTATTTAAATTTGATTTAAAGATTTGAAAAAATTCACTTTTTTGTCGAAGGTGCCGATTGGAGAGTTTGTTAAATTCACTTTGTATTAGATGCTCTAGGACAGAATAAAATGGACGTTTTTTACTTGGATCAGCCAAGGAAGAATTTACAGATAGTTATAAGTACGCGTACCGGAATTGATTTGCCTGAGATTCGCCGCGGCCTTTTATACTATCGCTACTGTTGCGTTAATTGTGTACCGCGAGTCTCGCACGACCGTTGTTTTGTGATCTGGAAAGCTATCGCACATTCCGTACGGACCAGGATTACGCAATATTGCATCATAAAAGAGAAATTGATTGAATTCAGAATTGCAAGTTATGTGGTCGTTTTGGTCTTAAAATTAGAAATCTTTTGTTGCTTTAGTGAATTTCGAGTCAGTTTTATTTTAGAAGATATTTGATACTACATTTTATATGTTGCTAAAAATTAACATAATGCAAAAGGTTTCAAATCTTTACATTAAAGTAGTAACGATTAAGCCCGAAATGTATTAATTTCCTCTAAATGTATTTGTTCTGATTTTAAATAGGCTCCGCAGATTTATAGGCAAATTAAATTATATTGAAAGGTACCTCGACCTCTGTCGTCGCGATCCCCTAGATTATGATTAATCCGTCACATAAAATTAGCTTTAATTGGCGACGTCTTCCAAACACTTAACGCGGCTGCCTCCGCGCGATCGTTTTATTATTTTTGTGTGCCATTTAAAAGTATACCGAACTAATTAAATTCTTGGCAGTAGTGCCAAGCAAATTTCGTGAAGCAGAAAGACGAAAGAGTGAAAACAAAAGAGGTGATAACTGTTAGTAGTGTGACTGTTTCAAATTTACCCGAGTTGGCGGCCCGCCAAGTAGCGTCTTAAACGTTGGGAACATTGGTTCTGTTGCAAGGGCTATTTATTATCCTTTGAGAAAAGTTTTATAAACATGTTTTGGTCGAGATAATTTAATTTTTAGTTTCGTTTAATTAATATGGAAGATTTTAATTAGTCCCCTTTCTCGGAATAGCTTTAATGAATTATTACTGTGGATTTTTCGGAAGTTCGCAATGGGGTTGCCTCAGCAATTCTTTACAAGCACCTGAAAAAACTTCAAATGCAAGATAGTGTAAGTATATCCTTTTCTAAAAAATGAGATTTAAGAAGAACATTGAATTGCCCAGTATCACGAGGGTATTTTTACACAAACTTATTAATTTCAAATTTGATTCGCCCCAAATTTTAGAAATGTTTAAGTTTCATATACCAACTTTCTAGACTAGATCATATAATTTATTTTACTTAAGTACACCTCGAACAAATTTACTCAAACACTCTCCCATGCATATGTGTTCTAATTTTAAAACTCTACCCTGTAATATTCACATATTATAGAAAATTCCTATTCAATGTACCATTATAAAACCAATTTGTAACAAATGTGTTAGTATCTAGTTATATACATCCTGTTATGTCTTGTATATTTATTCTAATGAGCCGTGTGTGTGTGTGTGTGTGTGTGTGAACATGTTGTCTACAAATGTCAAATTTAATTCAATGAAGAAAGTAAAGAAATGGTGCTTTTGTACGGAAAGAAGAGCTAAAAGAAAGGAAGAGACCATAAGTTCCTTAATAATACCTCTATAGAGCATTGATCAATATTATATAACAGAGGCCCTAGAACGGAACCCTGTGGAACTCCTAACGTTACTAACACGTCAAGTAGATAAGAATCTATGATACTACACCTTCAATGTCCTATCACTAAGATTGGTTTGAAAAGTGCAGAGTAAATATAAAATATAATTTACAAAAACACAGCTGAATTTATAACAGTATGTATTACTGAAATAAGTGGCCTTCTAAAGCACTAACAGAACCAAACTTTGACCATAGATTGCGTTAGTGAAGTTGCAGGTTGATTGATTTTAGATAGCAAATAGTGCAGATAGCTATTTAAACGGCCAGTATAAGGTTCGTTGTGTCAAAGAAAGGGGGGGGATTTTCATCAAATTGTTTGTTTCGTGTATATAATATTATCCTGCATTCAGTTTGATTGAAATTCGATATACATGCGGGATTTAAATGGAGATTATTTATTATTCGACCGGTTTGTAGTTTTTAATGCTTCTAAAAATAACCCTCCAGGCTGTTAATGAATATACTGGCAAGCATTTTCATGACACTGTGTACAAGCACCAACTAAAGGTTTTTAGTTTTTTAAATCTATTATAATAATACAAGGTGTATTTTATTAACACTAAGTAATAATTTCAGAGTATTTTTCACGTGGAAATGGATTACTACCATTTTCTGCTGCATCTGAGATAGCAGTCAATTTAATTATAGTCTACTAGCGTGGATGAAAAACAGATTTATTAAGGACGTCCGCGACAGATGCCGTGATGTTTTTAGACGCAGCAGACAATAAAAGATCGATTAGAAATAATACATGAGATTACAAAACATCAGCAAATAAGTTGTGGATAAGGAGAACTAAAGACATGTCTATAGCACACACTGTCTAAACGAACGACGTAACCCTGTATATGAGAAGTTTTAAACCATCTGACGATTACTCAAAAACTTTAAAGGTTTTTTTATATACTTGAACGAAGCAAAAGCATGACTGAAACGTCGTTTATATTGACCAAAGCAATCAAATTAATATTTTAAATCAAATGATAAATGATAAAAAAAACTTGAACAATTAATGCGAATATGAGGAAGAACGAGATTCCTCCTAACCCTTGATAATGAACAAACGGCAGTAGACAAGCGAGACAGAACGAGAGAGAGAGAAAAAATCCGACCGATGCCTGTGGGTTATAACATGCATATTGTAATCTATATCGAAATCTTCTTTTAAATGCAATCAGAGAATTCATGAAAGCGCATGAAAATTAATACCTCCACTTGATGACATTGCGCGTCCATTTCATTTCAGTTAGAGGAGGACATCTACAGAATTCATCGATCTCAAATTAGGTATCGGATATCAACTAGGGCAGAACACTTGAGTGTTTTGTTGTAATACGGTTTGAATTGCCAAACCCAGAGTATACTTGTTTCTCTACTGAGAAACTACGAACATGTATGGATCACCTAAAATTTAAATTTCGACGGCAAATATCACACTTAAAGTACTTTTCGCCATTCAAGTGAGCATTATTTGGAGATTATAACAATCTAGTAGTGCGCAATGTTTTGGTGCCTGCGAAATATCCGCAAATGATAATGAGTGTAAGAGACAGTGGCAAAGAAATTTAAATTCATTTCATGTTTGTTCTGTTCTCGGTGTAGCTAACATTCTGAATTTAATACGTATTCGGCAAATATGTTGAAATGAAACAGTATGTTATGCAATTGTCTTTATACAATTTTCATAAATATTAAACATCTCATTACACAACTAAGATAAGCGTCCTTCTTTGTTCTGATGCGAATATAATTTGAAAACGAACGATAAATTAATATGTTGATGAAATTTCTTCCTGCCTTTTACAGCTAATGAGTGAATTAATATTAATGGTAATAGATAATTTGAATAACAAGAAGTTGTTTTGTTACGAGTGAATAATATAAATAAATGGTAATTGTTTGTTGTATAGTTTCCGGGTGAATGCAGCATAAATTAGACGATATCAACGTTTCGAGAACAATTAATAGAATATCCCTAGAGTTGCATAGATTACTCAGCAATGAGACGGAAATAATTGGCAATCGACAAGAAATTATAAATATGTAATTGTATTCAAATTCTTATGATAGCAGGAATAATTTCAATAGTAACAGACATATTCAATTTCTGTAACAATTATTTCTTATGTATAGGTAAGAAATAAAGTAAAATCCCATAGTGTAATAGTCATACAGATATTTCCTTTATTTTACATAAATCAGTATTTTTAATACCGGTAGATAATAATGAATTACATAAACAAATAAGCAGTTTAAAAACAACAGTTCTCCTGTACCAGACGAATTAGCTAAACAATTTTAAAAACCGCTGCCCAAGGAATCACTACTTCCACATCCAGATTTTGTATCCAATCTTATGCACCCTAAATCCTAAATATTTTATTTCCTTTAATAATAGAGTGGGGTGGTAGAGGGGGTGGCTAATGTAAAAAAAATTTAGAGACCCTTGGTTCTCGTATACACACTAAATCACAATTAAATTTTTTACTCCCTTTAATAATAGGGTGGAGGTGATAGGAAAAATTTTTTTTAGACGTTTCGTTTTTGTACACGCACTAAATCACATTTTAATTTATTTTACCCCCTTTACTAATAGGGTGAGTGTGGCAATGGGGGTAGTAGAGCTAACGCCAAAAAATTTTTTTTAGACGTTTCGTTCTTGTATACACACTAAATCACATTTTAATTTTTTTTACCCTGATGATGCCAACAAAATTTTTGAGACCTTAACTTTTCGTGCATGCCCTAAATTTCAATTTTATGGACTCTTACTTGCTTGTTTTGCCTATTTACCCCATTTACCCCAAACCCTTCAACGGAATTAGATCAAAATATAATCTATTTCCAGATCTCATTACAATACATAAGTGTACCAAATTTCAAGTCAATATCACAAACGGTTCCAGAGTAAACGTGCTCACAAAAAAAGTTACAGACAGACAGACAGGAAATTTTTTTTCGCTCAAATTTAAAATCTCGATGTTTCATGACATTTTATCAACAAAAAAATATATATTTTTTTCGTTACTATACATCCACTGGACGTGGAAGTAAAACCATACATTTATCCATATCCATTAATAGAATATTAAAGCACATAATGAACTGATTTAGTTCCTAGTCAATTTAAAGTATCCACGATGACCTCTTTACATTTGGCAATCCTAAAATTATTAGCAATTATCGATCAGTAAACCTAATCAATAATATAGCAAAAATATATCGAGTTATGAGTAGCGTGCTGAAATTCTTTAAATCCTACTTCACAAATGGAACCTTAATGTATTAAAATTGGCAACATTAAGTAATCAAAAAAATTGTTCAGGTGTTACACAGTGTACAGTATTAGGACCAATACTTTTCAATATATGCATTAATTCCTTAACTGATACAAATATTAATGGTAAAGTTATCTGGTCGATAGTCGCGTGGGTTAAGGCGCGAGGTAGCAATCGCGATTAATCCACCGGGTTCGAATCCAGTGCTCAGGCACTGGCACAGTCGGAGGAAATGGTTGTTTGTCCGCGTCTAATTTCTGTGTGTTTATTATTTATATTTATTATTTATTAAAAAGTCTGTACTGTTGTAATTTTTAATGGAACTACCTGGGATGATACAAGAGATCGAGTAATATTGTGGGCGAAAGCAATGAAAGAATGGCTTTATAGTTATAAATTATCGTTAAGAATAAGTAAAAAACTATATTGCTTTTTGTATAACATCTACAAATCGTCCTGATTATTATACAACATAGAAGTAGGCAACTTAAATGATACAATAAAAGATACCACAAGCAATAAGTACGTAATTGTAATTGATAAGAACTTAAAATGGGACTGCCATGTAACATACTTAACAAAAAAATTAGGTGGTTCATACACAAATTTTATCTTTAAGGCAATTCTTAAGTCAAAACTTATTACTAACATTGTATCAAACATTGGTTGAACCTTATTCGTTATGGTGTAATAGTATTGGGACTTTATAATAACATTCTATAATAACTATCGGTAGAAAAAATAATTCGGTAAATAATATTAAACAGGAATAGGGTATATTCGACAAACTTATTATACACTGAGATACGTAGCTTATCATTTCACGCAAAGGATACCGTTAAACACTGTGCTAGTCAGTATTATAGCACTCGATATAAAATAAATCAACATTTAACCATACCAATAAATAAAAAGAACATAAATAAAAAGTTCATGGATTATTTACGATCCGGAGTCTATAACCTCCTTCCATTAACTATCAAACACACAGGTAATATAAAAAAATGCATAATACATAATTATAACTCCTTGCTCTAAATGTGTCACCAGTTTATCTCTAATACGTAAAATATTTTTTATTTAGTTTTCAATATGTAAATCATAATACATCTACCATTGTTCTAACCTAAACTTTTTAAAATATATTGTAGATATTGTTATTTACGTATGTATTGCTATAACATAATAGCTTTGTGCCCCACGTTGGGCGCCAAAATGCTATGATATCCTAATAGCCTTGATATATTACCTTACAATTTATTATTTCTTATTAACACTCTGTCTCAGAAGCAAGTTCATACATGCAGATTATAGATTAAGGCATGCCCCAAATAAAAAGAACACAAGATATATAAAAGAATTTATTAACAAAATGTAAATGCACGTTGTTATTTAAACATAAATTACTCGAGAACGGCTTGGTTTCTAGAAACGCAATAAGAATACCTTTTTTATTTATAATGAGCTGAAACTTAGTTTTTATAATAATTCTTAGAAATGTGAAAAAAATTAAAAAGGTGTGAGGAAGATACTGAGAGAGAGACCCCCTAAAACTACCCCTTAAGCGAAAGAGAGGGTTTGGCCAATACTATGCAAACTAGTGTCCGGATGGCCTATGACTAAGTTTAAAATACAAATTTGATATTTTAAGGGTGTCGGAAGATATTGCAGAAAAACTGAAAGTTATTGTCCCCCTTTTAAGGGGTACGTCTCCCTTATTTTTCATTTTATGAAATAAATTTGTATAAAAGGCTGCCATTCTTTTTGGATGTACCTCGTGCAGCAGAAATATCGGGAGACAATTTTGGGCCACCTTGTATTTATATTGTGCTTATGCAATTTACGTACGGGAGGTTGAGAATCATATTACTTTGGAACCTGGTAAGTTTTGGTCATTTGTGAATAAGAAAAGGAAGGGTACAAATATTTCCACTCAAATGTCTTACAACGAATAACATTTTGATAACCCCGTTGACATATTGAATGCGTTTGCGGATTTCTTCAGTAATTCTTTCCTACCGCCCTCTGATAATATTGACTCTACATATATTCAGACGTCGAATAACCTTGCATTCAACCGTTCAACCATTCTTTTAGTGAGGCTGCTGTACTTAATGCGCTGAAACAACTTAAACCTAAGTTAACTAGTGGTCCGGATGGCGTTCCCGCTTTTTTGATTAGAGACTGTGCTTGTATCTTTGCAGCTCCACTATCGGTACTTTTCAATCTGTGTATGAAAAACTGCTGTCTCCCAGATATTTGGAAACGTTCAAAAGTGTGCCCAGTTTTCAAAAAAGGCGATATAAATGACATCTCCAATTTTAGACCTATATCGATTCTATGCAATTTTAGTAAAACTTGAAATCTTACTACATGATACTATTTACTTTAGTGTTAGTGCCCAATTATCGGTGTATCAACATGGCTTTATAAAAGGGCGCTCCACCGCCTCTAATTTAACTTGTATCACCCAGTATATCTCAGAAGCCATTGACCAGCGTAAGCAAACGGACGTAATATATATTGACTTCTCTAAGGCATTCGACAGACTGGATCACACTATATTGCTAAATAAATTGTCTGATTTTGGATTCTCTTTTCAACTCATTTCATTTTTTACACTCCTACCTGTCAAATAGGTAGCAATATGTTGCTAATTGTGGGTTTGGATCTGTCGAATACGGTGCAACATCTGGTATTCCGCGGGGATCAATTCTTGGACCCCTGTTATTCAACATCTTCGTAAATGACATCGTGAATTGTATTCAGGTATCCTGTTTGCTGTACGCTGACGATCTTAAAATATTTAATACAGTCTCATCTCTGGATGATTTCGTCACACTGCAAGATAGTCTAGCACGCATATGCAACTGGTGTACTCGAAACAAATTATATCTTAACGTGTCAAAATGTAATGTTATGACCTACACGACTAGTGCAAAGCCGGTTATATTCGACTATAATGTAGATGGCGCAGTGCTTCAGAGACCTGATACCCTTGTAGACCATGGCGTAATCTTCGATAAAGAGCTTACATTTGTACCGCATGTAACAATGTTGCAGCCAAATCTTTTAAAACTCTCGGCTTTATAATCAGAATGAGCAGAGATTTCTCAAACATTTGTACACTAAAGATCCTCTATTTTACTTTTGTCCGGTCTAAACTAGATTATGCATCTCTCGTCTGGAATCCCCATTACAATATTCACATTGACGCCTTGGAGAGTGTGCAGAGACGATTTGTAAAAGTGCTCTGGTTTAAGTCGGATGGTGTATACCCGGAGGTTGGCTTCCCGCAGCAAGAACTCCTATCTAGATTTTCTATAAATTCTTTGGTTACCAGACGCGAATACTTTTCTCTCGTATTTTTATATAATATTGTTCACAGCAATATACACTGTCAAGACCTTTTAAGTCAATTAAATTTCCGCGTTCCGAATGTGAATTCCAGAAGTTCACAAACTTTTTACCTCGGCATCCCATGTTCTAATGTTTTAAAATTCTCTCCTCTCCATACTATGTGTAACAAATACAACAAAAACTGTGGACTGTTTGACATGTTTCACAGCTCAATCAATGATATTAAAAAACTCTTTAACCCTACTTGAACCTTTGTTTTTCCTTGGTTGGTAATTTCATTTTGTACTTTTTTGTATTTTGTATTGTGTATTTCTTGTATTCTTTCTCTATATGTTTGTTTTGTACTTGTACCATACTGCTATGTAATGCTAAATTTGGGCATTTGTCCTGCTCTCTAAATGGGTTTACCTGTTGAGCAGTGTATGTAAATAAATAAATAAATAAAGTAAGAAATAAATAAATAAACAAAATTCATAGAAAATTATCAATTGAGTGTGTGTATTTGCACTTAAAAGGTGATTTCCATCTGGTAGAATGCAATTTCCAATTCACTTTGCATTTCCCGGTGTAACTCTTATTAACAAACCCAAATCCTATTTTGGCAGGCATTTGAAATAATCACTAGACTCAAAGTAGATTGGAAGGTTTCTCGCGTCACCCCCCTGGTTACGCCAGTGACGACCCCAACAAACCGCCATATAATCTGGCTGTATCGTTGCGAGATTTTCACTGTATTATTCCGCCACCGAGAAGGGAACTCATTACACAGATTTGTTAAGAGGTTCATTGAATCGTTGGCGACTGGGGAAGTACAGGGTGGAAAGTTTTAAATGTAGTTTATCAATGCCGACCTATTGTAGAATTAAAATCTGTCTTATGTGCAAGATCCTTTTTTTAAGCGACCCTTTTGGCCTAAATAATTTTTTTTGTCAGTTGAATGATAATCTTGACTGATCTAGGACCACAGCAGGATTTTTAAAGTCACGTGTAGCATTTATCCATTCGTAGAAACATTAATTCCAGCAAAGGGCAAATAGGAGTAAATTATAGGTCGAGGCTTCATGAATAGTTTGTAGGGATTGTATTTGAGGTATGTCGGTCAAGCGAACGTTTAATCCTAACCATCATCAAAGAGAATGGATACGTTGTGCTTATTTATTTATTCATTTATTTAACAATACACTACCCAGCTGACTATTTCAGTTATTGAACAGGAAATAAATACTTACAAATATAGAATAGAATAGAATTTATTGATTGTTAGGATATAACCTAATATACATAACAGTTCTATTTTTCTTAAAAAATACCATAATATGTTAAATATAACACATACAAAAGATATATATCTACACACACATATATACACCCACATATAAACACACACATATGGTTTTACATCTAAATCAAATACAGTATACTCTCTTTGAGATGACTTTAATTTTATTATAATAATTTCTCCTTAAGGAAAAGTCCTAATCTATGCTTAAATTCCTGAGTTGTATCTGAATTTCTTATAGTATCGGGTAATTTATTATACTGGACAAATCCCTTAAATAACAAGGTTTTCATATTCATTGGCATATTTTGCCTATATATATGTAATTGTTGATTATTTCTTGTATTATATTCAAGAATCTGGTTATTATATACTACATATTTATTAAAGTAGATATGTAGAAGATTGTGTAACATTTTATTGATAAAAATCATTGCTAAGTACTCCAATCAATTTTTTACTGAAAACCATTCTAATGATGATAACATTAATTGTATTGGGGTATGCCTGCTGCATTTCAAAACAATCCTTATTGCCCTATTTTGAAGTTTTTGTAATGCTGTTATTTTATTTAGACCAAACGTATATATAATAGAAGCACAGTATTCAAAATGGGGTTGAATAATTGTTTTAAACATAGTAATCTTAGAATTTATTGACAAATGCTGAGAAATCCGAAAAAAAATAATTTTTTAGTTATTTTCTTTTGTATATAAATAAAATGTGAGTTAAATTGCAAAAAATTATCTAACATAAATCCTAAATATTTAACTTCTGTTACTATTTCAATTCTGTTATTGTCAACTATCAAATTAATCTGGTCACTATGTATGTTTTTGTATTTATATGGTGTTGTACTTTTAGTTTTATTTACATTTAATTTTAATTGATTGATTTGTAAGTAAAGTGATATATTTTTTAATGAGTTATTCATTTTAGTTATGGCAATGTTTAAATTTGTATCGCTTACTGATAAGAGGGTATCATCCGCGAATAAATGTATGTAATCACAATCACGGTACTCCTGAATGTCATTAATATAAATGATGAATAAAAGTGGTCCCAAGATGCTTCCCTGAGGTATTCCGTGTTTAATGACCTTAGAAGATGAAAATTCATTATTAATTTTAGCGATTTGTTTACGATCACTAAGATAACCTGTTAACCAAGTTAATACTATACCCCTAATACCATAATTATATAGCTTCTTTAATAGTATATCACGATTTATCCCGTTTTAGGTCTAGGAATACTGCAATTGTAAATAAACCTTTGTCCATATTATTTTTCCATTCGGTTATAGATAACTGTAGTGCGGATTCACATGATGTTTACTCCTGAATCCGATAGATTATTAAAAAATAGGTTATTATCAATAAAATATTCCATTAACTGCTTATAAACAGCCATTTCTAATAGTAAGGATGTATTTATAAAATGCAACCAGACATGGTTAGTAAATTGCTGCTGTAGAGAAAGATACAGGATGTCAAAGTTGTAATTTTTTTTTTTGCATTATCTCAACTGCCTCTGGACCTGCCTTCTCTAAAGTTTCTAATACATTTTTTAAAGTAAAAAAAAAAACAATAAGATATATCACATCACGCTATCCAGCGGAGGACACCTCATGAGCTATACCACGTTATGGCACTTTTGACTAGAAAATCTCATGCAAGAGTCATTTCTATGTAAAAAAGGTATACTTGATAGAACTTAACCATTCCAACAATTTTCGTTAAAACTGCCGCAAAAGGTTTCAATAATTCTTTGAAAACAAATTCAATTTGAAAAGGACAAATTGTATGTATTGAAAAAAATTACATAATGTAAGTAAAAACTAAAGAGTGACAACTACTCAAACTCACTGACTTTCTTATGAACTAATTTGCTGCAGCTTAGCGTAAATTTTCGATGTGGCTTCTACTTACTTCTATGCAACTCTATTTTGGTGCAAAGGATCTACCCTTGAATTGTGGTTCATTATTAATGGTCCATCCTGTATAAGCAAAAGTTTTCCGAATGCCGTGTCAAAACACGTTACCTAATTTATATATTTTTAATGGCCGCATGTACGTACTGACACTACTACATTCATAGTGAGGGTCCGCATTCCCCTTCGTCACCCTTATAAGTGGTAAATATGCATATGTAAAATAAAATACCGCAGGGAGTTCACTGTCAAATTTTAGTTAATGGATTTCGGGTTTCGACTATCTACTGCAGTCCCTTTCCGTTCATAAAAATTTATGGTCTCGTATCAGGATTATGTATGTAAAATTTGTGTATAAAGGGTAAGCTTTGTATTGGGAGGTGCAGGTAAAACGTTGCGTTGCTAGCGAGGGCTATGAGAAGTTTAATGGAAGGGCCAGTGATTTTTCAAGTTAGGATTGAGTTATACAGCAAATCAGTTGTTGGTCAAATTGTAAATTTTAATGAAGTATGACATGGCAGTCTGTACGGGACATAGGAAAGACGGAAATTCTATTTCTGTTTCTGGTTTTAATACGAACTCATCTTCAATAATTACAATTTATGTGTTTTTTACATATGTGCTACAAGTAGTATTCAATGTGGCCTTGAAGACCAGTAGCTTTCTAAAGTGTTGAAAATAAGGAACGTTTTATTTTTAGAAAATGATCCAACTACTGAGCTGTACTTTTCAATTTCGCCAAAGTCTTCGAGGTAGTCTTATACAATGGAACCTATTTCACAGTAAGTCAACACATCTCTGTTTCGTACGAAATAGACTACAGATACAGAGAGATACAGTCAGTAGTTCAATGGTAGTCATTCAATAGGTTGCTGGTCATATCGATAAACTTCGATAGATAGATGAGGTGTACACAAACTTATCGAAGTATTTTGACAAAATTGGCCATGCCTTTTTGTTGGATAACTTAACATCCATCTAACATTGTTCTTCTCCCCGTATTTATTAAACGTTAAGCAATAATGCTCGTATAAAGGTTGAAGATTTGAAGTACCACAAGGCTCAAATCCGCTACCGTTTTTGCTCTTTACCAATAATTTATGTTGTCGAACATAATTGTAGCGAACTGTTTTCTACTAATAATTTACCAACTATGAACGCTGAGGATGATTGCAATATCTTACTGGATCCTCTACATACAGGGTGTTTGATGGAACCGTGTAAACTGTCATGTTTTATATAAACTATAACAATAAGTAATAAAAAAAACTGCAAAAAACTATTTTTAGTTTATCGTTGAGCCACGTATTGAAATATAGATAGATAGACATAGTTTTATTGCGTAAATTATAATGGTTTACAATACATCAAAACATAACATGTAACTATAACACAAATGGTAAGTGTTCTCATGGATTACGATCTTCCACACCACATGTTATACTTCATAAAATAATTATATATTTACACACACATATATTGTGCTGTTTTACTTTTATTGAACTTAATAATTTGCAGTACTAATCAAACTTTAACTTGTTTATTTTCAATAGATAAACCCAATAAAATAATAAGTACACTATTTAAATTTTAATATACAACCTTGTCCAAAATTAAACACACACAACCTTCCTTCTTCGTAGCTACACTCTTCTCTTTCCAAATCCAACAATTCTCCTTTCATTAATTCTTCACCTTATCTCGTCCTTATCTCCTCTGCAATTCCTATCCACAATAACAATAACACCTCTTCCTTCTTATTTATAGTCTATTTTTACTCTTATTCGCTGATCTCCACAATTTCTGACTTTTTTATTCAATTTCAAATTATTAATCCTTGTTTATTATTTTTCTTCTTCACTCCCTAATTTTCACTTGTTCTCTTTTTTCTTAAATTTGTTTTTCCAATTTTACAACCTCTCTTATCTGTTGTTTGTTGTTCTATATCACTAAATATCAAAGTACCCAAAATAAACAAAACAAAACACCAAATGAATTTTGATTAATTTCATTCCAAACATAACCTAACTTAAACCTCCTTGTCTTTCTCCAGGAAAACATTTACCAACTATAAAAAAAAAATTCCCACTTAAAAGAAATGTCGTAATGACTTAAATGTCAGAAATTATTTCAACAACAACTTAATAACTACTAACATAGATGACAGTATCAAACTTACTGTTGACATCAAATAAAAAGTTTGAAACTATTAAAACAACTCTAAACAAGTATTAACATTCTAAAACACATACCTTTCAGATCTTGGGCTAATTTAAATAAATTTTGAAAATCATCTAAAGGAATTCAAACCCTGATTCAGCAAATAACACAAACATGCACTCTTCGTAATCGTCCAATATGCGAATTTTATAATCTATTATTGTATGTATATACAATAATAGATTATAAAATTTTATAAGGTAACAAATAGGTTCACATATACGTAAAAATAAGTAGGTAATGCACTGATATAGAATGAAAATAAAACACTTCACAATGCGGAGACAACACAATTTAAAAATTCGTTAATATTATAGAAAGCTTCTTTAGGAAATCCGTTATCGCATGTTTATATCTGACCTCCGACAGACTTCTCACATGTAGGGGAAGCTTGTTGTATAAAACAGGCCCAAAATAATTATAAGCATAATCACTTGACCTTAGTCCGTTATAGTCAAATTTTATGTTAAACTCATTTCTGGTATTATAATTATGATTATCGGCCTTTCTTTCGAATAAGTGAATATTCTTGTTAATAAATACTAAACATAGGAAATGTTAATATATTTAGATCGATGAACTTTCGTTTAACATCATCTCTATATCCCAGGTTTGAAATTATTCTGATAGCTTTCCTCTATACTGAAAATATTCCAGCTTGTGGTACATGCCACCAGTTTAACAACCCGTATGCTATATGAGATACGATTAAAGAGTGATAGGCAATAGTTAGAATATTTATTGGAACAATATTGTTCAACTTTGTCAGGATAAAAATGTTTCTATTCAATTTATTTGCAAGGAAGTCCACATAGTGACTCCAATTTAACTTTGGGTCAAGATAAAGTCCAAGAAATTTGTTTTTCTGGGTTTTCATAATTTTATTTTGATTTAAGGATAATTTATTGCATGAAAACCATTTAGCCGCATTTGAACGTGTATCCTCCATGTACTGCTGAAGTACATTTAATTGTTCTATCTGATCTTAACAACGCGGTGTCTTCTGCAAATAACACGAGATCAGCCTCTGGTACGGCATGCTTAAGATCGTTTACATAAATTAAGAATGAAGTGGGTCCTAACACCCATTCCTGTGGCACCCCACTTTTTACCTCCAGGAGATCGGAATTCATGTTATTTACACATGTGTACTGCTTACGACCTGATAAGTAGGATTTAATTAGCTCACAACTAATTAATCGACATTAAGATGTTTTAACTTGTCCAGAAGCACGTGGTGTGATGCATAGTCAAAAACTTTCTGCAAATAGAACTGTTTGTTTGTAAAATATGTAAAAAGCCTTCAGCTATTATTGAGAAAAATTTCATATTCTCTTAAGTTAAAGAAATAGTTGTCTTTAAGGGCTTCTTCGATTTTATATTTAAATCTTAAGTTTATTAGATTCTTATTATCTGTTGAAAATAAGTTGTAATATATTGCACCCAGTGTATATGGGAGATTCATTTTAAGTAGCTGTGGTTAAAGCGTTTGATGCTTATATAATTGCTGTTCCTAGTGTAGTGTGGTATGTATATTATTATTAATTATAAATTGATTTTTATGCTCGTGTATAAACATAATAACTTTAACAAATATATTACCGTAACAGTTACCATCTTTTTGCTCTTTGCTAGGTCTGCATGATTCCTTATAAGTTAGATTAAACATAAGTCTAATTATTCTTTTTTAGATAATAAAAATGCGCCGGTCCTCAAGATATTATATTATGTACGATAGCAGAGTGTACATTAGCATAATTCACATTTAAATGTGTATCTTCAGTTAGGATTTTTTTTAATGTGGCGATGGAGAAATACGACTTATTCTATTTAGTGCAAACTTTGTTTATATGATTATTACAACTAATTCTGTAGTCTAGATACGTATCAAGAAAC
Organism: Leptura quadrifasciata; assembly: GCA_963675555.1. Lineage (NCBI taxonomy): Eukaryota > Metazoa > Arthropoda > Insecta > Coleoptera > Cerambycidae > Leptura > Leptura quadrifasciata. Next base: position 160,004,469 of record OY776675.1, read on the forward strand.
TTCGTATCGAATGATATTTCAAGAACTGTGTTGCTTGGATTAAATCTCTATCCTGTTGGGAGATTTATATTTTCCTGAAAATTCCTCACATACTGTTTTATTAACATTTGTAATTAAACGATTTGAAACACAGCAGCTATGAATTACTCACTTTATTTTCAATGAAATTTGGAACATGTTTACATTTATTTGATATAACAATAAGTTGTATCATCCGCATATATATGAACTTTTGAATTTCGTATTCGATTTGGCAGATCGTTCATGTATAACAAAAAGAGTAGAGGTCCTAGAACACTGCCTTGTGGGATACCTAGCTCCACTTCAATCTCCTCTAAGTACATACTTCCAACATTAACCACTGTATGTGAGAGAAAACATGAGAATGTTCAAGATATCGGAACAGTAGTATACAGCGTTGGGTTTGAACAAACTTTACGTATTCAGGATGTCCCAACCAAAAGTGTGACAACTTTTTTTGAATAACTTTAGAGATAAAAAATGTTTGAAAAATTGGTGAAACACGTCGACTTTGTCTCCAAGGAGGACATATTTTAATGTAATACTTGTATACCTATCATCATCCCTCTACCATACACGGCCACCCCCTCAAAAAATTCAAATGGCAAAGGGGGTCGAGTGATACATCTTTTGAAAGGTGTATTTTTTTAAACTTTTATCGATTCGTTCCTGAGAAATAAATTGTTTCATTATTTTAGGTTCGAGAAATAAAAATAAAAGAAGCAGTTTAAATTATCGTTTATATTGTTGAAAATGACCCCCACCGACTTCCATACAGTAGTATAATCTGTTTTGAAATTCTGTACGAACGTTTCTGAACACATCTGGAATCAATAAACGGCGTTCTCGCACAATTCTTTCACGTAACTCTTCCAGAGATGCTTGTTTTGTTGTAAATACCTTCAATTTTAAATATCCCCACAGAAAAAAATCCAAGGGAGTTAAATCGGGTGACCTAGCGGGTTACTCCACAGGACCTCTTCTTCCAATCCATCGCTCACGAAACCGATTATCCAAAAATTGACGGACTGCTATAGCAAAATGCGGGGGTGCCCCATCCTGTTGAAAATACAGTTCCCCCTCTAAAAAATTATCGTCTTCTTCGAGAATTTGGGTAATCCTTGAGTCGATGTTATTTTCTAACAGATCAAGGTACCTTTCGCCATTTGTATATGGATGAAATGTATGGGCCTTCAGAATTCGATGAACACTGCTTCGTGATACACCAGAAGCCTCAGCTACTTTCCTGACCGATTGAGTATTATCCAACTGCAAAGGACCCAGAACTGCCACTTCGACTGCTTCATTCCTAATCCTTCGCTGAGGTTCATGCTTTTTGTTTCCTACAGAACCTGTTTCCATACATTTTTTCAATAATTGTAAAACATACTGAGAACCAACCTTTCTATTTGGGTGATATCTATTGAATATGCGCTCCGTAGCTCTAGCACAATTATCGTTTTTAAAATAAATGCTGACAATGACTATTCTCTCCTGAAGGGTATAAACCATTTTGAGAACTCATTCTGGTAAAATTTAACTCGATTTAAAATTGGTTGTAAACAAATTAATCTTCAAGGACTATCAAATACTTACGAGTCTTTTATTATTCTAAAACTAAACGGACAAGGAAAGTGTCTTTTTCGAAAAAACGCTTGTCGATTTGAGAGCACTAAAAATTGTAGTTTTTTTAAATAAATTCCAATACCCAGTGGCGTGTATTCTAGATTTTTTAAACGATTTCGATTGTGTGTAATTATCAAAAATAAAATTTATTTTCCATAAGAACGAATCGATAAATGTTATAAAAAGTACACAGTTATCTAAGGAGTTGAAAGACTTTTCAAAGCATGTATCACTCGACTCCCCTTGCCATTTGAATTTTTTGAGGGGGTGGCCGTGTAGGGTAGAGGGATGATGATAGGTATACAAGTATTACATTAAAATATGTCCCCCTTGGAAAAGAAGTCGACATGTTTCACCAATTTTTCAACAAATTTTTATCTCCAAAGTTATTCAGGGTGCTTAATTTTGATTGGGACAACCCTATATATGGCGATATATCAGTTTAAATTTAAAACTATTACGAAACGAGGGGAACTTGTCGAAACTTTGTTCTAACAGTGGTCTTTAAACAAAGTAATGCCAGTGATTTTCTTGCAACAATAGTAACAATACTGTGACAATATATTTTTTGCTGAATTCAGCGAAATTGCAAAGAAAACACCAGTAAAGGCGTGCTAACCTTTTAACCTACAGCCAATCGTCTGAAAAAAAGCTCAGCCCACGTCACCCGAATTTCTCGTTAATCATCCGTTTGAGTCGATATACTTGCCAGTAAACAGACGATTTTTTTCATATGTAAACGAGTATTTTTAGTAAAATTCTATATAACGAAGCAGGTTTCGGGTAATAATAATAATATAGCAAACAAATGAATAATAAATGGGACAGAAATCGATTGCATTAGTCAATTACTGTATTCGTGATTGCAATATTTACGATGCCATAAAAATATTAAAGCTGACGGGCGTTTTAAAATAGTTTAATCAATAAAATATAAATTATGAATTGTACAGCAATGCATAAAGTGGGTGATATGATTTGTGTGGCTTCAAACATGACGTTGCCGTCGATACAGAGTGGACAGCTTTTAAATTCATAGATACTGTTAAGTGTTTATGTGAACGATCCATGTTTACGCGTCTGAAGGACTTTTATTATACTTTCCAAAATGGATATTAAACGTTCACAAAGAAGGATTCAAAGCGACTGTTTCAGGCAGAGAATAATACAAAATCTGTACTTACTGTTTCGTTTTTGCTTAACTGCTTCACTGATATACCAATTAGACGTTGTAACACTATAAATTTAACAAAGTCTATACCGAAAACGACGTGCTCAAGGCACTTAAGAAAATTAAACCCAAAAATACTCCTGATGGTATTCCAGCCTTTCTCCTTAAAAATTGTGCTCTTTTATTTGCAAAATTATTAGCTAGTATTTCTAATTTATCTACTAAAACTGCTGCTTTGCCAGAAGTCTGGAAATATCTAAAATCTGTCCAGCATTCAACAAAAAATGATAGATGTGCTGATGAAAACTATAGACCAAAAGTAATATTGTGCAATTTTAGTAAATTATTTGAAAACATAATACTTGATATCTCCTTTAATCACGTTAAATCTCGAACTTGTCTCAATCAACACGGATCATGTCAAATGGTTCTAGCACCAGCAATTTGGTGTGCATTACTCAGTTCATAGCTAAACATTTGGATGCTAGAGACCAAGTAGATGTCATTTATACAGAGCCTTCGACAGACTGGACCACTGAATTTTGCTGAACAAATTATCGGAATTTGGACTAACTGAACACTTCCTAAACTTTTTTGAATACTACTTACTAAATAGACGACTAAATGTGCAATACCATGGATTTTGGTCTATAGATATCTCAGCGACATCGGGTGTTCCCCGTGCTTGCGCCTTTGCTCTTTAACATTTTTATAAATGATTCGTCATTGGCTTACTCTGCAAAACATTACTTTATGCCGATGACCTAAAAATGTGTACATCTGTCACTAATGTAGAAGACTCTGATTTGCAAAACGATCTTGTGTGGCTATGGTCTTGGTGTAGCGTAAAGAATTTACAGTTAAATATCTCAAAGTGTAGCTCTATGGCATACTCTAGTGCACAAATTCTAATAAAATTGTCTATACAATAAATAATGTAGAACTTAAGAGCTGTAGTCATCTCAAAGATCTAGGAGTTATATTCGACTCAAAATTATCATTTGTTAGCCAAATCAATCAAATAACCGTTATTTTCTTAAGCTACATTATCCGTAATTATAAAAGATTTATCGAAAATACACTAAAATTTCCCTTTAATTCATTTGTGAGGTCAAGACTTGAATATGCTGCAATGGTATGGAGTCCTGGTTATAAAAATCATAAATATAGCATTAAAAAACCTCAGAGACGTTGTCTTAAATACTTTTGGTTCAAGAGTTCTGGAAATTATCCAGGGAGAGGTTTTTAGTGGAGCAGATCTGGAGGAAAAGCAAGCTCGAATAAGAAAACGTCGGATTATGATTTCCTTTTTTGCCAATAAATAGAGTTGGGTCCTCCCAACATTCCGTCCGACACTTTTGTTCAGCGGATGTCAAAGGGGGGAGAGGGAAACGGCATGTTAAATTTATGGGAAAATGGTTTTCAAAGATAACTCGGCGGCTTTTGATCTGACGAAAAAAACCTTCTTACCAAAAATGAAGCGCTCATGAAAACAAGCAAATTTTGTTCCTAACCTCATCGACATCATGAAGGAGTGGAGTTGAGGTCTCAATTTTTTTTAAATAGAAGGGTATTAGTAAATATTTTGTTGGGCCGTAGGCTGGGGCGGTGGAATAATTAAAAGGAGAGGGAGAGGGAGAAAATGAAAATATTTCACATGCTGATAACTCCCCGTGTAATTGACTTATCGCAGTCTACGTACATTTTTGTATTTGCTACAAGATGGCACTCAAAATGATTTTTTCGCAAATAAATGCTCGGTACGCGAAATAAAAATTGCACGTTTTGTCAAACAGTTTTTTTGGCACGAAGAGAAAGGTGGGGGGAAAAATCCTGTTCGCCACTTGATAGCTTCTTTATTTACGCGATTAAGAAGGGAGATAGAGGACGGAAGTTTTTGCTGTATAATGGTAGAACGGAGAGGAGTGGGGGGCTTGGGCAGGGATGAAAATTTCGGGAAAAGATTTTTCTTTTCATTTCTCCATGTCGAGAGTCCGTGGCACCCATACATTCGTCGCTAAAACTGAATGAAAACAGACGAGCGAATCAGTTGAGCGACCGGGGATGGAGCCTATTCTCTCCAACTCTCTTTCCTCTCGAAGTGGTGAACGCGAATCTGTGAACGGTGCGCTCTGAAATAATTTTGAATGCTCGATCGCCCATATCTCACTCGATTATGAACCGATTTGGGAAATTATTTTTTCCTCTTTTTTGGAAATGAAAAACAAAATGCGCTCTCGGTTTTCATGCGACGGCTGGTTGATTTTAAATACATCGCGATCATCATTGATATGATTATCAATCCTGAGTCGCGGCTCTTACAACTCGGCTGCCACTTCACTCTGCTTTCTCGGGATGCCGCGCCAGCCGGCCCGTGTCTGTAAAGACAATGGCAGGTAAGAGAATCTCGGAGAGGCCGGGCGGAAATTAAACGTTAATAAAGAAGTTATCAAGTGGCGAAAAGGATTTTTCCCCCACCCTTCCCCTTCGTGCCAAAAAAATGTTTGACAAAACGTGCAATTTTTATATTGCGCACCAAGCGTTTGTTTCATTTTATGCGAGTGCTATCTTTTAGCAAATAAAAAAATAAATAATGTGCGTCCACCTGATCGCTATAGGTCAATTACATGGGGAGTTATCAGCGTGTGAAATATTTTCATGTTTCCCCTCTCCCTCTACCGTTAATTATCCCCCCGCCCCCAGCCTCCGGTCCAAAATAACTGCCAATACCCTTCTATTAAAAAAACATTGAGTCCTCTACTCCATTCCTTCGTGATAAAAAATTAATTCAATTTTTTTAATTTTTGCATCTTGGATTCACAATATCTCGCAAATCAATGGTCTGACGTCCATGAAGTTAGGAACAAAATTTGCTTATTTTCATGAGCTCTTCGTTTTTTGGTGCAAGATTTTTTTTCGTCAGATCTGAAGTCGCCGAGTTATCTTCGAAAAATCACTTTCCCATACATTTAATATGTTGTTTCCCCCTCTCCACCCTTGATATCCGCTGAACAAATGTGTCGGAATGTTGGACGAACCCAACTCTATTTATTGGTAAAAAAAAAAAATCGCAATCGGACGTTTCCTTATTAGGCCAGGGAAATAAGGTAAAAAAAAGGCCATCTGCGGAATGAGGCCGAACAAGCTGAGTTTGTGCAGATACCTTCGTTTTGGTGTTCCAATGAAGCACAAAGAAATCTCATATGCCTACCCTTTTACGTCTTGAGATATCGAAGGTCAAAGGTCATGAAAATCGGTTTCGCGAAAATCTCGCTTCCAGTGCATCTGATGTCGTAAGAGCAAAACTAGCTATAACTATAAAAGCACTTTTCTTAATCTGTTAGACTAGAAAATTAAATTCCCATTATTAAAACCATTTGACTCATTCGGCTCAAATATTTCAAGCAGAAAACTGCCCGCCAGATACAGTATTTCAGAACGGAAAGGGGTTTCTGTTAGCTATGTATGTGGTGCTCCAAAAGATGAAGTGAACCTTGACAAATTTATATACACCCAATTCATTAAGGCTACACGACTTAATAAACCTGTTAAATTGTCATCCCTTCCACCTACCAGTGAAGCAGCTCGACAGCATATTTATCGGGTCTACTACCAAGTACAGATTTGGCTAGGGAAAAATCTACAACCCGAAGAATGATGTTGGGATTTACAAAACGACATATTACAGCCGAATACAACACTACTGCCACCTGCTCCTGTAATTGTAAAAGGGGTGTGGTGCGCAGTGCGGGTGTAGAAAAATCGGGCTGCCATGCTCCAAAGTTTGTGATCAGAGTCACGGACAGGCATGCCTGAACCCGTCAACAGAGTTGCAAAACATCGAAGACTTCAGTGACCTTGAGCCTGAAGAGGTTTTGCCAACAGACATAGAGGAAGCGTCTGACGAAGATAATGTGTTGATCGAGGTGCTAGTGGAACCCGACGAAGACGAGGAGCAAGGCAAGAAAACATAAGGCGTGGTGTGGAAAAGAATGTGTTTTTGTTATTAATTATTTATTATATATTTTTTTATAAATAAACAAAGTTTTAACGGTTTTAATAATGGGAATTTAATTTTCTAGTGTAACAGATTAAGAAAAGTGCTTTTATAGTTATAGCTCTGCAGTATAATACAGTATTATCTATTGCGAATGCGCGCTCCCGCTTTATCATGCTATATCTCGAAAACGGTTGGTCGCACGAATAAAATGTATATGAACAATTTTGTAGGGAATACTATTTTACGTAAGTTTTGTTATGAGTTCTTACGACGTTAGATGCAGTGGAAGCGAGATTTTCGCGAAAAGCCGATTTTCATGACCTTTGACCTTCGATATCTCAAGACGCTTCATTAGAACATCAAAACGAAGGTCTCTGCAAAAATTCAGCTTGTTCAGCCTCATTCCGCAGAGGAAGTTTTATTTCTCTGGAGTATATGCCAAAGCCAGATCTGCTCCACTATTTGCACATTGTGATCTATTACATAGATTCAACACAAGTGATCTTTAACTACGAACGTTGGGTGTATCACTCTCTTGTACTCCTTTTTAAGGTTTTAAATGGCACTATTGATTGCCCTGAAGTTCTTAGTTGCATTAGATTTCATGTTTCTAATTTTTAGATTCGCTCGCATTCGTCTCCATTCTATTTGCCTGCACCAAGAACAAATTTGCTGTTATTTTCTGCCCTGTACCCTATGTGTTACAGTTATTATTATGCATTACATAATAATATAGATAGATATTTAAAATATCCTAAAATCAGTCATTAGTTGTTAAAAAAATGAACGTATTTGGATAAACCAGGGTCTAAGTGAGCTATTAAATTATTGAAATACACCTACATTCGGCAACACCCGACTGCAATATCCACTTGTTTATCTTTAAATATGCCAACATTATTACTTTTTACTAGCACCTGCACGACACTTGAATGCTAAGAAATAAAAATACCGGTGTTCTGATTTACATGATTTATTTTATTGTGTAAACATTATAATTTCACATATTTTACACCCTTTGAAATTTTTATGTGATTGTTTTCATGTCGACAAATAGAAAATTTACATTATTTAAATTAGCCTTTCAGGTAACAATACTGATTTGAAATTCTATAAATTCTAATGTATATCTAAATATTTCATCAGTAGTTTTCGCGTAATATTTATGTCTTCGTTTTTCCTATTGGCTCTGGACTTTCCTTAAGTTCAACACTTGGGATATGTCCATTTCCAAAACAGTCTGTAATGAGTTATAAAATTCAGATCAGTCTTAAATATTCTCAGAATACATCGTTTGTGCCCTACCGTTTTTAATATAAGCATTATTTACGTTGACTCTTGTTACAGTTACAGAAACGTTAAATGACAATATCTCTTTATCTTAGCCTGATTTATCTATTTCCGGCAATCAATACGCAATGAACCAAAGGCAGGTCGGTACGGATGATTGGCAAAAGCGAATATTCAGAGGAAGTTTGCTTTTTAATTACCTAACATTAATAAAGTTGTTGAAATCTAATTATATATTTAAACTTTATTACATTCTTACAAAGTACTAATGCAAGAAATCTAAATTATCAGTCATTAAAAGTCATTTAAATATACAATTTATGATTTTGTAGAATATATTTTAAAAGTAAATACTCACCTTTGGTAACCGAATTTGGGGCCGTTTTAATTTGCGACTTCTGCAACAAACCGTAACATGGTAATGACTCTAGCACAACGATCCACTGAAAGAAAAAAATATTTTTACAATCAGATGTAGTGCCATTACCAAGCATAGTAAGCAACATGAATAATCAAATGTTTTTTCACTTGTTAAAAAAGGATTTTAAGTAACACTGACCTTTGGTAACTAGTATCGTAGAAGCCAATTCTCCATGCATTTCTCTACAGGTTAGAATTCATTATCAAAAAGACGAGGAATCTGCGTAACCCTTTTTGATACGAATTAATGTGACTTGACCAATCCGCTGCGACGTTGTAGCCTCTGGAGCTCAATAGTATTGCCTTTTGGTGCTTACCCCTCAATAATTACACGAATTACTTATTCCCAGTTAAATATCTATATTATGAATGAATTTCCCCCATTGTGGATAGTAGGTATAACACAACTTGCACTTTATTTTTTTAATCCAAAAAATGACGTCACTTCTCAGTTCACCTTTGTTGTGAATATATCATAACGTGTACCCAAGAAAGGATTCTAGGATTCTACCACCGGGACAATATCAAGTATAGAGACATTGCGTATAACAATTTAAAAAAATACTAGTTCCCTTGTTATGAACAGTACCACAACTTATATTTTAAAATAGGTTACAAGTCAATAATAATTTACCCCCAGTTATGAACAGTATTACAACTTTCGTTTCGCTAGAGAAACTTATGTGTGTTTTAAGAATTCAAAAAAATTATTCTCGCTTCTTCTGCAACAAACCATAATATGGTCTTTGGCATAGCACTTTTGCTATTTTGACATCCATTAACTACCAGTATTATACATAAGTAGCGAATTATTATTATTATTTTAATTTGTTCTCGCCTATTGTGTGCAGTACCACAACATATATAACGTAAGACATAATAATCCAAAGACGCTTAAATAGTAGGAGATTTGCAATAGATTACTCTTCCACAATTCCCCCTCGATTTATTGCCATTTTGACACCCACTAACTAACAATATTATACTTTTCCACTAAAATATCTATATTTTGAAAAGTTCTTTACGTTGTGAGCAGTATCACAACTTGCTCTGTCCCAAAATGCTCATATTTGAATCAAGTAAATTATTATTATCTTTTTAAGTCGTTTTCCCCTGTTGTGAGCAATATCACAACTTATACGTAAGACGTAATATTCCAACGATGCTAGATGCTCAAATAGTAGGAGATTTGCAATAGACAACTCTTTCACAATTCCCCCTCGATTTAAGATTAGGAACGTTAAAATAAATTCTTACATGACTTAGATTAAAATCATCGCATATTACTATTACCTCATCGGATATTCGCCGGTTGTTTTTCGTAAAGCCGTGCAACACTTGCGTAGCCGTTGGACAATCAAGTCTCCTATGCAATCTGGCTAGGAAAACGTCTGACATAGGAGTTTACTGCCTGAGAACTGCTATCCGATAAGGTTATAATACCATACAGTGATCAAAATCTTGTTCTTACATCGAATTTGATTTGATAATTACCCCATGTTGTGAACAGTACCACAACATGCGTTCCGCTGAGCCAGTGCACATTGATCACGAGGACATTCTACCTTAACAATTAAAAAAATGCTGGTTTCTCTGTTGTGAGCAATACCACAACTTAGTCTACTTAAGAATCCGTCAATAATTACCCCTTGTTGGAAACAGTGCCATCACTTACAATTTGTTGCAGAAAAGTATTCTGTATCTTAGTGGTTCTATTCCTTGTTATGTACAGAGAACAAGTATGGATAAGCCATAGAAATGTTGTACCTTAATAACTCCAAAAAATATCGGCTAACCCCTGTTGTGAACAGTATCACAACTTATACTCTACTTGTGAATTGATATTACCCTTTGTTGTGATGTGCCATCACCCTATAATTTGCTGCAGAAAAATAAGCATAAGTCAGAAAAGCACTCTATATCTTAGCGGTCTACTCCTTGTTGTATACAGCATCGCTAGTTGCTTGATAGTATAGAAAACAGTATATATAAACCATAGAAATATTGTACTTCAATAACAAAAAGATAACAGTTACGCCCTGTTGTGAACAGTATCACAACTTGAACTTTACTTAAAGTTATATAGTTGGTGAAGCTTCTTATTAGCTTTAAAGTATTTTTTCCAGTTGTGTATTACCTTTGGATGATTACCTCTAAATTAGTATCCCACTTAAGTATCTATATTCTGAATGAATTTCCCCTACTGTGAGTAGTGCAACAAAACTTGCATTTGATTATAAAGCGTATTTAGTTTTAAGCCAGAAGGTAAAGCCATTTTTTGAAATAATTCTCCTCTGTTGTGAACAGTACCACAACATGTACCTAAGACTTTATTCCAGAATTCTGTTACCCATAGAGGCATTGTATATAATAATTTCAAAAGGAAATTGGTTCCCTTGTTGTGAGCAGTATCACAAGTTTTATTTTAATTCAGGTTGCAGGTCAACAATAATTGTTTCGCTAGAGAGACAATGTACATCAACTACAAATACATTATTTTAAGAATTAAAAAATATATATCCTCCATTGTTCTGCAACAAATTATAAAGTGGTAGCATCTTTAGCACAGCAGTTTTCTCATTTTGACATCCACTGACTACCAATATTATTCACTTCCACTGAGATATCTATATTTGAAATAAAGTTTCTCACATTGTGAGCAGTATCACAACTTGTGCTGCACTATAATGTATATATTTAAATTAAGAAAAGAATTATTACTTTTATAAGCCTTCCTTCCCTGTTGTGAGCAGTACCACAACATATACGTAAGATATAATATTCCAACGATGTTAGACTCTCAAATAGCAGGAGATTTGCAATAGATTACTCTTCTACAATTCCCCCTCGATTTATTGCCATTTTGACACCCACTAACTGGAAATAATTATACTCTTCCACTAAAATATCTATATTTTGAAAAGTTCCTTAAGTTGTGAGCAGTATCACAACTTGTATTGTTCTTATATGCTCATATTTAAATCAAGTAGTAAATTATTATCTTTTTAAGTCATTCTCCCCTGTTGTAAGCAATATCACAACATATACGTAAGACGTAATATTCCAACGATGCTAGATGCTCAAATAGTAGGAGATTTGCAATAGACAACTCTTTCACAATTCCCCCTCGATTTAAGATTAGAAACGTTAAAATAAAATCTTACATGACTTAGATTAAAATCATCGCATATTACTATTACCTCATCGGATATTCGCCGGTTGTTTTTCATAAAGCCGTGCAACACTTGCGTAACCGTTGGACAGGCAAGTCTCCAATGCGACCTGGCGAAGGAAACGTCTAACCTCGGAGTTTACTGCCTGAGAACTGTTATCCGGTAAGGTTATAATAACATACAGTGACCAAAATCCTCTTCTCACATCGTATTTGTTTAGATAGTTGCCTCATGTTGTGAACAGTATCACAACTTGCGTTCCGCTGAGCGAGTGCACATTAGTCACAAGAACATTGTATGTTAACAATTAAAGTAATGTTGATCCTCTCCTGTTGTGAACAGTGCCACAACTTATACTCTACTTGTGAATTGATAATTACCCCTTGTTGTGAACAGTGCCACCACCCTACAATTTGCTGCAGAAAAATAAGTATAAGTCAGAGAGGCACAGTATATCTTAGTGGTTGTAGCCATTGTTGTATACAGCGTCGTTAGTTGCTTGCCAGTATAGATAAACCACTGAAATGTTCTACCTCAATAACTCAAACAGAGGCAGGTTTGTGAACAGTATCACAATGAATTATCATATTAGTTTTAAAGTATTTATTCCTGTTGTGTACTTGTATTGCCTTTGGATGCTTACCCCTAAATTAATACCCCACTTAACTATCTATATTCTGAATGAATTTCCCCTACTCTGGGTAGTGCAACAAAACTTGCATTTGATTATAAAGCGTATTTAGTTTTAAGCCAGAAGGTGAAGCCATTTTTTGAAATAATTCTCCTCTGTTGTGAACAGTACCACAACATATACCTAAGACTTTATTCTAGAATTATGTTACCCATAGAGGCATTGTATATAATAATTTCAAAAGAAATTGGTTCCCTTGTTGTGAGCAGCATCACAACTTTTATTTTAATTCAGCTTGCAGGTCAATAATAATTTAACCCCTGTTGTGAACAGCATCACAACTTGCATTCTACTTGAAATTATACGTTAATAGTTGGTGAAGTTTCTCACTAGCGTTAGAATATTTACTGCAGGTAGCTGTGAACTTGTAACGTTATGAGAAATTATATATACTACCTCCGCCCCCCTCCCCCCCCTCAAACACCTGAGGCAAACTAATTTTGTCTCACAGCTTCTGCAAATACAGGGCAATGGACGTAGTGCTTTATGCACTCTGTTCGTTTCAGAACTGGCGGAAACATGTCAGTGTCAAGACAACGAAATTGTTCACTGCACAAGAGTCAAACGGATATCTGAGTAGAGGTGGTAGATGTAAGCCTCCTATAGGGTTGTTGACATTGCAGCTTATCAACTACAATGTAAAAGTATGTGATTAGACTATGATATCCAGAGTTACAGCTGGATTAGTGTTTTTAACACACCTTTAATTGATTAGTGAATGTATGGTAACTTCATTTGAAGTATTACGTAACTTGCAACATTATATAATAAATACGTATATTGCAACTAATTTACCTATCCAATATGCGAATAACTATCTTGGGTCGTGTACTGCGGAATTAATGGTTGAATTTGGAAGGTCTTGATCCATGGCTGCTGATTTCTGCTCCTCGAGTGCCGTCGTATGGTTATGTAGAGTGACATCTTCATTGTCAATTCCCGTGTCTGTAGTTGTAAGATGCTGATGCTCACCCAATCTCATATAGGTGATAATCCCTGATTTCTTGGGTCTCCTGTAAAGACATTAGCTCTTATACTTTTCTACACATTACAAGAAATGTTTGACTTTCATAGGCACACATTTCTGAAAATACTTTAGCAACCCTTGTACTTGAGAAATATTATTCAGCAACAAATTTACTTCATAACCGGATACAAAGTGATTAGATTTATGATTTCTAACATGCACTTACACGTTTTATTGATTGCCAAGGTAATTCTCTCCTGAGGACATTCATTATGATTCCGCTGATGGATTAGAGAATTTTTTCGTGTTTAGGTACTAAGAAAATATGCCAGGAATCGAGATATTTGCTTCTTCTAGTCCAGGCATCTTTGAAAGTTGTGAACCTCATCGTTCAAGGGTAACCATTTTAATTCCATCTTTGCGCAAATGGTCCTACTTCGAGTACTAATATATTATCTTTCAAATTCTGTGAAAATATTGTTAAACCTTTAATGATGTATGTGAAATAATGTATGACATAGTATTACTACCTGAAGAGGTAAATGTACGTCATAATTGATCATATAAAAGGGCTGTAAAATGAAAATTGTAGTGAACATATATACATGCACATGTTTTTGCGTAAAATCATATTTTCGTTACATTTCAAGTAGGTGTCTAGTTAGGCTGCCATGGCAACCACCATATTCCCTTTTACAAATTAAACAACGAAGAACCCAGCCCCACCTGGGTCCGTATAAACGCAAATTACCTTGATTCGCCAGATTTTGTTACAAAGAAAACGCATAGTATCAATCGACAAACGTTATAACCCCAAATTATGGTTGTGACGCTGTGAAAATATATACATACTGATAAAAGGGGCCCAGCCCCACCTGGGTCCTCACAAGCACACTTTCGTGTGGCCACACTTTGCTTCTATGAAATACACAAAATACCCATAAATGAATAATAAAATATAGCCTTAGTTCGTCACCATCAATAATCAATGCTTACATGTTAAAATTTAATATCCTATAGTGGTAAAAGATAACCTGAATAAATTAAGTTATAATTCAATACAACCTTTGTAGTGGATGATTTTCGCTGGTCACTGCAGTGATCCTAGCGAATGAGATTCAAAAATCAGCAAGTCATCGAAGTGCAATTTTGTCCATTGGGTAATGTTCTGGAGTAGCAAACAGCACAACTGTGAATGATGGGGATGTGTTTTGCAATGCTTCTCCGTTTTTGAATTGTTGTTTCTCCAGAGGTTAGAATTTGTTCCAGAATTTCATCATTCTCCATTGGGAATTCCTTGATTAAAAGAGCCACTTGTAGTACATAGTCTTCTAAAAACAAAAGCTGCTATTAATTTTAGGTCTGTACGAGCAACTATTCTTAATTTTCTAATCAACTAATTATCGGGAATCAATTAAATTATTCTACTTTATTTCTTTATTTCCTTCAAAATTAGTTTAGAACGTCATTATGCAGAATCTCTGGGATTTGATTTCGAAAACAAGCTGCTGAACTGATGACACTTTTGTTTATGAATTAGTGATAAATCGGTATTTACAAATAAAACCCCACATAGGGTAGTAGGCTGGGGCCGTTTAATGCTGAAAAAAAAATTAATAGCAGGCAACGGCCGGCTGGAATATATAGTTGAGGTAATAAAAAATGAAAAAAAAAACTTTGGAACTTGAGATGAAGGTAAGTAGTGAAATGGGGTGCTACTTAAGGGATGAAAACTGTTTTTCGTGATTTGTGGGAAAACGTGACATCCTAGAGAGAAGTATTTCATACAAAAGTTGTGGATAATAAAAGAATCTAAAACTTTTATTCTATATATTTTTCGACATAACCTCAAAGTTTGCGAGAAAAAAGGACGAAAAACCGATTTTTCTGTTTTTATTTTTTTTCTCACGTGAAAATTATTTAATTTAAATGAAACTTTGTGAAAGTACGTAATTATTTGCATATAATAAGCATGAATTTTTTCAATTATGGGAAATAAATATTTTTCGAGATTTTACCATTTTTCCGAAAAAACACCTCTATCTTCGGCGAACAACTTTATTGATTTTTTTTGGATTTTGATGGTGTACTAGTGCTCATTTTTTTCGTCGAGATGTCTACTTTCCAATGGTACGTCGATGTTAGTGATTTATTGTCATTTAGCAGCTTAAAATTAAGAAAAACCGAAAAAAAATTTTTCGGATCTCGATTCGTCAATTTTTTTCATTATTTTCAATTTTTTAGCATATTTATGTTAATAATTCATAATATTTTAATGAAAAAACTTACTTTGGTATAAAATAACTAAAGTTGAATGAATTTAGTTATTGGAAACCACGCTAAAATTGAATACAAACAAAAAAAATTCAAATTCAAACAAAAAAAAAGTGAAAGTGAAAATGAAATGTTAGTAGTGAAATGATTGTTAATACTGCGATCCAATTAGCTAAACAAGATGATAAAACTGTAATAATCGTAGGTCAAGACATCGATTTACTAGTTCTTTTACACCAATTAAATTGGAATGGGCTGGATATTTATTTTCACAAACCAGGCTCAAGCAACGTCAAAGATTCATTTTATACATCCCATTATTTTAAACACGAACCATACACAAGTGTAATAGCGTTTCTTCATGCTTTCTCTGGGTGTGATACAACTTCAAGTTTTACTGGAAAAGGGAAAAAACAATAGTAAGATCTTTATTGGACAATAAAAATTTATTAAACCTAGCCAGTATTTATTATCAAAAAGATGCAGACCACATAACCATAGCAAAAAATGGATCTCAACTTACAGCTAGTATTTATAAAAGTAAGAAAATTTATAACTCATTAAATCAATTACGATTTGAACTGTATCAGCAAGCTACAAACAAATCCACTTTTAAATTGGAGAAACCCCTTCAACTGAAGAAGCAGCTGCACAACACTCCTACAGAGTCTATCACCAATTGCAAACTTGGTTGGGTAATTTTGACAACGATCAGGACAACAAAAAAGCAAAGGACTGGGGCTGGAACGAAAATGTAGAAAGACTCGTGCCGAAATACATCTCTGACAGTTCCGGCTTGATTCCCGGCAAGTTGTTAAAAAGCGTTAGCTCTACTTGTGAAAGTGGATGCAATAATCAAAGGTGTGGCTGCCGAAAACACGGCTTAAAATGTACCAATCTATGCAATACATGCACTGAGAACTGTTCAAATAGAGACAGAGAAGTATTTGTAGATTTAAGTAATTCTGAAGATATTGATGAAGAGCCAGCAAAGAATAATGACATCGAAATTGAAGAGCCTGAAAATGCCAATGATTTTGAAGATAATATAGAATTTGAGAGTTTGATCGATGAAGAAAACGAACCACAACAAAAAAAGCCTAAAATTGATTAGATTTTAACAATTATTTTATCGATTTTTCTTTTTATAAGCTATACACAACCAATATTAATAAAGTAAATATTTGTAAATAAAGTAAAGAATTCGTAGCCAATATAAATAAATTGTATGTTGTATTTTATCATATGTATTTAGAATAATTTAATTAAATAAATAAAAAATAGTAGTAGTAGTAGTAACACAAAAAAATTTATAACGCAAGTCAAAGCATACAAAATACAACCCAAATCAGCATACATTTCGCATGAAATGTATGTGTACACCTCCCCTTCAAACCCCTTGGAGCGACAGCTACCCCTTTAAAATTTTTAAATGGAACGAGGGAAAGAGATTTTAATTGTCTATCTAGCAATACAAAGTTTTTGAATTTTGTATATTCATCAAGAAAATTAAATTTGAAAGTTTTGTAACGTATACAATCAAATGTATCCTAAACTATTTTATGTACCACATATCTGTCAAATCTGGCAATAAGAATACTTTTCACAGATGATGACAACCCTAATGAAATTGATAGAAATTTTTGTTATCAGCAGGACGGTGCTACGCCACATTTTGCATTGGAAGTAAAAGTCTATCTCAGTCAAGTTTTTCCCAATAGGTGGATCGGCAGACGCGGTGAAATTGATTGGTCTGCCTGTTCTCCCGATTTGACCTCTCTTGACTATTTTTATGGGGTTACATAAAATCGAAATTCTACTTCAACAGACCAAATAACGTCGATGATTTGAACGACAGAATAAGGCTAGAAATTAATCAAATCGCCCCTGGAAACGTAACAAAATGTTTTACAAGAATTTCAGCAACGCCTCCATTATTGTCAAGAAGCTACGAACGCCCAGTTTAAACATTTGGTTTAAACTGTTTCATGTTCTTTTGTTTACTTAGTAACATTAGAAATGTAATATTTTTCAGTAAAAAAATTAGAGAAATTAAAAAAATCTTATATTGCTGGATAGGGAATTAAAAAAATGAGCTATCACACGCATCCTCGTTCCATTTAAAAATTTTAAATGGGTAGCCATCACTCCAGGGGGGTTGGAGGGGGAGGTATAAAATTATGCTCAAAAATATTATTTTAGAATTAAAAATTGACGTGTTTAAGGATTTTAATCAGAAATTGTTAATTATGTAGATAATGAGTTTATCCGTTACTTATGGACGTCACTATAGAAGAAAATAAAGTAAGTCAGAGTAAATATTTATTTTGGTGAAGGAAATAGAAATCAATAATAAACTTTACAAATAAAATGATAATTATTTTGCAATTTTGAGGTAACTTCCCGTTAATTAATTGTTGAGATCATTTTTCTTATAGTTTTTTTTTCTATCGATTCTAATAATCTTCTGGTGATCTTTTACTTCCACTTCCAGTGGAAGTATAGTAACACAAAAAATTAATTTTTTTTTATTTCGTTGAAATAGGTTTAACATGTCATGAAACGTCGAGATTTTAAATTTGAGCAAAAAAAAATTTCCTGTCAGTCGGTCGGTCTGTCTGTAACTATTTTTGTGCGCACATTTACTCTGGAACCGTTTATGATATTGACTTGAAATTTGGTACGCTTATGTATTATACCGGGACCTGGAGCTAGATTCTATTTTGATCTAATTCCGTTGAAGGGTTCGGGGGTAAATAAGGGTAAATGGACAAAGCAAGCAGAAGAGTCCATAAATTGCAATTTAAGGCATGTATGAAAAGTCAAGGTCTCAAAATTTTTTTTACATCAGCAAATCAATCAGCTAAACAAAGGTCACAACAAGGGTCACAAACTTCTCGTCCATTGGCCCTTCAGGACATTTTTTTCAGCACACACAAAACTACACCACGGATAGAAGGGTATAATAATACACAGGTATAAAACAAAGGAAACAAAGCTAGCCTATAACTTAATTTTCGTCTCTTGCAAGAACGCAATTAGGAACGAAACGTCTTAGGATTATTGCATCCACTTTCACAACGCTAACGCTTTTCAACAACTTTCCGGGAATCAAGTTGGAACTGTCAGAGATGTATTTCGGCACGAGTCTTCCTACATTTTCGTTCCAACCCCAGTCCTTTGCTTTTTTGTTGTCCTGATCGTTGTCAAAATTACCCAACCAAGTTTGCAATTGGTAATAGACTCTGTAGGAGTGTTGTGCAGCTGCTTCTTCAGTTGGAGGGAGTTTTTCCAATTTAAAAGTGGATTTGTTTGTAGCTTGCTGATACAGCTCAAATCGTAATTGATTTAATGAGTTAAAATTTTCTTACTTTTGTAAATACTAGCTGTAAGTTGAGATCCATTTTTTGCTATCTATCTTTTTGATAATGCAGGCTCACTTTGTCCTACCCCTCTCTACCCCCAATCGTTTTGGGCGGGCATTTCAAATACCTGTATGCTGAGAAATTTCAAATTTTGTAAAAAAAAAATTTCTTTGAATACGTAACAGTACTTTTTTTGTTTGTATTCAATTTTAGCGTGGTTTCAAATAACTAAATTCATTCAGCTTTAGTTATTTTATACCAAAGTAAGCTTTTTCATTAAAATATTATGAATTATTAACATAAATATGCTAAAAAATTGAAAATAATGAAAGAAATCGACAAATTCGAGATTCGAAAAATTTTCTCTTCGGCTTTTCTTAATTTTAAGCTGCTAAATGACAATAAATCACTAACATCGACGTACCATTTGAAAGTAGACATCTCGACGAAAAAAATGAGCACTAGTAGAATATCAAAATCCAAAAAAAAATCAATAAAGTTGTTCGCCGAATATAGGGGTGTTTTTTCGGAAAAATGGTGAAATCTCGAAAAATATTTATTTCCCATAATTGAAAAAATTCATGCTTATTATATGCAAATAATTACGTACTTTCACAAAGTTTCATTTAAATTAAATAATTTTCACGCGAGAAAAAAAATATAAACAGAAAAATCGGTTTTTCGTCATTTTCTCGCAAACTTTGAGGTTATGTCGAAAAATATATAGAATAAAAGTTTTAGATTTTTTTATTATCTACAACTTTTGTATGAAACACTCTTCTCTAGGAGGTCACGTTTCGCCACAAACCACGAAAAACGGTTTTCATCCATTAATATCCACATAGCACCCCATTTCACTACTTCCCTTCATCTCAAGTTTTTTTTTCATTGTTTATGACCTCAACTATATATTTCAGCCGGCCGTTGCCTGCTATTAATTTTTTTTTTTTTTTTCAGCATTAAAAATCCGTAACGGCCCCAGCCTATTAGTTGAATAGAATCTTATTTTTTTTTAAAGAGGTTTTTTTTTGTTATTTTGCAACTAAACTTCATATTTAAGCTTTTCTTCATACTTGAGAAAACTTTGTTAAATGAAATTTTCGTTGAAATGTAAAAAAAGGATAGTCAGTTTAAATTCGATTTCATATTTTATAGATACTAGAATACCATGTATAACTTATTTTAAGTTTGACAGCTGTGAAAGTTTTTATACAAAAGTACTTTTTCTCAGCAAATCAAAAATAAGAAAGTTTTGAAGAGTAAGTATATTTGACTAAGCCATTGGAAAGAAAAGAAATCCTTCTTTATAGTATAATTTTTTTTTATACTACAGTTTTATACTATGAGGTCCATAAGTAACGGATAAAAGTGGCTTTTACAACCCTTAAATTCAAGTTTATTCGAACTATTTTCAAATTAAGACGTTATTATAAACAAGATATAATTTTCAAACAGAAAAAAACATTCACAATTATATTTGCAGTAGAAATTGCAATATTAAAATGGAATTTCCCATGGTCCCTTTTACATAAGCACTTTCCAACTGTGAAATGGTTACTAGCTAGCTAGCAACTCCGTCTATGTAAATTGAAATCATAAAACTTATTAACATATTTTCACACAACAGAATGTGAAACGGCTTTTAGAACATATAAAAAAATATATATTTTCTTCAATTTTCGGCTACGTCCTGTCCTGTAAACCGTCAAAGGTTCGCCTTTGAAAATAACCATCGCACAGGCTTTATTAATTTAGAACGAAAAAAAATGATCACTTTGGCTCTAACAGTTGCTGTACTTGAAAAATCGAACTTGGACATTAAATATAATAAACGTACTTACATCAAATTAATAGTAATGATCCTTCAAAGCACCAAACATGAATTTCAGTTTTAAATTGGCCACAAATTTCACTTTCACCACTTTTATCTAGGGACATTTCCAGCCCAAACTCATCTAGCAGGCAGACTAACTTATTCACTGTTGATAGAAATGAAACACACACACTGATAAGCGGGTTACGCAAACCAAAAAACTAGTGAAAGAAGTAGAATATCTACTATAAAACCTAGTAACAAACAACACTTTTTGCTGTATTCAAAAGTATATCTCTCTGAAATTACTTACTGCGTCTGAAACTATCTTGTAATTTGAATCATTTCGTGGACTACAATATTTAATACATGCCCGTCATACAGGGTGATCTCCAGACGCGTATAAATTAAGTTTTATAAAAGCTATGTTTGCAGTCCTACTTTTTTTTTTACTGAAAATGAATCCCCACTTCATTCTAAATAGAGTATAACATATTTAATATTTAAAGTACAGTTCTTCATAGAAATAATCATGTATACTATGTTTTCTTATAATTTTACAGCAAAATGTTACTAAGATTTTCTATAAATGGTAGTGGAAATTTGTTGGTTCAGGACAAAGAACAACTGTTTTACCAACGTTTCGTTTATTTAAGCGTAAACTTCTTCAGAGCTCGGAATAAGTTTGAAGTGGTGTCTTCAGTTATCATTAGATTAAACATTGAGATTGTCAACCTCCCACGTGTTCTTTCCAGAGCGTTTTTAAATTTGACCTAGTTTTCTCTGTTTTTGAGATATTTTCAAAAAATTGAAAACGTGCAATTTGAAAACCTTCCGCAACTGCCTAATTTATTTGATGTCTGATGATGTTTGATTAAGCACATTGTTAGGATACGTTTCTAATGTGCTTTCGTTGACGGTACCAGAAAATCTCTACCGTCATTTGTTTTTCTGTGAATGCCACCGTTTTTCTTATGGGTGCCATGTTGGATTTTTTAAATTCAATAATGCTCTTATTCCCTTTTCAACGACATATCACAATGTTAGAAGATTAGTGTAAGATATGTAAAACCTCGGTTTTCTAAGTAGGTTATGAAGGAAATTTATTATGAAATATTCAATTTTACTAGCTTCAACTTAAAATTAAAAAGAAATTAATTAATCATTAAAACTGAGAGTCAGTTGTAATCAGCTCCCGATGATGCTATCTCGGCTAGCGAAACGTACGTCGAGTAGTGTATTCGAGTGTATTTGTTCAAATGTTTATGAAAGTGGTATGATGCCCATTTTACGCGAATCAATATGTTTAGTGTCTAAACACTAAACAGGAACATACACGGTGTTCGCTAATTGGTGGTAGTCATTTTAAAGAATAGTTGTGCTCATAAAATGTAGTAAGTTTTTTGTCTACTATGCGAACTAACCGAAATTAATTATTTTCTATTTTCTAAGATATATGGGAAACTGACACAAGCCGGCAACGCTGCCCGTTACATTTGTCATCGCTCGCAATAAGCGCTCGATGTTGATCGATCAGTATTTATTATAATCAGTAGGTTTTTAGTTTATTAGACATTGGATATTTACTTCCTCGAAGACGTATTGCTGCTAGACCACGCACTAACAGTGTTTTGGGTTTAGAAGAGGACGTTTTACGAATCGTAGAGGAAAATCCAGGCGTTAGTATAGTCGAGTACACATTTGCTGGGCACTCAAAAAACGCAACAAAAATTTCTTCATTATTATCGCCGTTGGCTCAAGCAGCATGGTCTCAACAAACAAGCCGACGCACCTATAAAAGAACGACTAATTGTATTTTAATGAGGTCGAATTTTTGTTGCATTTTTTGAGTGCACAGTAAATGTGCACTCAACTATACGCGTGCCATTGCTAGACAGTTGGGGCTTTCCAATTCAACAATTCGCCGAATTTTATTTTACAGAATGAGTAAGTTTATTATCTAAACACATATTTACTGTACATTTTTTTAAATAAAAAGGCTAATGTTTAATGTTATATTTAAAAAAAAAACACAAATATTCATTTGGTACTATAACAGCGTTGGCCTTGACTTTTCTATGTTGCCACATTAATAATTTTTTAATTTTAGTCCTCATTTTCAAATGCCTTTTGATAAAAATATAATGTAGAAAAGTCATTCCTTTAAACGAATACTATCCACCGTTATAAGAACTACCACCAATAAATAAATATTATAAATGTTTTAACCGCCTTCCAAATCACTTAAATGGCCCTCTTAAGCCTTGACTTGTGTGAGAAAGGAGACAGGGCTGTTCAGTTCATAGTGGGATCCGAACCACTTCTTGGGTGGGTAATTTATAATTGAAAATCACTTTGCAGTAGGTGGGGTTTGAACCCACTTCGCTAGGTAGGCTCAGAGTGAAAGCTAGACGCTCTAACCACTACCATGCCCCTTAACTCCGTATAAGTTTGAAAAACTTCAGTATCAGCCTATCATATTTATTCTTTTAATAAATTCACTTTTCTTATCGGTATTTCACCCTCGGCCCATTTTAAAGAGGAACGTTGAATTATTATCGGACACAATAATGTTTACCGTAATGCCTTTTTAAGTGTAGTTGTTAAATTGTAGAAAATCGAATCGAGGGGCTACCGAAATCGCGTTGGGCCAGTAATTGGCATGATTTCGTTACATAATAGGGTTCAGTTCCCCCTGTAATTTGCGTCTCTATTCAATTCATACCACCACGAGTGAACGGCAGCGTATTCTACACCATAGACGGCGATGCTGTTGGGGCACGGGGGGCGGAATATTATAAAACCGAAAAATTACTGTTGAAGTCGGTGTTTGAAATTATATATCTTCGATATTTGTCAAAACATGTAATTAATTTGTGCAGCAAATTAACGCAATTACTTAACGTCCGCCGAGTTGAATTTATTTTACTTATACGATATCGTAGGATGCCTAGGAAGATCATCCAAAATCAAGTACTTTTAATCGTGGAGGTAAGTATAAGAATATTTTAGTGTGCATTGTTTTAATTTCTTAATTTAGCTAAATATCAACAATATACCTGAAGTATTAAAATATTCAATTTTAATCGCCGAAAATAGTAAAATTAATACATTTTTTGCCGAACTCAGCATTACCACCCCCGTAAGTCATCAAGAGATGGTTTTTCGCATATTATTTGCTCTCGACAAATTCAGGACAAATTATTTTGATGCTCAGAGTTTTGTTTTCACCATTTTAGCTCGTTTCGGAATGTGGTAATGCTAACTTGACTATCAAGTTGGCATTACCATGGATTTTTTTAAAATAAGGCGCGACAATTTTTTTCTTTTCACGACAAATTTACGGTAAAAAAGCGACAATTAATCCATATATTGACATTGCAAAATTTCGATATGGTAATGCTAACTTGACGGGCGTCCACAAACAACTGTGATGGAGAATTATAATGTATGTATTATAAATGTAGGGTTTACAGTTATACTATATTATTGAGTTTATAGTTTAGTATTAGTTTTTTATAGTTACTTGGATAGTGGCAACGTAGCATCTTTTAGGATTTTTCAATTTTAATTATTCGATTAATATGGTGAGTGAACGATAGCTTTTCATCAAATATAGTCTAGTATACTTTAACTTGGCATGTGTATGTATGAGTTAATATTTCCGTACGATTTCATTTTCTCTTGTACACAAAGATCCAGAAATATTGTCCACGTAGACAATGTTTCTGGATTATTGCTTTAACTTTGTATATAATGTGGGAGAAAATGAAATCGTACGGAAATATTAACTCATACATACACACGCCAAGCTAAAGTATACTAGACTATACTACACCTAATCAGTGAATGTATCTGGTCTAGAAAATACACTGTTTTCAAGCAAGTAATCATATTTTATAGCATTTTTCTTCGTTATTATTGATAAGACATTACACTTCAGAGGATTGAGGAGCAATTTGTTTTTTAAGCAACAAATATTTATCATATCTAAAGTATGTTGTATAATTAAACGTCTTCAATGGACGTAATTCTACAAAATATTTTAATAAAGGAAAAACATAAAAAATGATATAAAAAGATCATATAGAGAATACATAAATGATGTTGAATCCAATATCTGCAGTGAAAATAAGTTTTGGTCATTTGTGAATTCACTTAAGAGTGATCGAGGTATGCCCAATTATGTTACATACAAAAATTTAAAAAAATATGAATCAGCCGAAATATCAAATGCATTCGCTGATTACTTTAAAGAATCTTATACCAAACCAACTAATCTTAATATCACTAATGACACTCCATACAGTAACAATATCCTTACAATATAAGAATTCAATGAAAATGACGTTTTAAAATCGCTTAATATACTTAAACCAACAATTACAGCCGATCCAGATCTAATACCAGCTTTTATTTTAAGAGACTGTTCACATATTTTCGTAGTCCCACTTAGTATTATATTTAATCTATCTGTCAGTACCAGTTGTTTTCCGGATATTTGAAAGAACTCTAAAATATGTCCCGTTTTTAAAAAAGAAGCAAATTTGATATTACCAACTACAGGCCCATTACAATAATATGCAACTTTTCAAAGGTATTCGAGTATTTATTACATGACAATATATATAATCATGTAAAACATAATAACACAGCAGAATGCCTTTATGAAAGGTAGATCTACCACAACAAATCTATTTTGCTTAACCCAATTTTATCGCAATCATTAGATGAGAGGTTCCAAACAGACGTCATTTATACAGACTTTCTAAATGGCCTCTCTAATGGACTGCTTCAGTTATTTAAGTCATATCTAAGCGGTAGAACCCAATTTGTACACTATAATGGCTATAAATCTCATGAAATAACAGTCGAATCTGGAGTTCCACAAGGATCAGTCTTGGGGCCCCTGTTCTTCAATATATTTATAAATGACATCAATAAAAACCGATGACATGAAACTATTTACAAACATTCGAAACTCTAATGACTGTCTAAATTTGCAAAGTAACCTCAGCATATTAAATACATGGTGTGTGAACAATGGCTTACACCTTAATGCGATAAAATGTAATGTTCTTACTTTCAGTAAGAACCCGAAAAAAATTATATTCGATTATAAAATTGACAATATATCTCTCAACATACCTGATCTAGGTGTTGTCTTTGATAGTGAATTATCTTTTGTTCCTCACATGAATCACATAATCCAGCAATCCTTCAAAATGTTAGGCTTCATATGCAGAACTGGTCGTAGTTTACAAATATCGATACTATAGAAATGCTAGTCAATATGTTCATAAGATCTAAATTGGAATACTCCTGTATAATTTGGAGTCCAAGATATGAGATTCATGTGAAAAATTTAGAAAATATTCAAAGACGATTAATGAAATTTCTTAGTTTTAAAATTGATGGTTTTCACCCGGCTATCAGAACACCGCAGGACCAACTACTAGAAAAGATGGTCATTTCAATCTTTGGAACATCGAATAATTTATTACATGTGTATGTTTCTTTTTAACATTGTAAATAGTAAAATAGACTTTCCAGAAATTCTCGACCAAATTAATTTCAGAATTCCATCTGTATCGACACGTAACCCCGCAACTTTTTATTCACCAAATATCCGTACTAATGCTATGAACTTTTCGCCATTATCTAAAATGTATCACATTTTTTCACACCAGCCCTGAAACATTAAAATCACGTATGTATAAATTTTCTGTCTCTACCTCTATGATTTATATTAAGTACTTACTGTATTGTTATTATGTATGTTGTTATATATCTTATATGTGGTATTTATGTATGTTATTTATAAATATGCGGGACTACTTCCTGCTCTGTAATTGGATTGTTGTAATCTGTAGAGCAGTGTAAATAAATAAATAAATATAAAAGACAGTTCAGGGTAATGTCAGTAACAATGTTGTTGATAACATAATGAACAAAAGTGGGCCTAAATTAGACCCCTTTGAGTCAACTGAGGTTGGTAAAACTTCTACCGACTTATGGCCACAATATAAAACATATTGGGTTCTGTTGTTAAGGTAAGATAAAAATAATTAACAAGGTCAGCTGAAAATCCAATTATGTGTATTTTTGCAATAAGATGGTTGGTTGGTTCAACTTGTTGAAGGCCTTCGAGAAGTCTGGTAGATTATATCAACTTGACTACCATCATCAACCGCATCAGACAAATATTCAGTTAAGCAGAATAAGCTGGTAATTGTAGATCGACCTTTATAAAAACCATGTTGAAATTCTGTTATTTGCATGTGGCAAAATACGTAATCATACAATGGCATTTTAAGGACTTATTATTATTCAAAATTACAATGGGCTGGTGATTAGTAACTAAGGTTCTATCACTTTTCTTAAAGGCGGGTATGAGTTTGGACTGTTTCCAACGTTGTGGAAATGTTGAGGTTTGGAGAGACAGATTGAAAATAAAACATAACGATTTGGCAAACGCTGCGGCACAGTCACGGACTACGAAAGAAGGAATATTATCAGGGCCACTAGTTAGTTTTGGCTTTAACTTCTTCAGTGCTGTAAGAACTTCATCTTCAGTGAAATTACGAACGTTTAAGTTAGAATTATTAAGTACATTATGCTCATTATCAACATTACATAGTTCCGGTACAGAGCACGATTGTTGATTTTATATTTTGTATTTGTATGTCAAATATTCGTATTAAGAGAAAACTTGAAATAGCTCTAAACTCTCTTAAGAACTACATGCTACCTGCTTAAAATTAACAATTTTTAAAATGTAATCCCGCTTTTTATATTTAAAATTAAGAAATAATATATATAATAAAATGTCAGACATTAAAAAATTACATTAACTTCTAGTAATTTCTTCAATCCGAAGAGCCACAACAGTAATTCTCTCCGCCCATGGTCCCAGCTCTAGTAGAGTCTACAACCTGGGCATTATTCAAATGGCACTTTTGTCACCTTGCAACCCCTATTTCATGTTTGTAATGGGGATGATATTCGCTCTTCTATGCCTCCCTTATTTCTTTCTATGTACACGTTTTGCCGCTTCACGATTTGAATGCGGCGAGGTGGGGTAGGGTGCCGACTCCCCTGTTAAATGATTAATTAATTCAGGTTGTTCGTTTCGTAACATTTTTAGATATAATTGTGACACTTTGAAGGCCTCGGGCGAGTTGATGAGGGTGCCCTGGTAGCGGAATGTGCCGAGATTTGATGGTGTGAGAATTTATTAACAAAATAACTGCTCGAGGATATGCACACTGTTATTTCGTTTTAATTTAATGTCTCTGTGCTAGTACTGTGCTAATAAATGATAGTCTTTGTAAATGGGAAGACTATTATGTATTTGTTAAAGGTAATTCTGTTAGAAAGCCTCAACTATTTAAGCTTGGTTTTTGGTGACATCCATTTGGTCCATCTCAATGTTTGATCAATTTCTTTAATTTATTCACTCTCTAAAATAATCAAAGCTAGTTAAAATAGCTATTTATATTATACGTGCTGCAAACAAACGAGTGCTACGAAATTCCTTATATAGCACGTATAATATACAAGATTTTATCTACTCTCGATTTAAGTATTAATTTTTTTATACATAAAAAATTACTAACTAATCAATATTATTTATTGTCAACACACAATATCTACAAGTAATAAATAATCAACACTAAATAATCAACATTACTTATTGTAAATATTAATCACACAATTTTGACAATCTATATGAGATTAACTCCAGATTGGGAAGACGTTGCCTTTGTATTAACAGTGGTATAAACATCCAATTTGTTTTGTGATGCTGATGAAGTACTCTCACCTATATTTTAATTGCAGTTTTCTTTTTATTTTCTTCGGAGGTTTCAATGTACACCGGAAATAGTGTCCAGTATACTGTCTAAGGTTGGATAGTTTCAAAAAATTAGCAATTTTATAGGGTACTGCCCCAATTGTATTTATACCTACCAATCGGTACATTAACACATTTCTCATTGCTACCGGGAACTGAATCGATCGATATAGAGAAAAGTACGCATCAGAAAATTTTGAAAATTTAGATGACTACTAATGTTGGTGTGGTCAATCCAACTAAAATAATTATAAGCAGCTGGCACTTCCGCTTATACCGGAAGTCGATATCAACTTGCTTATTTCAAATGGAACACCCTATATATTTTAGGGTTTTCGTAAAGAGCATAAAATTCTGAGTCGAAAATATGTAGCATATCCTATACCTAAACCTAGCCGTTTCAGAGATATTTGACATTTTATAGAAAATTTGACAGGTGCAACGGTTTGCAAGAACCGTTATAACTTTCTTCGTGTAAAAGATCCTCATTTGCTTCTTGTCACATAAAAAGAACAACATGGTTATTTTGATGAATTGATTAAAACAATTCATGAATTTCTAATAAAATCGCAAATATTTCAAAAAGTTGTAACTTTAACCCCCACAATGCTAATATCAGAAAAGGGGAATTCAATTTTACACAACTTGACGTAAAAAAATACAGGGTGTTCTATTAGACCTAAACAAGTTTTCGCGGTTTGAAGTCCTCCTCCGCATTTGACAACAATAAACAAACTCTATTTGACGTTCTACATAGAAAATCTGCCACCTGCCGAGTCAGCAAGCATCTTATAGGAGACTGCTGCGGCTATATTTTGTGATTTATCGAAAACCTTCAACTGGGTGAGTTTTGAAATATTGCTTAAAACCTTCAGTGTTATGGATTCATAGGTACCCTATTTTCCTGGATTTAGTATTGCCTTAAGGCCTGCAGTCCAATAGTAAAATCTTCGAAGACAAACTCTAATCAAGTTAAGATAAATTGTGGAGTCCCACGGGGGTCTGCTCCTGGTCCAGTCCTTTTTTGCTACTTATAAATGACTTGGCATCGATAAATGTAACTGGAAGTCACACTTTTTGCTGATTCTACCACTTATACTACCATTAGATAGCATAATAAAGATTCTAAATTATTACAAGAGGAAATTTATCCTGATATTTCCTTTTTAAAAAAATGATGTGAAATGTGATATCTTCTCACACTTAATATCACCAAAATTAATATAATAGCGTTCGGTTGCAGCATGGAGGAACTTCCGGAAATCATATTCTAGAAAACAGAGCTGATATAAAGTTTCTTGGATTATGTGTTGGCAGTAAATTAAATTTTCAAAAATACATAAGAATCTAAATAATGAGTTAGGTTCAGGATGTTACGTTATTAGCACAATCTCTATCAAATTAGGATACTCTACGGTAAATAGAGCCTACTTTTCTCCAATGGAATCGCATCTAAGATATAGCGTTCCTCCATCCTGGGGATTGTGTAGCCAATAATTATTTAACGGCGTGCTCACTTTACAGTAGCTAGAAATATGATATAGATGTGTAAAATAAATGCGTCTAAAAGACTCTTGCAAATCAGTACTTATTTATATCCCGCCATATATTAACAACAGTCTCCATTTTCATCTACAAAACGGTCTGCGTGTTTCACAAAAAGTGAAATACGTTTGAGTATGCAGAAAATTGTTGTAACACTCGTCAGGCAAATAACAAAAACTTGCCTTATACCGTCATGCAGTTTCACAAGAAAATCTTTGATTTATAGGAGTAAACAAATTTACAACCATCTCGTAATAACTCCTAAAACTATCCCTTCCGAGAAACAACTTAAAAAGGGTGTAAAGAATGTTCATTGATAAACCCTGTTATAAATTGCAGAAATATCTTGACGATGTATTTTAATGCGTAATGAATTATTATCCTACAGCGTTTTAAAGATATACAATATGTACTTTTGTGTTGTGTGCTGTAAACTTTTATATTATTTTGTAAAACTGGCTAAACAAATCTTGTTTGTGTTATGCTATGTAAACTTTGCCAACGAGATTCTTTAGACAATAAAATATATTTTATCACTATTATTTAAAAAATGTATTGACCCAAAGTAGTGTATAATAAATCTGTAAAAATGTTTGTAAGAAATTTGAGTCACGTTTTGGCATATAAATAAAAATGTACTGTTATTTATTTTGGTTGACCACCTTGTATATTTTTTCGTTAATCAGTTTGTGTCCTTGGCAATAGTGTCAACTATAGATATAGACATAGATATTGGTATATTGATAAACGTTGTAAACGTAGTTTAGTGTGTAGTTTATCAAGAAATAATTATACTTTGTTAAAGAAGTTTTTTGACGACAGTGTTATGCAGCAATTAGTGGTGGAACCGCAGAAGGTAGTACAAGCATCTTACCTGTATAGAAATGCCATTCACGCTAGACTCGTATTAATTTTTTGTATTGCGAGCTCATTAGTGCTATTATACATAAGTATGCAACTATATTGAGCGGAGTACTAAGAAAATGTATTTTAGTGTTTAGGGATATGTACAATATTACGAAGATGGTGGTGCTCTTCAGGCAACTCTCCTATCCCCGTTGGCGTAAGTAATTTTTTGCATAATATGTAATACATTTCAATGTAATAATATTAGGTACTATTATTTTATTAGGTAATACTAAAGGAGAACGGAAACCTCGAATTTTTGCGTGATTTTTTCAGGTTACCCTATTTTGGGGTCGTAGAACACGAATCCGAAACTTTTTGAAAATTTTTCTTATGACACGCACTTTTTCATGCACTAATTTATACACCAACAGCACTTGTATATCGTCTCTTTCCTTATTAAGATCACACTATGGCCTTTATAGAACAATAAACCCTTCACTTATGACAGAAAACTCACTTTCTGTTGCATAAAAATCAGAATTTTATTCACAGAAACTGTATTAGATGAACCTCCATCTGTCATTTGATTACACATATTTGCATGCGTTGTTTGCGCATGTGTAAGGTTTGGTGTCTAAAGGCACGACGGGTCTGGTAAAGTTCAAGTACCTCCGATTTTAACAATTTTCTAATAAGATTTGGAAAGAATATGAACAGTACAACACGTTAAAGAAAAAAAAATGCGGATGAACCATAAATTAATGAAAAAGTTAATAAAGTTAAGTTAAAAGTTAATAGACACTTTCGAAGCGTCGACGGGCGCGAACGTGTCTTGAAGGGCAAGGAATATATAATAGTACTTAGCACCTTATTAAATCTGGGACAGACGGCGCTAAGTATTATTTATAAACATACATATCCCTTGCCCTTCAAGACACGTTCGCGCCCGTCGACGCTTCGAAAGTGTCTTGAAGGGCAAGGGATATATAATAGTACATTGCACATTATTAAATCTGGGGCAGATGGCGTTAAAGCATTATTTATAACCTTCGTGTCGGTGTCGGTACTTTAGACACAACTTTGTAAATGCATGCGCATCGGGTTGACAGTTGTATAGTTTTGAGTAGCTGTTTTGTGATGTTTTACAAACTATCTCTTTATTTTTATGCAAAAGAAAGTGAGTTTTCTGCCACAAGTGAAGGGTTTATTGTTCTATAAAGGCCATAGTGTGATCTTAATAAGGAAAGAGACGATATACAAGTGCTGTTGGTGTATAAATTAGTGCATGAAAAAGTGCGTGTCATAAGAAAAATTTTCAAAAATTTTTTTTGGAGAAACGGTTCGTATGCACGCAAAAATAATTTCGAATTCGTGTTCAACGACCCCAAAATAGGGTATCCTGAAAAAATCACGCAAAAATTCGAGGTTTCCGTTCTCCTTTAGTATTACCTTTTATTATTTTTACAAATAGCCGTGCAAGATTATGATTGTGCATTAAGCGCAGTATTATTTTTTGGCAAATAAAAACTACTCATATTTGTTGCAACCCCTCAACATATTACCTTATTTGTTATATAGCTGTAAACTAGTGAATAATAGCCACTTAATAGTTTTTCACAGGTCAAACATGACTTTTCGACATAACTAATCCAACACAACGTTTTACCTGGCCAAAAACTTAAAATTTAGCAGTCTAGAAAATTTGAGTTGTGCTGTCAAAGTTAGTACAGTAAACGAACGAAATTGCTGGGAAAATTTTGGATAGTTTGGGATATTTGGACCCCTTACGTAAAAGCATGCGCTATTCACGAAAAAATACTAAAGTAATTCCAAAGACGTCACAACATTTTACTAAAGCAGCTCGAGCTGTTGGCTCTCGTCAGTGCAAGGTAGGCATGTAACGACCGACACGAGGATCCTTTGACTATTTGGTACATCGCGGTATTTTTACAATAGCGACATGTAAAATAGTCAGCAGGCGCCATCTAGCCTTCCAGTGTCTGTTGCAATCGAAAAATAAATAGCCTGACTGGGCTTAGCATTGTTCAAATGTGCTTTTAGAGGACGGAGTATTAAAACATAATATTTTTAGTCGCAAACTCCTCTATAAAATCCTTATTTTACTATAAGGAACATCACCAGACTGCAGCCAACAGCTACTCTCCGGGCTATGTGCCCCGCTGAGCGCTAAATTACAAGTTGTAACTTCGACTTTTTTTTATACACATTATTATTCTTATTGTCTTTGCCGCCAACTTTCATCCCTTTAATCTTTTTCATATCTCCTCAAATAAGGAAACTATACCCGTTTGTGGTTTCCTATTTTTCAGGTTTTTGTAATATATCTCACAAAGTAGACTATGAATTTCAAATTTTTTTTTCCTGAAATATAGCTCACAAAAATGGGACAACTGTTTCTAAAACCTTATTCTTCTACAATAGATGTTAAGAGAGATATTTGGTGGTATATCTCAGTAGCTTGCTTTTTGAAAGTATTTTTTTATTTAAACTATTATTTTCTGAAATTTGAATAAACCCAAAAACACTGTATTGCGCTTTGTTACATCAAAATCTTTTCTTTTATCTCCCATTTAAATTTATGTAATGTAGGATTATTGAAAATAGAACTAAAGAAATTACATTTTAACATTTTCTGCATTATTATCATTACTTTTATTAAATTTGCACCAGTTGTAAAAGTAATTAATAATAATTAAGTACAACGCAAAGGCACATTTTACTTAATTAAGTCAATTTTGAAGGCTACGTGTGTCTATAAAGCTACAATTTTCAGAGATTATAAACCCTCAAACGAACTGACATATCGCATCGATTACAAACGTCACATCAATCAGTGCCTGCAAATTTGGCTAGTGTGGCCCTGAATCGTATTAGATTATGAAGCACATAGAGGGGATGCATCAACTATATCCTTATCCCCTTACGCACAAGAGCATCCCTCATAAAAATTTTAATGGGCACGATTTTTCGAAGGGGAGATAATAAATTGTTTTCTTCTCTTATGCGGAGTTAAATTACACTTTAGATCCTTAAAATGTAGTGGTTTTTGCAACACGTCTCTTTAATTCTAGCCGAGAGGTTTCGACTCGTTTTTATATCTCTCCTTATTTAAGATTCATTAATTGTTCTTCACGTTACAAGTTGATTTCACTGTAACAAATAACTCAAGAAAACAAGATGAATATGTAATGTTGTTATATCATGCATGAATATTGGATTCGTTTTCGTTAAGCCGAAAGAACTTTGTCTTGTATCGAATATTTTAATAAATTACAGTAATTTGTTACATATCCTATGTCCATTTAACAGTTTTATATAGAAACTAGTGTTTTGTTTATATTTAGCACGGTCTGTGTAACATTTTGATTCAGTTTTTGTAAGTGAAACTGTTCTCAACTAACAGAATTTACTTGTATAACTGCTAAATCATTTCACACTGTTTTATGTACATATTTTTATATCTTAGGAACTCAGTTATGTTTTTTTTACACTATTATGTATTTCCGTTCTATTATAGCATCCCAGGAAACGATTGTTGATTGTCTACAAAACATTTATTTACATCAGATACCTATATTTCAATTTTTATATTTTATATGTAAGTACATATGGTTATTTTCCTTACCTTTTCTCGTTACTATATATAGTATATCCTATAATATATTTACTGAGTTCTCACAATATGTTTTACTATTTATGACAGCTGTTCTTATTTTTGGTTATGTATTTACAAATTGTTGCAATCTAAGTCAGCTGTGGTATGAAAACTATTATTATAGATTCCTTTTATCGATCATATGCCACTATTTTAGTTGTGAGTAAGGGAAATTGTAGAATTTGCGACCTGCTAGTT
The DNA here is from genome assembly GCA_963675555.1 of Leptura quadrifasciata. Lineage (NCBI taxonomy): Eukaryota > Metazoa > Arthropoda > Insecta > Coleoptera > Cerambycidae > Leptura > Leptura quadrifasciata. The sequence goes on from OY776675.1 coordinate 160,039,403, forward strand.
GTTGCGCTTAACTCAACCATTGACAGATGGCCATACCTGTACTATTTCTATATTTTATAGCTTTCAATTTAATTAGGGGAAATAGATTTTTCAAGTTTATCGAGTAGCATTATTTTGCAGTAAGTAGGACAAAAAAAGTTTACCTTATTAGTAAAACTCACCAAGATATCATTTGCTTGCAGCCTTTGTACTGATTCGAACGTATATAAATTTTAACTGTGGACTTCAGTAATTGATATTATATTTTTATATCCGCGTTAACAAGTGTTTAACATCCAGGTAAATGTCATTTATTACTAATTTAAAATTTAATTAATTTTCAATTTTTGTCTGATGTAATTTCAATTATTTTTAAAATAAATTTAAATTCAAGGTCAATTCTTTTTAGTTTAATAAGTAGTTAAAATACTAGCTTATATACTTATATGCTTATATATGCTTTTATATACTTATATATTTCTATATATTTATATGTACTTATATGTTTATGCACATATATACTTACATTTCTGTATACGTTTCTGCCCTAGCTCCTTCATTCCTGCATAGCTTTTGCACACCTTATCTTTCATATAGATAAAATTTCGTTAACTTTTCATAAACCAGCTAGTCGTCCGCATATGTTGCCTCAATTCTTTCTCAAAAATAAATAATAAGGGAAAGGAGGTAACAAAGTCTTGTTTAAAAAAAGATTACGCATAGCACCTGCAACAAGGTTTTTACAAAATACACAGTAAAATTTTATAAATGTGCATTTTATGGCAAGAATTAAAATGCACACCAAGGATATATTCCTGGGCCCCTTATTTTTATGATAACTATCATTGATACAAAAATATCTATCAAATTTGCGTAAAGTTAACATAGGAATCTATCATGTGAACCTACAGATATCTGGCGATAAAAAATATATTATGTATGTATAAAATAGCGTTTTATTGAATAAAAACATATTTTTTATTGAAAATAAATAGGAAAAGATATGAGACCAAAAGCGGTAAAAAATGACAAAAAAGGCAAATTTCGAATGGCTATATCTCAGCCAATTTTTACCAAAAATTCTGTCAATCTGCCATTTTGACGGGTGTAAGCTTTATTTTTTCTCTCTGAATCATTTCCTATGGCTATCTTTGTCCAGACAAAAGTTATGAGTAGTTTAGTAAAAATTTGAAAAAATCTTTTTCTTAATTTTTTCGATTTGTTTTTAAATATTTCTTGTATAAACATTTTTCCTTTTTAATTTTTAAACCATGTATTTCCATGGAAAATTCAATTTTCTAACAAAAATTATTCTTGTAAAATTGTCCAATCCTGCATAGTTTTCGGGTTATATTTAAAACATTCAACATTCAACTCAAGGCTAAATTTATAGGTAAGTCAACGAAGCCCAAAAAGACCGCTAGGCATAAATAAATCCTGTAGTCCCAGATTTTAGTACAGTGGTATGGAGTACCTCCTTGAATAACATACTAAAAGTTCTGACCGCTGGGATGTGAACGTGGGGGGGGGGGGCTCTAGTGGAAAAAGTGTCATATATACAATAATTAAAGTAAATTAAATTTGCTATCAAAACAGTCATATACATTTTTTCTCTACGATCAATACTTACTGAGATACGGGGGGTGGAAAAATGAAAAATTCTGATTTTTTAAAATAATCTCTACTATAATAACTACATTTGGGGTATGCCGAGTCCATGACACGATAACAACGACCGAGATCAGCTACCTCCCTCCTTTGTATCGTGCGTTTCTTACCAGTTGTCACCATCCTGAGACGCATCTGTGCAGTTGCCGATCTTCACGCTGCAGATGCGATCTATCATGAGAATTGCCACAAAAAATTTTTCTAGCGTCTGAACGAACCTCGAGGAAAAGAGGACACCCAGAGGATGAATGAGTTTCTGAGGCAATGGAGGCGATAGTTCAATACATTGAAGCAAACGGTGAGTGCCAGTTCTCCTTGGACGTGTTATTAGAGCAAGTTTCGGGAACAGTACCTACTAGAAAAACTATCCAAGAGAGAATGAAGGACAAATATAAGAACCGCATTGTTTTCAGCCGAATAAGCAATAAGAAAACTGTTGTGTGCTTTCGCACTACAAGTGAAAAAATCTTGAATGGTATGTGGTATTCTTCGAGATCCAAAGACCCACAAACAGAACAGCAGAGAATCGTCAATGGCATATGATAATTCTGTTTTTCCACCTGCTGAAAAATTCTGTAATAGCGCAAAGGAGATTGTACCTGATACGCTCCGAGCCTTTATGGACGGCTTAGCAACAACGAGAAGAGTGAAACGCAAAGTAAAAAAGAAGCTGACTGCTATATCACATACCCTGATTGCTGTCATTCGCCCTCGATCTCAAAAAACTTGGTTGACCTACTTGCAAGTTTAGGATTAAGTGGAAATTATCGCGAAGCCCAACAACTAGAGCTGTCACTTGTCTACCACCCTGAAGTGCTTGGACATATTCTGTTAATCCATCTTGGGCAATGTCGATTTCCCACTCATTACAACAGTAGCTCCTGAAACCATTTTGAATAATATTTTCTGCCGATGTTCCACTGGATGTGGAGGTCGTTGTGGATGAAGGAAAGCTGGGATCCGGTGTTCGATGGTGTGCGGCATGTGCCACGGTTAAAATTCATAAATATTGTCTTATTTTCATTCAGTATTAGCTTGTTATAATCACACCAGGTACTCATTTCATTCATGACATTTTGAACTTTATTATAAAGTTCCTCCGAATTCCTAGCCGATACCGTTACCTTTGCGTCATCCGCATACATTATGGTATATCCGTTTTTAATAGACATAAAAAGTTTATTGATATATATTAGAAACAGTAACGGACCTAATACAGATCCTTGAGGAATATCTAAAATAACATCGAATTGGTCGGATTGCACTCCATTACATTTACCATTTAGACTCCTGTCTTGCATATAAGAAATCATATTACCTCGTATGACAATTGCCTCTAACTTATTAATTATAATGTCTTTACTAACTGAGTTAAAGGCTTTAGGAAGGTCAAAAAAATAGATACAGCATACCTCACGTTATCCAGTTCTCTATAAACAAACTCAAACATTTTAGCAGATGCACTCTCAGTCAATTTACCCTTTCTAAAACTATGCTGAGAATTTGTTAATAAATTATTATGTATTATATTATACCACTAATATGTTTTATTTATTTATTACTTATTAATTATAACATCGCAGCAATGTGTCTTTTACATATATATCAACTTCAAGATTTTTAAATTAGTACTGTCTTTCACAATGGAACCACCCCGCTTCCACTTGCTGTTGTCGTAACACTATACTAGCAAACTCATGATCACGTTCAATTTCAGATAATGAGGCTGCATCTAAATACAAAACTGAAAACGAAATCCGGTGCTGACGTGCACAGATACACTCTGCTCTGCCGGTGACGTCCCTGGAAGTCATTTTCATAATCCCCAGGGCTCTTCAACAGATTAAGGCTTAAGGTTAAGGGTTACAGGAATACAATATCTTTCAGTCTCAAAGGAGAACCGAAAGCCTGTTCCCATTATCATATTATTAGGATTCGCCTATATAAGGGATTATGCAGTAATTAGGAACGGGTGAACATTTTTATGAGGTACAGTGCGACCAAGTATTTACATTGGTTTTACTAAATACTTATTGCAAATATTTACTCTACTGACCAACTTATTCCCAGGGTATTAATTTTTGGTTAGAAATAAATTCTATGGTCGAGTGGCCAGTGCACGTTTTTCTACCTACTTTCTCAGTTGCATAGTTTACGACGAAATATTGATGAGGCTTAGAAAGAGAGGCGTAATCTTGGGAAGATCTACCACAAAATAATAAGAAATTGTGGTTATTGGTCAATCCAGGGTGGGATTAAGTATTTAAATTAAGTCAAGTTATTTTTTTTTCAATCATCAATCATTATTTATTTATTTTGGTTACGACTGCCCAGACAGAAATTCAGATATAGGGTATAAATTTTAGAAACACAAAAAAAATAATGAAAACTAAATAACTAAACTAAAGTGAACAATTAAATGATAAATATTAAAAATATCTATATTATTTATAATGAATCATAATTGGAACATATACGGTACAGGGGAGAAAATAAAAGTGAATTTGTTCTTGAGGCAGGCAAATAGAATAGAGACGAATGCGAGCGAGTCTGTAAATTAGAAACATGAAATCCAACGCAACTAAGAATTTCAGGGCAGTCAACAGTGCCATTTAAAATCTTAAAAAGGAATACAAGAAAGTGATACACACGACGTAGTTGAAGATTACTTGTGTTGAATCTATGTAATAGGTCACAATGTGGAAAACCGCTCTCTGGATAATTTCCAGAACTTTTGAACCAAAGGCATTGAAGAAATCATCTCTGAGGTTTTTTAATGCTATATTTATGATTTTCATAACCAGGAACTAATATAACTCCTACATCTTTAAGATGACCACACGCTAATGCTCCTTTAGAGCTCCTTTAAGTAGGATCAGTTTTTCGGCTGGTGTTTGTTGCAATCGAAGCATTAGCGTTTTGATGGTAATATGCAATTATTACACTTAACGCGCCAGGCTTGTAACTTGTAATTCAGCGCTCGGCGGGGCACATAGCCCGGAGAGTAGCTGTTGGTTGCAGTTTGGTTGCGTTCCTTATAGTAAAATAAGTATTTTATAGAGGAGTTTGCGACTAAAAATATTGTGTTTTAATATTCCGCCCTCTAAAAGCACATTTGAACTATGCTAAGCCCAGTCAGGCTATTTATTTTTCGATTGCAACATACACTGGACCGCTAGATGGCACCTGCTGACTGTTTTACATGTCGCTATCCCAAAGATACCGAAATGTACTAAATAATCAATTGATGCTCGTGCCGGTCGTCGCATGCCTACCTTGCACTGACGAGAGCCAACAGTTCGAAACTGCATTCTGCAAGTAGTGTGTGACGACTGGCATGAGAGCTCCTTTAAATAGGATCAGTCTTTCGGTTGGTGTTTGTTGCAATCGAAGCATTAGCGTTTTGATGGTAATATGCAATTATTACACTTAACGCGCCAGGCTTGTAACTTGCAATTCAGCGCTCTGCGGGGCACATAACCCGGAGAATAGATATTCCTTATAATAAAATAAGGATTTTATAGATGACTTTGCGACTAAAAATATTATGTTTTAATCATAAGAAAAGTTTGTGGATGTGGAATATGTCTCTTGAATATAATTAGCAAATGCGTCAACTATTGTGGTTTGTTTAATATGGAGCCATTATAGGTCATAACGCTAGGAATGCTAGATACATGTTTTCTACTGTTTACATATGACCAGACCTATCAGAATTGTGATCAGTATTGTGATCGTGCAAAAATCGATTTTGATGAATACACGTTTTCAGGCCATCTGAAGATAATAAAGTAGTTTTTGAAATATATCTGTCTGCCATGTTGCCTGCCGTCTGTGGTCGCACCTAAAGCATATACTCAAATTTTATATGCCTGTTCAAGATGGCTACCCCTCGAGGCGAAATCGAACCTAGTTCAAATACGGGGGGGGGGGGGGTTAACCCCTAAAAACCGATAAGAAAAGCAAAATAATTTTTTTCCCAATAATGGCTCTAACGATTTTGTTCAAAAACACACATACAATACTATTAATACTAGTATAAGATGACATGAGTCGTTAATCCTAAAAAATACAGGGACGGAGGCTGTGGGGATAAGGTTATGATAATTAAATAATTTCTTTCTCTAAAGCAGTTCAAACGATCAAATTTGGCACATCATTTGTTCCTTAGTATCAGTACAAGATGGTATGACTACTCGCTTCTAGAAAATTTAGGGAGGAATGTTGCAGGTGGTTTCGTTTAAAGATTTAAATAATCATTTTAATTGAAAATGCTTATAGGATCTCAAGTGCATCGACAATAGGTAATAAGCCTCAATTAACAGCTCTGTGCAGCGACATATCCGACCGACCAAGGTATGTAGGGAGGTAAGCTGCTCGAGCCCGAACTGGCGGGTCGAATAGGTAAATATGTATTTACTTATGTAGTTATTAGAGATCATAATTCAGTTGAAGTTTAGGGTTGATGAATCAATGCAGTAACGACTGCCTGATAATGTAATGGGTTTATAATTTTTATATTATTTAAATAAATAAATTTAACAAAATATAAAGCCAACACAAAATGGATTAATTCTTATGAAAATAATAATAGAGTTCTCCGAAGAGGGACAACTGAATAACTCTCACAAGTCAACATTTCATTTTAATAATATCACCATACTAAATGAGGGTATACGAGGATTTTTGGGGTCGCTGAACCCGATTATGCACCTAGAGGTCGTTTCATGATCGATTCAAAGTCCAATCGTCTTCATGTACACATGTTTGTGCGTGTGTATCTTTTGATTTCCGCTCTTACATATGGAAAAAAATGTCTGTCAATATTTCTGAAACTTCAGAATTGATTCGGTTTTGACTTGAAGATCAACAGTCTCTATAGTATGACTATATACACACAAAATATACATGTATATATAAACTGCGGATATCTCGGAAACTGTACATAATCGAGCCTTGGGCCTATAGAGACTATTGATCTTCAAGTCAAAACCTACTTAATTCTGAAGTTTCAGAAATATCGACAGACATTTTTTTCCATAAGTAAGAGCGGAAATCAAGACACACACACGCACAAACATGTGTACATGAAGACACATGTACACTTTTTCTGGATTGGACTTTGAATCGATCATGAAACGACCTCTAGGTGACCTTGCATGGACAAGCTAATAACATAATCCGATTCAGCGACTCCAAAAACCCTCACTTAGTATGGTGATATTATTAAACTGGAATGTTGACTTGTGAGAGTTATTCAGTTGTCCCTCTTCTAATGTTCTTTGATTGTTTTTATTTTGTTTGATTGTTTTTTGAGTTATTGAATGGAATAAAAGTTTGAATTATTTGAAAACATTTTATTTTTCGTTTAATTATTTTGTTTCTCATTTTATGTTCATGTTAAAAAAAGACAAATAAGGTAACGGAGGGGGTCGCTAATTTTGGTTCAGCTTGGGGCGCAATATACCCTTGATCCACCTCTGTTTGTAACTGTATTTGTTTTCATTTAAATTTATTTTTATCTTTTTAACAACTGTAACTGATGAGTCTGTTACCGTTTATTATGGATAATAGATATTATTACTATTATTACTCCTGTTCCAATAGAAACAGACCACAGAACTATTACACGTTTTTTGACATTTCCTGTATGTTTTAAGCATAAAATGTTTGTTCAAATAATAAGTATTTCCGTCCCGTATCTCTCTCTGTCTGAATACGGCTACCTTAAATTACAACTAAACACCAAGCCGTTTATGAAGCGTCTCAAGACAACAACCCCCACCCTGGGCTGAGCCCACCCCTGCCTTCAACCCCTGTTCGACTAACAGCGACGACTACGACTACCGAGTTGTGACTGTTGCCTTGCCTGTGCTGTGCTAGTCTCTGTTGTATCCTCGTTCGTTAGGCAGCTTAAAAGCGGATCCCAACCTTCCGTACCGCGTGTGGACGCGGCGTCTAACACGAAATTAGAGTTGTGATATTTTTTCAGTTTTATGTCGGAGCGTCTCGCGTTGACTAGTGTCGAAAATAAGTTGATGTGATGCCGTGCGGAGTGATGTGCAGTGTGGATACCAAAGTGATTAGTTAAACGAGCCTCTATTTTGGATACAACTTGGATACTCTGAATCATGTTTAAAACGGTCAGTATTTGCCGCTGTATTCGATAATTTTACCAGAAATGTGCTTTGGTTTGACGAAAATCAAGCCCGAGCTCGAAGAAATGTGTCTAAAACTGACGCTTGTGAAGCCAAGATGCGAATGTACCGAAACCGATACTCGTTGAATTGCCCTTAACGGCTTCCTGTTGGTATTTTTACTTTTTGTTTGTATTATACAAAGGCAGTTTGGGTTATACGAGGCTAAGAATGGTCGTAGGGGTATTTACATTAAAACTGAGTCTTTGGACTGGTAGATATCTTTCTAGTAATGGTTAATACAGTTTCTAGGTCAAAAGAGTCGGGAAAACAATCAAACGTACAGCATTTTATTTCGGTCATTTAGCATTTTATCCACTTCTCGATTGTTGAGGTTTTTTTTTGTAAATACAAGAAGCATTTGTGACTAATGAAAGGTTGCGCAAATGTATAATATCGAGAAAATTGACGGGAAAGTGGAGAGAATAGGGGTGCTAGGTGGATAAATATGAGTGAAAATACGACGTTTTTAGCTCACTTTGAAACGATTGGCATTGAAAAAGTCGTTCTAGGGCAAGGATAAAGAAGACAAGAGTCATTACAGCACTATATCTACTAAATACGTCTAACCTAACTTAACTTTTTCGCTTTGTAGTAACCAATATGTAAGGGACCCAAAAAGGTGTAAAAGTACGAGAATTTCAGGTCACTTTCACATGAAAAGCATTTAAACAGTCAATTCAGGGAAACGGAAGCTAAGCATCATGACAAATTTGAATGTTTATTGGGGTACGACGGGCCTCAATGAAATCGATGAATTGCAGTCAAAAGCAATCAAATACCATGACTCTTATTTACCCTTGCCCTAAAATCATTTCAAAATGACCTAAAAACGTTTTACACACCCAGCACCCCTATTCGCTCCACTTTCTTCGATTATTAAACATTTGCGCAGCGTTTCATTAACCACAAACGCTTCATATAACTCTTTCTTATTAATGTATCCACAAAAAAAAAACTCAAAAATCGAGAAGTTGATAAACTGCAAAATTATCCTTATTTCTCATAAGTAGTAGTTTTGCGGATAAAGTAACTAACATATTCTTCGTTTTCATGAAATGTGGGGCAATCAAAAGTTAACGTCAATGTTGCCTTTTTTAGCGTTTAGTTTCTACTAGCTGTCTATTAACCGAGGAAAGATAGTGTTGAAGTTCTATGTTTGATTTATAAAAACTCCAACTGTATTAGCATAGCACTAAAAGGACTATTTCATGGGAGAAAATGCCCCGTATCATTTTTACCTGTAAATGAAGACTGGCTTTTAAAATTAAGATGCGCGGATAAATGTTAGGTTGTGTTATGAATACTCAGAACGAGATTTTGGCTCCTTGGAAATGAAGTTTTGTCATATAAAGCAAATTGTTACCACATTATGCTTTATTAGGAAGTAATTTTAGATTAAAAAACCTCATTAACCCAAAAATAGATTATGGTGTATTTATGAAGAAAGCATTTACATTAACGACATTAATTATATTCCCATAAAGTCAAATGTGTTGTCTAACCGTGTTTTAAACTATTGTCCTATTGAAAGAATGAAACTTTAAGTAATGGTCTTTATTGTAATAAAACCAATGTGTTTTCTATGGATGAAGTCAATTTTCGGTCGAAGTTGCCTCATTAATTTATTTACCCAAATTCAAAATAAATATGTTAAATACCAGAAAGTTTTTAAGTGTCACAAACTGTTTTTTGTACAGAAATTCGTATCAAAGTTTTGTCGATTTCTCGAACGTTCCGAGCGTTGTAATGCTTATGAAACTTAACATTTTTTTACTTATATTTGGCAGAAATAAAATAGTATTATAGAACACCCTCCCTACAGAATCCGACAATGTGCCCAATGTTCGATAGAGCACAAAATCGCGCAAAATGCTAGAAGGTAAACAGGTCCCGTAACAACTTTCGTCAGAAACCCTCCTAAGGTTTTATGATTATTTGTTTGCGCCCAAAGTAACTATTCATCTGCAACGTAAATTTGTGACACATCTGTATGTCGAATTTCGGTTTTCAATCGTACAACATTGAAATTGTTCGGGAATTGACAGTTTGTTTGCTCGTACAAATGCTTGCTCGGTTGGACGAAGATAAAAACGTGATTTACAATTCGTTAAAGTCAAATCACACAATATCATTTACATGATAGTGTCAATAAGCGGAATAGTTGATGTTATAGTGCAAAAACCCACTCGATTATGCACCAGAAACCATTATACAGTCAAAAAGTTGCGATATAGTTTGAGGTCTCTTTAACTGGAAGATGAAAATGAAATATCGTAACTGCAGTTCGCTACAGAAATACATTTCTGAGAGAATTAACAGTAATTGAGACACATGTTCAGGCTAAATACTACTGCAAAGCCACTAAGGTCTACAGATTTGACCGCATGTGATCATCATTGCTTTGCAGTAATTTAAATAAAATGGGTATAAAAACTGAATTATTTTGTCATTTTTGTCAACAGCTCAATGATAAGTGTTGGGTGTCAAAGCGATAGAAATAGTTTAAATTATAGCGAAGAACTCCCGACTTGTGGTTTGGAACGGTTCTAGCAACAACGATTTCTATTTGGCATAAGTTCAAATTCTCATGTCCATTAAAAATCAGTAATTTATCAGTCTTTAGGTTCAATTGTGCCTGGCAACTTTCACAGTGATGAAACACGAAATTGCAACAATTTAAAAAGTAACGTGTAAGCGTATTGTTATATACGATTTCGCAGTAATTCCTCGCATTAAATATATTCTGCGTATATCATTAAAATGCTAAAGCAACAGTTGTAAACAGCATTTAATAGAATAAAACGACACTAAAAAAATGTTTTAAATGACAGCATTATAAAATTGCTTATTGTGTCTATTATTATACCTGTTTGGCGAGGTCGTATGGGTTATCGTACCCGGATAGAAAATGTAGTAGTAGCAGTTGCTTGAAATCAGTGATATTTTGCCAATATGACACAAAAATGGGTACTCACTCCCAATGGCTGTAGAACGTGAATTTTGGGATACGGGTTGGTTTTGAACCGCAACGAAATGAGAGTATCTTAGGAACCTGCTATTCCCGCAACACGCTTCGAAAAAAGCTGATATTTTGAAAGCTTTGCCTCTTTTACCATGGAACTAAGGAGAAAATCCTAAAATACCAATATTCCTGCATCATATCTCAGGAATTGGGAGAAATTGTGTTGTAATATCATAGATTAAGTGTGTCAAAGATTTCAAGAAACATTCGTTTAAAATCAAATTAAAATAAAACTTTTGAAAGATTTTTAACTTATCGGGCACACGGTTGTATAATAATGATAATAATACTTTATTCATCCAATAGATCACAAAGTGATATAGGACAAGTCAAGGTACAAATGGTGGGGCGAGCGTAGGCACTATGTACATACTTCGGTATGCGATATAAAGCAACGACAGGCGCAGTTAGTACTTGGATGGGTGACCATTCCAACGGGAACCGCGTTCTCGCCTCACAGATCTTCCAGCGGCTTGTATATCAGTGTATGCGCGGAAGCTATACAACCTTAGGCGAGGGTTGTATAGGAGATATACCATCCTTCGGAGGGGATGTAAAGCCGTCGGTCCCTTGTCTATTAAATGTTAGGCAAGTAAAAGATCCCTACTCTTCTTAAGGGAAGAGGTTCGGCAAAATTCCTGGTCGGGGGTAGCTCGTCTACAGGCGTCGGTGTTAGGCCTCAGTAGCGGAAATAGGCCGACGTTAAAAAAAGAAAAGGTACAAATGTAGAATTACACTACTAAAGAATACAGTATGAACGAAATATGATAGAAAAACAAAAATAAAGAGAGAGAAGACAAAGGAAAAAATTTAATGCATTAAGTATTTCTCAATGGAATAGAATGCTTTACTTAAAAGAATTTTTTTTTAATTTTGAGAAAAAATTTTTGGTATTATTTATACTTTTTATATTAATACTTAGCTTATTGTAGAGTGTACATCCCATGTAATATGGGTTATTTTTATATATTTCAAATCTATGTATATTGTACTGCAGATTATATCCATGTCGTGTGGGGTAATCATGATTTACATTGAGAGAATTAAAAGTTGACAAGTAGGTTAAGAGAGGCAACTAATATAATTAAATTAAAAAATAAAAACAATAAGCTCAAGCCATGGATGACTATAGGTATACTTAACGCCATAAGAAAACGGGATAAACTTAAACAAAGAGTCCTCAAAAATAAACATAGCATGGAATTAAAAGATTATTATAAAAGCTACAGGAATATAGTAACGACATCAATTAAAACGACAAAAAAACAACTTCTATAAAGAAAAAATCCAGTCGGCTGGAAGCAATTATAAAAAAATTTGGGATTGTATCACTGAAGTCACAAATCACAAGAAAAACCGCAAAGATAACATAGAGCAAATAATATTAGCTAATAATACACAAATCACAAACAAAGAAGAAATAGCAAGTGCCTTTAACGATTTTTTTATTGAGATAGGAGAAAACATTTCTAGAGAAATCCCGAAACACACGCAAAACCTATTAGAATACAGCAACACAAGCCAAAATCTAAATTCCATGTTCTTAGAAGACGTCACTGATACTGAAATAAATAACATTATATGCTGCCTAAAAAATAACTCATCTCCAGGAAAGGATGGAATAACAGTAAAAACGCTAAAACTAATATCTAGTCACATCAGTAAGCCGATTGTTCATATAATTAATCTCATTTTCAAAAATGCAGACATTCCTGAAGTTTTCAAAGAAAGTATAGTGGTCCCAATATACAAAAACGGCAGTAAAAAGCACATGACTAACTACCGCCCAATATCACTGATAAACAATGTTGCAAAAATATTCGAAAAATGCTTAAACTACAGACTCCGTGCATTTCTGGAAAAAAATAAAATTCTCTCAAAAAATCAATACGGGTTCCAAAAATATCGAAGTACAGAAGATCCTCTTCAACTATTAACAGACACCATTATAACAAATTTTGAAAGGAGCGAAAAAGTGATAGCTATTTTTCTAGACCTACAAAAAGCGTTTGACACAGTCTCACATAGCCAACTACTGGACAAACTAAACAAAGTGGGTATTAGGGGAAATGTACATAATCTTCTGAAACATTACCTATCAAATAGACCCCAGCAAGTAAAAATAGACAACGCTTTTAGCACAAGGAAAACAATAAAAACGGGTGTGCCACAGGGCACCGTTTTAGGACCGACCCTATTTCTGCTGTTCATAAATGATTTGCTTGAGAAAAACTTTGGTTGCAAAATCATATCATATGCAGATGACACCGCACTAATCTGTTCGGGTGAAACCTGGAGTCTAGCGAGACAAAAAGCGACTGCCGCAATAAGTAAAGTTAAAACATGGCTAGATATAAACTCTCTAAAACTAAATATTGCGAAAACTAACTTCATGACATTCTCCCCAACAAAGGCAGAAATGCCACAAACAATGGAACCTATGCTGATTGACGAAGAAACAAAGAGTTACATACACAACACCACTACTATTAAATACCTTGGCGTTATCTTCGATAAACATTTAAAATGGGAAAAGCATATCAAACACTTAAATGAGAAGTTAAGGAAACTAGTTTATAAATTTTACAACCTGAAAAGTGTCCTAAATAGAAAAACTCTTTTAGTGACGTATAACAGCCTAGCAGAATCCATAATTAGGTATGGTATTAGTGCTTGGGGATCAGCATATAATACAACCCTCCAATGTCTCCAAATTACACAAAATTATATATTAAGGACAATTTTTAATAAGAAAAGTAGAGATAGCTGCCGAAATATATTTGTAGAAAATGAAATACTGAATGTGAGAGGTCTGTATATGCACGCTGCTGTAGTTTATATACACAACAAGAAATATATATTTGGTTCGAGTATTAATCACCGACATGAAACAAGAAATAACACCAAAAACAAATATCAAACTCCAAAATATAGCAAAGCAGTCTGCCAGAAACAAATCAAATACAATGGAATCAAACTATACAACCAGCTACCAGAACATATAAAAGCCCAGAATAAAAAGAAATTCAAAAAACAATGTAAAAAATATCTAGTAAAAAATTATACCATATGTCTTCAACTTTTAGCCTAATTAAGCAAGTAGTTACATCAAAAACTTAACTATCCGCCCTTTGTAAATTTGTAAATATGTAAATAAGTATTAGTCAAACTCGCTTTATCTTATCTATTTGTGTTTCTTTTTATTATTATCTGTCTCCTGTCTTCCTACCTTTCTAGCTTTAGTAAACGTAATTATAAGTATTGTAATATTAAGTATAAATGCAATAAATTAGATATAGTTAAATATAAAATTATGTGAGCAAAAATGTTATACTGCTAGACACAACACGAGGTCTCCTCAGGTGTCATAACCTATACAAATAATATATGCAATTATAATGTAATAATAAGTATATAGAGTATAAACAATTGTGAAAATGTAAAATTGTAAAAGATGTTGCAGTATTAATAAATAAATAAATTAAAAAAATAATATTTTTAACAAATTTTAAGATTTCTAATATATAAAGACATGGCAATGTTAAAATATTTTGATTGATAAATGTCGATTTACACGACTCCCTATAGTTTAAACCGAACATACAACGGATAGCTCTTTTTTGCAGTACAAATATGCGACTTGCTGAAGATGAATTTCCCCAAAAGATAATACCATACCGCAGTCTAGACTCCAAACTAGAAAAATAGAATATTCTAACAGTATTAATGTTTGCTATGTGGCTCAATCTTTTTAACGCAAAACAATTACGAGCACATTTGCTGCAAATAAAGGAGACGCTCGTGTGATTTCCAATCTAAAGACATATCTGTGTTGATGCCTAAGAGCTTAAAGGTAGTTACTTGTTCAATGACTTTCTGTTTAGTTTTAACAGTAAACTGGAAATGTAAAGAGCTCGAACAGGATGAATATGTAGGGAAACTGTTTTTTCTTGATTCATTACTAACTTTTTGTCATAAAAGTAGGTACTTATATTAATCAAGGCAGAATTTATCTTATCTATTACGTTATCTAGAATTTTGTCACAGACAACAATAGAGATATCGTCACCAAATGCACAAAAAAAAATTATTAAGGAATTATCCAAGTCGTTGATGTAAAGGTGGAAAAGTAATGGTCCCAGGACACTGCCTTAGGGCACACCAATATCTATTTTTTGCGTTTCGGATTTTGAACCAAGAATATCAACATATTGTTTCCGGTTAGATAAATATGACTTTAACAGTGTTTTGCATTGACCACGTATACCATAATTCTCAATATTATCTAGAAGAATCTCATGGTTTACGCAGTTAAATGCCTTTGAAAGGTCAATAAATAATGCTACAACTTTGTGACCACTATCAATATTTTTATGGATAAAGTCAAGAAAATTAACTAATGCCGAGATGGTGGATCTGTTTTCTCTAAAACCATGTTGGTTTGGAAAAAGAATTGAATTTGATTCTAAATATTCGATTAATCTTATTGCAATTAATTTTTCAATAATTTTTGAAAAAACTGATAAGATTGCTATTGGGCGATAGTTAATATATGTCCGTAAACTCCATTGCTCACTCGGCTAGAGCGCGTTATGTGGCAAATTCGCTTTAATGTGACTCTGCTGTGTTCTAAGTTTGATCCGCGGTACCGACATTGGCAATGTTGGTGGGTAATGGATGTTATCTGGAATAGTCTTTGGAGTTGGGGGTTGTTTACTATATGTGTTGTGGTGTATGTCAATATTAAATACATAATACTTAAACAATTTTTGGTATATCAGAGTTCTACGTTTTGATATTCTGGAATGATTAAGCCGTATACAAAATCATATAGATACAGCGAAATTTGAGAATAGCAAATTGTATAGATATTTTTGGCGTCTACAGGCGTCGGTGTTAGGCCTCAGTAGCGGAAATAGGCCGACGTTAAATAAATGTATTAAAAAAAAAACATCACAACGCTAATGCTTCGATTGCAACAAACATCAGCCGACAGACTGATCCTACTTAAAGGAGCTTTTGTGCTGAGAGCCAACAGCTCGAAACTGCAGTCTGCAAGTGTGTGTGACGACTGGCACGAAAGCTCCTTCAAGTAGAATCAGTCTTTCGGTTGGTGTTTGTTGCAATCGAAGCATTAGCGTTTTGATGGTAATATGCAATTATTACACTTAACGCGCCAGGCTTGTAACTTGTAATTCAGCGCTCGGCAGGGCATATAGCCCGGGGAGTAGCTGTTGGTTGCAGTCATATATTTATAAGTTCACACATTCAAGGCATGCCAAAGTTTTTGAAATGTCAGCCGGACAGGGCCAGAAATTATTGAAAATGAAAGAAAATTTTTTACGGGAAAATGTCCTTTGACATGAATATTCCCGAGTTTCCTGAAACAGTCTTTCAAATGTCAATACCTAGCGGCAATAAAAACACTCGCAAATACCCATAACGTAAATAAATGCAAAATCAACATTTATTTCTTTATTTATTGGTGAGATTTCGATCTCTTTCCTTCATAAATTAGCCGCGCCATAAAATCTATTTCTTAACCAAACGTTATTCAATATAAATCGTGGCTATTTAAAACAAATCCACTTGTCCGTAAACTCCATTCAACTTCGCTGAAATTAATTTCCAAATCATTATTCTGGGAAACGTTAACGTCTAATAAGTCGCGTTTCAAAAAAGTGACGAAATTGGTTGATTGCAAATTTCAACCGACAAATAATCAAGTTTATATCCAATTTTAACTTTATACGCGATGTTATGTAGTAACCACTTTATTGAGTGGTGGTGAGTGCAGAAAGCGTCGGGGAAGCAGGAGGCCATGTAAATGCGATTGGCATAGATTTACTGCGGATATAGGCAAAGGAGTTCACTTTGAACAGATATATGCGGTAGAAAAACACATAAGTAGACGAAAAGAACAGAACACCACATACAGGGTGTCCCACATTCTTTCCCTACTATCTCCGGGGACATCTTCCAGTAATTCTATTAACAAGGGTCACTCATCTGGTATACAAATGGATCTAAGATGGTTGAAGGGGTAGGAGTGGGCATAGCAGGGCCTAAATGTAGGCTATCCAAAGCCCTCGGTAACACCCCAACCATCTTCCAGGCAGAAATTTACGCTATAGATCTGTGTGCCCAGGAATGCCTAAATAAAGGCATTCGAAGGGCACAGATCTATATATTATCTGATAGCTAGGCAGCACTAAAAGCTCTAAGGTCCTATACCTTTGAGTCTAAAATTGCCTGGGAATGTAGACAATCCCTGAAGCAACTGGCCAACAACAACAAGGTTACCTTGATGTGGGTGCCAGGGCATGAGGGAATACAAGGAAATGAACTTGCTGACAGCCTTGCAAAAAAAGGATCTAAAGCACCATTCATTGGACCCGAACCGTTTTGTGGCCTGGCCAAGGGACACATAGCGGAGGAGATCCAAGAATGGGAAAAGGACCAGAAAAAGTCCTACTGGAGGAATACTCCAGGTCAAAGACAAGCGAAAAAGTTTATAACTTATTCGACAAAGAATGCCACAAGGCTTCTCGAACTTGAAAAGTCCGAATTAAGGCTAATCACAGGCCTTCTAACTGGCCACTGCCCCTTGAGATATCATCTCAAGAATATGGGCAAGGCAGTAGACAACAAATGCAGATATTGCAATACTGCAACTGAAACTGCGGAACATATACTTTGTGAATGCAAGGTGTTAGTCCGCATTAGGCTAAAATTCCTAGAACAGGCGGAATTAACGCCTGACGACATTGGGAAATTAGCCCCCAGGAAAATCACAAGCTTTGTAAAAAGTCTTGGAATCCTGGGCAACAACTAGATGTATGGTTAATCACAAAAGATCTTTTAGGTCGAAGTGAAGTAAGGCTGTTCGAAGCCAAACGACCCCATAAAACAATCTACAATCTACAATTCTATTAAGCCAGGGTTCGGACTTATATGGAAAACCTTGAAAATATGGAAAACTCAGGGAATTTTAAAATTCCTAAAAAAAGCATGGAAATCACAGGGAAATTTATAAATTTTGCAAAAAACCTGGAATATTAAGTCTCGATATGGAAAACAATACATTTCCTAGGACTTCCTCTTAAATTGTTTTCAAAATTACGGTTGTAGATTTAATTAAACAAAAAGTAATTTAAAAAAGTTGGCTATGCCACTGCATTTGATTGGTTATTGTATTGTGAGAACATGACCGCCTGTCTCCGTCTAATGACGAATAAGGATATATGTTTATTATTTTGTCAAAAACAAAGAAAGTTACATTCTAGTGATGGGCAGAATTGGAATCGTATGCTCTTAAGAATGGGAATAATAATAATTAGATATTAGGAATCAGAATCTTATACAGTTCAATGTTCACAAAATACATATATCTTTTGAAGGGTAACTATAAAAACAAAATTTACAGAAAATCTCGGTCAAAAATCACCTTCACACGTCCCACAAATATTTTTTTTTAAAATACGCAAATTTTCCTCCCAAATGCTTCCATAGAACACGTCTATGAAAAAAGAAACTCTTAAAATTGCATAAGTGACGCCCTTCTTAATTCTCTACTCAAATTTCGATGTAAAATTAAGTAGTAGTTATTATACTTAAAATTATGTTTAATATAAGTGTAAAAAAAAAATTTTTTTTGGTCATGGAAAACCTGGAAAACTCTGGGAATTTTTTCGGCTACAAGAAGTCCGAACCCTGTAAGCTGTCTTGCAGAAATTCCAAATAAATTTGACTATTCACAAGTCCATCAAAAAAATGTGATCCTACCACATGAATTATTGGATAATGACTCGGATGATTACAATACTTTCCTCACTCTTAGTACAGTAGCAAAGGCGAGAGCAAAAGCCAGAGCAAAGGGAAATTTGTATGTGGAGTAGTATGACTTAGCATAAGCATCGCTATCCTAATTGGTGTAGTTGGCCGTTCTCCGATAGGTTTACTATATTCCTCTACAGTCCCCACCGTCCGCCAACACTTGCGAATTAAGAGGTAAACGCAATCCCCGACTTTTATGCGTCAACGGTTCCGCATTGGGCAGAAAATTTTGCATCGGATAGGGCACGTCTGAGAGATACCTCTCCAGAATCTGGACTAGTAGGTAGGTAAATAGGTATATATACACTTTAATTAATTACACAGGTACCTTCGACCTGCCTTCAGCTATAAATAATGACTCGAAAATGAAAATAAGTCGGCAAATACTTAAATATTTATTATTAGTTACTAGAGACGTGAATTTATTTTTTTATTAAGAGAAGATTGTTTGTAGTTTCACAAAAAATTAATTGCTTTCATAATTAGTTTCTTCAAATCAAATAAATTATGTAGTTCCTAGAATTAGTGCTCGACATAATCACGTACTTGCAGGGCGTACACCACGAACAAATATCCTTATACCATCACCAATCTATCGAATGTATGTCAATTATTCTAAAATTGAACATATTATTGATATATTTTTCTGTGGCGAGAGTGCAATTGGAAAAGCTGTTTTTGGCATGGATATTTCCTAAGACGGTGATTTATTACATTATTATAGTATATTATATTTCATTACATTTTTAAGTAGCTTATATTGTCATATCTATCATATTTTATATATTTTTTATTTATATTGTCATGTGCATTTATATATATGTTCCTTAGTATTTTATTGTATATTTGTCTTTTTACTCCCCACTTTTACCTTTTTTACTTAGATTTATTATATATTTGTGTAGATACTATATTTTCTGTACCTAATCCTGTAATTGAGCTTTGCCTGTTGGATTTTGTAATTAAATAAATAAATAATAAATAAATAAGGCTGATATTGAACTTTGACGCCCTGTATGTGTAATTGGGAACAAAAATTGACGTATTGATTAGTAAATCATACTTAGTTTGTCATCGTGATAATACAGTCACCAAGTAATGCCAACTTTGTTGACGAAACTCGCCCAGACCGTAATATAATGAACTATTGTTGAATCTGCTTTTCAGACACAGATTACTTGAATTGCAGTTTTCAAATATAAATCCCCTTTTTTGAGAGCCATTACATGACTGAGAAGCACCTTAATTGTTGACGCTCGAACTTATTCAACAGAAACACCGGGTGCAAGCTTTAGTATCACATTACAATAGTTTTCGTTCTTTGCTTCTCCCATTATTTAGCGTTTCGTAAACACCCTTCGTTACATAAGCGTTGTGAGATTATTACTGAGGGGGTAGACGAATGTTAAATAATTAAAAAGACGAAGTGTGATCGTGTAACTTTACTCAATGATATGATAATGATAAATGAACTTAGTTGCTTGTAAGTGCAAATTCAAACAGAATACAACTCTAGAAAGTAGTTTAACTTTAACAAATAACCAAAAACATAATTTTAGTGCTTTTTGGGTCTATCTGGACAAAAATTAAAGTTGAATGTACACAACTAAATTTGACCAAAAATAAATTATAAGCCATGTCCCATTGTTTTGTCCACGACAGTACAAGGTACTGAAAGTTTAAGAAGGGTAGTTTATTTTCTGTAACAAATAACCTAAAAAAATTTAGACTCATTATTAGTATATAATTATTAGTGTAGTCTACAGGATCCTGCAGTTTTCATTCCTATCATTGATTGCCGAGCTCCTAGTTAGAAATTTCTTGCAAAATTAGGAGTGAACTAAGTACAAATGGGTGTTTCTGTGAATTACCCGGAATAGCCTAAAAAACATGGGTGGGCAGTCGACAATTTCCCAAATGAACACTCTTTATAGTTTTTACATTGCTTGGAGTATGTTATCCGGACGTACAATTTTAACTGGCTTTAAAAAATCTCAGTTCGGGTCTGCGTAAGTCCATATGTATGTGTATCTATCTGCGCGTTGTAGTATAGCCTCGTATTTTTCACATTATTGACCCCATTTGAATGCGGGGTCAATAACGTGATGGGTATCAGTTGAGAAGGCAATGAGTCATATCATTACAGCCGCGTAATAGAGGGATAGATCGGAAAGAGGAATAAAAATTTTGAAAAGGTTTTGACAAATACCGGCACCTTCGCCAGTATTGAAACAACTGAAAATCGTAATCGTTGCTAAAATTTTACTCCCTTGTGGTGAAATTCTGCCATGAAAATCGAATATGAAAAAAAGTACCTATGATATGTGTCTGGAAATGCTTTCTAGGGGAGCTAGGGCCATTTAACGGTAGAAGGTGCTCTAGAACAAGTTTTTATTTGACGAACTTTTCGTGAGGTTTGGTGCGTTACTTGATAAAATAAGGGTTATTATTTCATGGCATTAACCAAAATGAAATTTAATCGGGGAAGTAAAGAAGTGGGGGGGGGGGGGCGTTACTTTTTAACCCAAAATGTTTTTTTTTTTCAAATTTTGGTACCGAAATGTGGTTCCCTAATCAAAATGAAACAAAAAGTTGCTCTTTATTATACAACATAGGATCAACTGCTGTTCTTTATACAAATCGAGATACAAATTGATTTAAAATAGTTGTTACAGGGCCATGAAATGACCCCGCAACTAATATTTTAAACCAATTGATTGGACTTATACATCAATTTTGTTTATCTTGATTGTATTTTGTACTTACGAACCTGTCAAAACACAATTGTTGATATGTGAACTATTATCTATTTAATATAGTTCTATGTGAGGTAGTATAGAATTAACTTATAGCTATTTTATAGTCTTGTCATTTTGATATTTGTGTCAGATTATCCATACTCATATGTATGACAATTGAGACAAACCATTTATTATTCGTACGGTATCCTCTTGTGGCACGCCTATGCCATTTCCTCTGGGACAAAGAACTAAAATGATTGCCTATGTCCCTCGTGTATCATCTGTTGTAACTTATTTATTAAGGACATTGTGTTTCTAGTAAAATAAAATAAATTGGAAACGGAACTTTTTTATTATTAATCTTTGGTAATTTATTTGCTTTTATAGCCCGGACGTTTTTAATTTTCTAAATGAGTTTCCTCTGTAATACTTAATCGTATACGTAATAATGTTTTATAGCTTTTTACAAGATTCTTGTTCGATTTTAGCTGATTTCTATAAAATATTCGACAGAAGTCAATGAGAACTTCAAATAGTTGTCTTCTTGGACGTTACCCTAAAATTGTGTAACTATATCGTAATGCTTGTAGTTTTGCAACAATCGAGAAAATAATGTAAACACATGTTACAAAAAGAACCCGCCGTCGAAATAGTTAAAATTTAAATGTGTATGTTAGACAAACTGAACTTTTCAGCATCACTAGATTTAAGAAGCATGTGTCCCAACTTTGCCAAATTGTTGTAATTCATTATTGTATGTACTAATAAAGAGAAGGACCCCAGAAGTATCTCTAAGATACTTGTACGGGTACAAAATGTGTCATCGTATATACAAATGACATGGCATAATTAATCTAGCCTGGTGGCAGTTGTTTGTATTCAATTTTAGCGATATCCGTTTAATATTTGGGAGTGTTTATAGATGAAACTGGCAGCAAATGCTCATCAGATATTTGGCAGCTATAGAAACTTATCAATATGTTTTGCACAATAAACATTCTTCAACAAAGTTATACGTAACGAATATTGTCCAAGATTGTTTTAACTAAGCAATGTGTTCTAAAATATAACGTAAAAACTGGAATTTTCTTTCCACTTCAAAAGTTTACTCTTTCAAGGTGATCCACCTTAGATTTTCTGCCTTTGCCTTTGCTGCCACTAGGCTATTTTCTAACTTAGAAACTATAATTTGTACATGCTAATAATTATGTAACTATACGAAAATGAAAAGTAATATAAGACTAAATGCATCATATAATAATTTTACTTATACATTGTTTTTATTAATCTATTTTTAGATAATAATTTTCGAGGAAAAAGTATAAAAAATATGTTATTAGATATATAGGTAAGTAAAGTGTAGCATCAGTATGGTGCGTATAAATTACGATATTTTTGTAATAGATTTTATTTTACTGTATATGGAAATGTTATTGACATCTAATATTTTTGATCAACTAAAACGTGGAACATATTCCTTTCATTTTCAGAAATATATTTCATGCACGTTAACTTAAATTTCTTTTTATTATTGATTTCTTTAATTTCAAGCGGTAATGAATTATATATTTTTGGAGCTAGATACGAACAACATCGTTGCCCTACGGTTTTTCGTCTTTTAGGGATTTTTAGGGTATTTATATTTCTGGTTCTATAAAGGGGATGTGTCTCTACTATAATTCTTTTATTTTCAGTATGTTGTTTAATGGCTAGTGCAATGCAAAATAATTGTCTTATGTCCATTACATTTACGATTTTAAATAGCGCATCAGATGGGTAGGTATGTTCTTTATTGTATATGACTTTTAAGACCCTTTTTTGAAATATATCTAACTTTGCCATGTTGCAATTTAAGATCCCACCCCAACCTATTATACCGTACCTTAGTTGTGATTCTACAAAGGCTTTGTACATTATTATTAATTGTTTGCAGTCTAATATATGTTTGAGCTTTCTAAAGAGTGGTATTATTCCGCGTAATTTTTTTTAGTAATTCATTCACATGTGCTTCCCAGCGGAGATGTTGGTCTATATGTATACCAAGATATCATATAGTTTTCGCGTATGCAATATTAAAATTTTTATTGTTTATGTTTATATTTAATACATCATATTTTGGTAGTTGCGTATGTAATTTGTACAATCACGTATCACATTGTATTGCAATAGAAGCAACATAGTTTTATGAATTCTATTAATACGAATCTTCGCAATTTTATACAATATACTTCTGACTCTCTAGATAACAAAAGGCAAGTCGATGTTATATCTACGGACATATCAAAAGCTTTCGATCAGGTGAATTACACTACCTTACATCGTAAATGGCGTAGTTACAGTGTCTCGGATTATCTAATAACGTTTTTCAACTCTTATTTAACGGATAGGATGCAATATATCGACTGCATAAGACAAAGGTCATTATCCTATGCAGTAGCAAGTGGCGTTACCCAAGGAAGTAATTTGGGCCCCTTATTATTTTTGCTCTTTATTAACGGTCTTATTATGGCTATTAAAGGCCCTGAATTATTTATATGCAGATGACCTGAAAATTGTTGATATCGTAGTAGTTAACTTTGAGAGCTATTTGTCACTGCAGAATAATCTTAATGAAATAGTTGAGTGGTGTGCTAACAATAACCTGAATATCAACATAAAAGTGTACAGTAATGACTTTTGCCCACAAATTAACCCTTACTATCAATTGACTAAAGCGTAACCAGAATAACCGTATAGTTACTAGTTGGGTGTTATATTTAACCAAAAGCTATCTTTTATTCATCACATAGCACAGGTTTCTAGCCAGACAATGAAGATGTTAGGTTTTGTAATCAGGAGCACCAAGGACTTTCATAACATTATAACTTTGAAAAGATTTTTTTTAAATAAACATTTAACATTATATTATGCTTATGTGCGTAGTAAACTAGAGTATGCTTGCGCTTCCATATTACAATGCTCACATCCAGTCTCTGGAACGCATACTTTGTAGATATTTATATTATATCGAATTTGCTTTACCCTGGCAGAGACGTCTCATACTGTAAAATGCTTAGTTTATTTGGCCTCATTAGCCTGGAATTAAGATGGAGAAATTGTCGGGTCACTTATCTATGTCAGATAGATGACAAAAATTTCCTTTCTCAGGTAAAGCTTCATGTGCCAAGATTTTCTGCTAGAAACTGTTTTACATTTACTTATAAAGTGCCTGGTACTAATCAGCACCTGTTTTCTCCACTTATTTCTGTGTCGTGCTTATAACCAGATCCAACATAATATTGATATTTTTAATTGTTCTGTTAGTTAACTTACTGTTATATGCACGCCTACGCCTCCGCCACTGCCTCATGGAATGTGCTTGAAAGGGCCGGAGGCGGCTGGATGATTATAGAAGGATCGAGTACATTCGACGCGGGTATATATACAGTGGATCTAAACGCACTGGGACAGTTTTATAATAGAGAAGCAAGTGATAAGATGAAATAAGAAACAGTATCAAGTTGTGATTTAAAGCAGTGAATTTACGTTAAAGTATAATTAGTTGTTATTTCTAAGAATTAATTATTGTAAAATTAAGTGATTAATAAATCAGTGGTTTGTGAAGATCCTTGTTGCAAGTTATTGAATCTACATACAGGGTGTTTACTGAAGATTGTAAACACGTAACATTACTTATAAGTACCTTAAGAAATATCTCGCAAATGTATCTTTGTTATTGCTTTCTCTATTTGTTTATATTTTCCACCATTAGTAATGTTTATTATCACTTTTCACATTTACTTAATTATATAACCGTATATATACCGTAATAACTTTATTTGTGTACTCGACTTTATTGTGCTTTCTTTTTATATTGTAAAAATGTACTGTTTAGTTATAGTTGTAATATATATCCTTTATACAGGCTTATATCTGTTGGATTAATAAATCTATTTTTTTTTTACAAAAAGCCAGTCACTCTAGTCTGTGGCTCCGACCCTCACAGAGGGGAGCTGGTAATAAATACCAATAGCCACTCCCCACGCCCGTGGGGTAAGTGACTACCGGGTCCGTGAATCGTGTGCCCTGAGTAGATGCAATGAACCGAGGATGACATCCTTCTGCATTCTGCCGGCTAAGATCTCTGCCTATTATTATTATTAATATTATTGTTATTATTATTCGAGGACCCATCTCAACTTGATTAGAAATTAGGTACCTATAATAAGTGGTTTAAATGATCCTCTAAATATGCCAACTTTATGGGCGAAATGTGCGTCGAGTATATTGTGGCTTTTCTGGAATTCGCAACAAAGAGTCCAGCCGCTTTCAGGAATATTTAGCCTAAGCAACATGGATCATTTAGTAATTTTTTCTAAGAATGGGATTTTTAAATGTGCAAATATTTCGTTCGAACAAATTGTACGTCTATCTCTGTCCCCTCATGAAATAAAAGAGGGACAACCTGATACATCAATAAACCACAACACGCTGTAGGGTCTGCTTCTTGTAACAATCCAAACAATAGGCTCCCATTCTTTTATTCCGCCTTTTTTCTATGTGAACCCTCTTTAAATTAAATCCAGACGAGTGTTCTATAGACACGAAAAAACCAATAAATTTTACCGCCGCCCTTTTTCGGAATATATCTCGATTCTCACAGCGTTAATAACTGAAAAAGTCCCAGGCAGGTAGAATTTAGGCACGTGAAAAGTTTTAGGTCGAGAAAGTGGCAAAAATGGTCGTGTGGCATAATCCCAAATTAAATATTTAACGTAAAAGAGAGAGAGAGAAAAGAAACTATTAATAGACAAAAGTTATTATGTATTATTATATTAGGTACCAGACAATATAACTTTTGTTGTTCATCGACTCATTGAGTACTTAATAATTTAAATATTGCAGTATTTCTATAGTTACAAACTGATTCATTTATTTTCATCATTCGTAAAACTCCAACCACAAATGTGAATAAATATGATTCGCTTTGTTAATTTTTTTCCAAACACTTCCATGTTAGAACAATAAGCAATTTTCTTTTATGTTAATAAAAATAGTCCTGTGAAAAGAGAACTTCCTCAGGGACCATTGATTGTCCTGTGATTTTTCCTGACCTCTATAAATGACTTACCCACTGTTACTTTGCGTGCAAATTATATTCCATAGTCGATAGTATAAGTATTTAAATACATTAAAGACTCAGTTTAAACTCTACACAGACTTAATGAAAATTGTTCATAATTATCTGACGAGAAATATCGCAGTTAAATGTATATAAGTTCGCTACATAACATTTATGTTTACTTAATCAGACATTATCTTGTGAGTCTCATTGTAATTTTATTTGCAGAAAGGTCTTGTTTCTACTATATAATCTTTACAATGACATACAATTCGATCCTCACATGTCGTAGGGTCAGTAATAATCATAACAACTAATAGAAGATACTCTCAAGAAGTCATCAATAGTTCTGTGGCTGATGTAGGTATAGAGTTATCAATTTCCAATACCTCCTTTATTTTTCTTAATCAATGCGAACTAAGGCAGTATCAAAAATGGAAAGGGAACGCAAAAAAATATATTAAACACGAAAGAACAAAATTTTTATGGAGACAAAATCAATAATTCTGAAAACACAGCTAAAAAACTTGTGCAATTATTAACCATGCGCTTGGAACTACAACAAAGCCAAACAATTCTATTACGTTGAGGATTGGTAATAATAACAGTTTTATGAAATTACCAATGTAAAATATTCTACAAGACAAATGCTTACTCACTTCTACTCAGAGTGGAATAAATATAAATACCTTCATATAGCATACGATAAGCTGCGGCCGTCTAGATCGAGCCCCTATCATTTACATTCCTTTGTATCGTTGTGCATTCAATTTTTTCAGCACCTGTGAATATGAAATGTCTGGATATCCATAAGTTCGTCCATGTACGTACTTGGCATTTTATGGCATTCAAGAATTTATCTGTAGACCATAATAATATAGCGTATATTATGTATATATTATTTCCGCTTGCCGTGTATATATATATTTTGCGTTTTAATGCTTATTATACAATGTATATTTTGTGTATTTAATAATCTAATGGATGAATAAACCTTATTATTATTATCGACTTAAGCGATTCACTTTCTCGGCCGAAGCAAGAAAAAATTCACCGACCCCTCGAGCGCTGTTTGGGGTTCAGCTCTGTGGGGGCTCGGGCCCATTACTCTCGGGGATTGGCTCAGTGAATGGGGATGAAGTTCATCATGTCCCATTAGTCCGCTGGATTTTTCGATGGTCTATCCTTCGGCGTTTAGAAATTTCCTCGTAATTTGGCAAGTTTGGAGAATTACCGTCCTCTGGATAATCTTTGAGAGTCTTCTAGGTAGGTTAAGTTGCTCCAAATATTTCAAGAACCTCTTCATTACTATGCCTGTAATAGATATTATGGCCGGGATAGTTCGATAGCCAAGTTTTGATATTTATTCTTTTTTTCTGTCTCCGTTTTCTGCAGGTTGCTGGTTAGGTGCATGGTATCCTATATCTATGGTGGCCTTCTTATCTTTCTTTTTGAACACAAGGATGTCAGGGCAGTTGAATCTAAAGTTCAATCGGACTGGATTGGTCTATCCCACTATAGCACTGTTTCCTCGTCTTCTAAAATAGATAGAGGTGTGTATTTATAGAAGGGCGGTGGATTGGCAAGGAGTCCGAATTTTAGGACTAATTCTCTATGTATGATCTTCGCCACCTCGTCGTGTATTCCTAAATACATTCCTGTGGCCAAAGTAGGGCAGCCTCCTATTATGTGTTCGATAGTTTCGCCCGATACTTTGTATTTTCTGCAAATACCATTCACTTCGGGGACTTTCAGAATATGATTTTCGTAGTTCCTGGTACGGATGATCCTGTCTTGGATGACTGTTATAAATCCCTCTGTTTCCGGGTGTAGTCTGCCTTCCTTTAGCCATAAGAATGAGGTCTCCATGTCAATCTCTGGATTATTCAAAACCTTGGGGTACTTTTCATGAAGCGCTTCGTCTTGCCACGATGTCTGAGTGTCCTCACCTCTACGGATTACCACACCATGCTGTCGGTCTTTAAGGTTTAGTGGTGAGTATTTGTTCTCACATACGAGATTTATAGAAATAGGATCGCATGTTTTTTTCTTGTGTTCTAGACATCTTCTGAATACTGATGCGTGTGCGGCATATATAGTCTTTCAACTGCGCTTTTTGGGTGGTGCATCTTAAATTTTGTAAGCGTCATTCTATCTAGTTCTTCCAGATTTGTATCCGAATACTTCAATACTCCGAATGAATATGCCAGGCTAGGGATAGCATATGTATTGATCGTTGTATCCAAGTTCCTAACGCTGAGCTTTGTATATAATCGCTTATTTAGGCGTTGCTTGTATTTCTCTCTGAGCTCCTTCCTTAACTGAGTGTGGTCTTATTATTATTATTATATGGAAAAAGTCGTTTTTGTTTAATACATGCTGTACAAATTCTGTTGCTTTGTTTTTCTTCAAGATTTCTTTTTATTTGCCAAAACAGCATATCCAAAAACGCCTGGCCATTAGAAGGGATATATACAACGACAGCGTGAATATTTTATTTATTTTATTTTATTTATTTTTATTTATTAGATACAACCACCCAACAGGTAACCAGTTACAGGGTGGGAACAATTACAATAATAATGTATATAAGGTACAAATATTACAGATCAGTAGAATATAATAAATACAATAAACAGAATGTAGAGTTATAGAAAACAGAATAGGTGAAAAAGACAGAGAAAAGATACAATTATCATACAAATAGTATTAAGTTTTTTATACACTAATATTCATGTTACACAGATAATAGATTTTTTATCGAGGCAAGGCTACAATTAAATATATCAAGCTCATTTTGCAGCGAATTATAATTTTTACACATAAAATATATGGGTGAAGTTTTTAATAGATTAGTCCGAGGGGTAACGAGATAAAAAGTTTCACGATTTCTACTTTCTATACGAGGTACCCGAAAACATAGTTGTTCCAAAATAGATGAGCAATCAAAGATATTGTGAATAATTTTATATAAGAATACCACGGAGTGTGCCATTCTTCTGTTTTGTAGACTCGATATGTGAAACCTTTCTAACATAATGCTTTGTGGGTAACCGATTGTAGGATAGTTGCCATCTTCAACAAAACATAAATACTTAACCAGACGACGCTGGATGTTCTCTATATTGTTTATGTATGTAGCATATCCCGGAGACCATACCAGTGAACAATATTCCAGTTTCGACCGCACAAAGGAAAAATATAACAGTTTCGTAATGTCCGTATTATTAAAACCCTTACAATTCCTAATTACGAACCCTAAGTTTTTTAACGCTGACGATACAGTTAAGTTCATATGCTCATTGAAACTTAGATTTCTGTCAAAAGTAACACCAAGATCTTTAATGATATCAGGTCTTTGTAACTCTTGGTTATTTAAATGGTAATTGTAGGTGACATGAGTGCGGGCTCTACAAAATGTAAACGCGTTGCATTTAGATACATTAAGAGGCAATTGATTTAATATACACCAATGATTTATCTTATCCAAGTTATTCTGCAGCTTATCACAATCTGCCTCAGTTTCAATTACATGATAGATTTTCAAGTCATCTGCGTATAATAGACTTGAAACATCCAGGTCTATAACAATATCGTTAATAAAAATATTAAACAGTAGTGGTCCCAGTACCGATCCCTGAGGAACACCTGAGCTAGCTATAATATCAAAAGACTTGAAACCACGGTATTCTACATACTGTCGCCTGTTTGTTAAATATGAAGTGATTAAATCTAATAATGCTAACGATAATCCGAAATTACTTAGTTTCTGTATCAGAATACCGTGGTCTAAGCGATCAAAAGCTTTGGAAAAATCAGTATAGATAATGTCAACCTGTTTGTTGTCATCCAGTTTTTCGGAAAGATATTGTGTAACACAGGTTAGATTAGTTTCAGTGGATCTACCTGGTACAAATCCATGTTGATTTGTTACGATCTGATTTTGTACGTGCCTGGATAATGACGCATTCAAGGTAAACTCAAAGGCTTTTGCAAAATTGCAAATTATTGTTATTGGCCTATAATTCTCAGCATTATATTTGTTATCTTTCTTATAAACAGGACATAAACGAGAGTATTTCCATACATCAGGGAATACCTGTAACTTCAGGGACAGATTAAAAATTATTTTAAGGGGCAGGGCGAAGACATGTGCACAGTCCTTAATTATAAATGCAGGTATATTGTCTGGACCTTTAGTAAATTTGGGTTTTATCTTCTTAAGCGATTTTAGCACGTCCGATTCCGAAAACGTCGTTATGCATAAATTATTACTGTTTACATCACCACAGGGGGGATATTTATTGCTGTTATTATTAGGATTAAGATAAGCCGATTGAAAAACGGTTCCAAAAGCATCAACAATATTTTGAGGATTTGTGTGTCGAATGTTATTATATGTAATATTATCAGGAATGGCGCTACTATTCCTTTTACTGTTTACATATGACCAAAATTTTTTTGGATCATTTTTTATATTATTTTGAATATTCAATAAATAATTTTCATATGATTGTTTTACGTCCTGCTTTATTTTCTCTCTCATGTTCCTGAATTTATTATAATCATCTTCACTTTTTGTTTGTTTATACTTTCTCCTCTGAATATTTTTTTGCTTTATATCTCTTACAATATCATTTGTGTACCAAGTTGGATATTTGGGTTGTTTGGGAATAGATTTAGGCACAAATTGATCAAAAATTTCAGTTAGTTTAGAGTAAAAAGCAGTGCAAGCCATGTTAACGTCATTTAGTTCAGTTAGAAATGACCAGTTTATCTGAAATAGATTTTCATATAAGAGAGGGTAATTGGCTTTTTTAAAGTTATATATTTCCATTAAATTACATGGGAACTTTTCAGGATGAGAATTAGTAATTTTTAGTGATATTTCTAAGGGGGGATGATGTAAATCCTCTATTAATAGACACTCTAATGATCTGTTTACGTCACAATTTGCATTTGACAGTACCAAATCAAGAGTAGTCTCATTAGTATTTAGTACATTATTAAATTGTTTGAGGTCAAGGTACTCAGAAAAGTGTTGTACAGCAGCTCCACGACTGCTTGGTGCAATATTTTGATTGTTATACTCTGGGACATTAAAATCTCCTATAAAATAAATATTTTCATCGTTTAAATAGTCTAGAGACTCAATACATTCAAAAAGACCTTGGTAGGATGCATACGGTAAATTTGGGGGGATATAAAGGATGAAAATGAAAATATTTTGAAAATGAAAGGTCACTTTAACACCAACTATATCTATTTGAGGAAATATCTCACGTATAAGACTGACATTAAGTTCCTCATAAATATACTTAATATTTAGCGCAATTAGTACACCGCCGCCTTTATTTTTATTAGTTTCCGTAAAGTTCCGGTCACACCGTATGATATTATAATTAGAGGACAATATTTCTGTATTCAGTACTTGCGAGTTTAGCCAAGTCTCTGTGAAAGCATATATATCATAATGGCATGCCATAGAGGCAAGAAATAAGTCTTTTAATTTTGTGTTCAACCCGCGTACATTTTGATAATATATGTTTATGATATGAGTTGGTGAAGAGGCAGTGGTTTCGATTGGGGTTATTGTTATACTCGGATCATTGTTATTTGAAATATTCTTGTTTGTTTTCACGCCTAGTTATGCAGAAAATGACATTTTTGCCTTAAACTCATTAATTTTTTGTTTATATACGAAACAGTTGTTGTCCCATGCAGCATGTTCGACATTAAGCTCAAGTTTATTAGTAATAGAGTAATCTAAACAGTTGGGGCACTTTAATGATTTATTATTACAATCTTTTACATTGTGCTCACCAGCACATATTGGGCACCGTATTTTAGATTTACATTGCTCTGATATATGATTAAAACCGCTACATTTGAAGCACCTTCGTATATCAATAGAATCGTAAACATTACATAGGTCGAATCCAATAAATAACTTACCTTCTCCCTCAGACAAGATTTTGTTATAGAAATTTACGTCGACTTGCATAATGGCTTGATATATTTTATCATTTTTTTTCGTTGACCACAATTTCAAGATTTTACATTCAAACTTTTCACCTATTAGATGTTTGTTCTGAAACTTGATATATTCAATTAAGTCACTTTCTTCCAGCTTCTCTGACATTCCTACTATTCTCACACGTGGATTTAAGGTTTTAACGTCCTTGATGTCATAATTTTGATTCAGTTTGTTCACAGCGATTTTCCTAAGTTTCGTAACTTCTTCTGCACTAGAACATCCTACTAGGATACCACCATCTTTGATATTTTTTACGCTTGAGATATTAATGTTATTTTTCACAGGGTTTACATTGCTGAGAATATCCGTCTTGGTTTCTGAGTTTTTTTGCGTCTGGTTTTTAGGTTTTATTATGATAGCCGCTTCAGTCTTTACAGCAGAGGAATAGCTTTTTTTAATTTCGACTTTTTTTTCGGCATTTATATCACATATAACTTTGGCAGTAGAGTGAGTTATGTCATTTTTAATGCAGTTAAATTTATCTGTCATTTCTTGCACAAGTATTTTGAATTTTTCTTCCAGCAAAGTTTCCAGGTGTTCGAGATCACAAGTCGGCAATTTTTTTAAACAGTCCTCACATCTCCAGGATAGCGAAGAATATTTGGTCACTGCTGCTAATATTTCGTTTGGTATATCGACACATTGGATATGGTAACACGTTTTACAGAAACCATTGCAAGTAACGGCTGGCTTCTTCGTCGTGATCCCGCCATTGCACTTTGCACACTTTTCACTCATTTCACTAATTAATTAATTATTATTGTCAAATGCATTTAGATATGACGCACTTATAAATTTCACGTGGCAATTTGGGAATTCCTTGGGATAATAAACCCACTACCTGCTTGCCCGGCCACTGCTTTAGACACCGATAAATACGTGCGTCTCGTTCGAACGCCTGGGGACGTCTCTGTGTGAAAATAAAGCTAAGAGAAATGGCAATATTGTTTTAGATGTAATTAATATGCTAAAAAAAAATTCAGTTTATTTTTTAATCATAATAAAAAACAACTAAAATAATACATTCATATTATCAACTGCAAATAAATAATAATAAATATTTGAACGATGTAAAGACATGACATTCCTTAGAAGTCATGCCACATTAAAAAATAATTAACTAAACATTAAATATTTAAACAAACCTAGTAAACATCACTCGAGGCGGGCGTTTTGAAGACTAATTTATTAGTCCTTTACGCTTTTTAACATCAACGGTACAGCTTAAAGACCTTGTAAATCTTAGCCAGGTAGAGACGACTTATACAGGTTCCACCTTTAGTCATATTCGTTTGGCGGCAAATTGGCCAAGAGCTCAGGTTTACTGCTAAATTTAACCATTTCGCGTTAAAGACTGAAGCGATAAATTATACCCAAAATAAGATCAATCGAACGAGAATAACAAATGCGAACCTCAAAATTAACATGCCTACAAACTTTGAGCTTCTGGGACATTTTTTATAATTAATCTAAACGATGTTTCTGTCCAATATTTAATACAAACACATTAGTTTTGAAATCGACTCAAACCCACGATGCTTGAGTAAATGATAGGCTGTTATGTACAAACTGACATTAACATATTTTAATAATTTTTGTTACTGCTAACAAGAAATTATTTTAAAATTAACAGTCATGGTAAAGTGTTGCCTGGTCGTACGATCACATACATCACCATTGATCACAGCACATTATTTAGCAATACCCCATACAATTGACAACAATTAGTCTTATTTTTTGCATATAATTGCAGATAAAAATCTAGCGAAGTTCACGAAAGTGTTTCACTGATTTTTGACAGGGACTTTTGTCTAAATTATATTTTTTGCTATCTAAGCTTTCGTTCCACGTGCTACCGCTGCTCCACATGTTTTAATACGCACTTCCGGACAGCCACGTACATCTCTAATAACAAGCGATTAACAAATTATTTCGTGATTCATGAATAAAAATATACAAATTGTTCTTGGTAGGTAGTGCATATAATTAACAACATTGTTTGAAGTGGTCGATTCGGTTCACTTCACTTCACATCCAGTTCGAGTTGGGCATTGAAGAGTAAATATTTTATTACTTTATTAGCATATTTCTGAGAATATAATGGTAATGGTAGTTGACAAAACCTATATTTACATTAACCCCTATTTACTTAAGTTTCCGTGGTCGACTAACTTAGGTGTTTACATTTAGGAGCTCGCAGGGGCTCTTCTTACGACCTTCGAAGGGTAGCTGTTTCCAGGGCATTAACCAGCGGCGTACGCCCATCGAATATTTATACTTAATCTCAATTAGTTGCCGAGTCTGTAAAGGAATTACCGAATTTAATTTGAATTGTTATCTGTGGCGAAACGATTAGTATTTATTGCTAATGCCTTTGTCAAAGCCTCACTGCCGACGTATAAAAATTAAAACGTCATCACTGACAGACGTTTTAATATTAGTATATTAGCTTTAATGTAGTGGCGTCAAATTGTGTACAAATTACATATAAAATGGTTTGTAATAGCAATTCCATTCTTGTAATTTGTTCTTGGTGTTTCAAGAATGTGGGAAAATGTTTTGTGTTTTAGAATAATGTACCTGTCCACCTCAAATTTATAAACGGCAAGTAAAAGTTCATTTAGTTCTGATTGTAGGCACCCCTGTAATGAATATCCTCGACTTTGGTATTTGTAAATTTTGTGTTTGTTTAAACAGTTGAAAAATTGATATATTTTTTTATACATCAACAATTATCATAAATCCGTATTTAATAGTAATAATAATAATAATAGTCTTTATTTTTCCACTGAAAAAACATACGTACCCAAAAAGGTATACATAAGGCCGGTGAAGAAAATGTCACATAAATAATTAAAAAAACAGTACCAAAAATAGAAAACAATACACTATAATATAAATGTGGCTAATATATATAAGACATTTTTGGACTTAGCCAGACCCTAAAATAATTATAAAAATAGATTATATTTATGTCATATGAATTTAAAAAGATTTCCTCTTTTGGAAAAATATGGAAAAAGGAGGTATTAAAATACAATTAATTAAAAAATTCATTGACTGTGTAACAGTTTTTGTTTAGCAACAATTTTTTAAGTTTCCCTTTAAAAACATGTATACTACCAGAGGATTTAATATCTTCGTCTAATAAATTATAGAATTTACACCCTTGATACAGAAAACTTCTCTGATACATAGTAGTTCTATGACAGTCAGGCAGTAGGAGATTTTAGATCGAGTATCATGTGAATGTCCAACTTGATTATTTAAAAAAGTGGATTTGTGTTTGTGGACATATGAACATACTTCCAGAATGTATAGGCTAGCAACAGTCAAAATTTTTAAAACTTTAAAAGCATCTCTACAAGTTTATCTGTAACTCAAATTTAACAGTATACGAATTGCATATTTTTGCAGTAAAAATACCCTGGCTACATTAGTACTATTACCCCAGTTTACAATTCCATACCTCAGATGAGAATGAGAATTGGCAAAATAAAGGGTTTTAAGGATATCCTGGCTACAATGCTTAGACATAAGTTTTAGAGCAAAACAACTTTTTCGTAGCTTTATACACAGATTTTCAATGTGATGGGCCCATTGCAGGTGTTTGTCAAAAGTGACACCTAACAAATTATTAGCACCACAGGTATTTAGCTCAAGGTCAGTACCATTAAAAAGTATTAGACCTTCGGAATTGTTATTTAATGTAAATTGTATGGAAACGGTTTTAGTTTTATTTAAATTTAGATTATTCTTATAAGACCAGCATATAATTTCCTGATAAATTATTTCAGTGGTTGTTTTTACTTCCGTTGAGTTATTTCCTGTAATCAGAACATTTGTATCATCTGCG
The DNA here is from genome assembly GCA_963675555.1 of Leptura quadrifasciata. Classification (NCBI taxonomy): domain Eukaryota; kingdom Metazoa; phylum Arthropoda; class Insecta; order Coleoptera; family Cerambycidae; genus Leptura; species Leptura quadrifasciata. The sequence goes on from OY776675.1 coordinate 160,075,843, forward strand.
TAGCACACGACATGAACATTTGATGTTCTTTGCAAGTAATCGATAATGTCATTGGCAAACAAAATATACAATAGTGGTCCCAAAATTGAACCCTGTGGAACTCCTTGCTTGACGCAGCAAGTCTCGCTTTCCGCTCCACAGGCCATTTTTACAGTTTGAGCTCTGTTGTCAAGATAGGAAGAGAATATTTCCAAAGCTTTTCCTCGAACACCACATCGTGCGAGTTTAGCTTTGAGCAACTGGTGATCTACCATATCAAAAGCTCGCGAGAAATCTAGAAAAAGACCTAGAGCAAATTTTTTATTGTCCAGCGCCTTAATAATTTGGTGATGAAAATCACATAATGCCGACTCAGTGCTTTTATTAGTAGTGAAACCATGTTGAGCAGGAGAAAGCAGATTATTTTTTTTGCAGAAAGTTGAATAACTGCTCTTTGAGATGGAGTTCGAAATTTTGAAAAACTTCATAATAAACTAATAGCTCTGTAATTGCTATACTCATTTGGATCTCCTATCTTATAAAGGGGATGGACGATAGCCCTTTTAAATTTGCTGGGAAAAATACCATCATACATTAACCGACTTTAGAAAAAGAGTTTATAAATAGGACCTATGTTTGTTCGGCGATAAATTTTTACCAAATTCTCCGATTTTATATTTCTTTTTATCATTGAAATATGAAGCTTTCCTCGTCACATGCAAATGTCTTCTATATAACTTATGTGGAAGCTACACAAATAAAAAACTGAAACCGTTCACACTGACGATTAAACGTTTCTCTTTTCCTGAAAGATGCCTTCAACCCTGTCCATCCGAAAATGCTTGTTGGAATGATTTTGATATTTCAGCACATCTTATACGTTTAATATTATTATCCTCTCATGAGAGAGCATTTTTTCACACGTTTAGCAAGAACATAATCTGGCAAGCTTAACATTTTCACTCAAACATGTGCTCTGTAAACTAGTGCAGTGATCACTGTACCTGCACAATAATCACAATTTCGAAGTATACTTACCGTACCACTTTAGCACGTCTGCTCAAGTTCGTCTTTGAAAGTGCAATGATATTTTGCACTATGGGTGATGTATATTCGAATTTGGTTCCCTCGTACAACCTAAGATCACGAGATAATCGAATCACTATGTATAATGTATAATTTCTATGAATGTGAAAAAAAATAGTAGTAATTGTAGACTGATCCGTATCTAAGTAATTGTTTTATTAGTCTCTGCAATTTTCAAATAGACTTATAGATGGAGCTAGCTACTTGATTTACAAGTTGCTGCCTTAAAACTGTCCTAATAAAGTAAATGGAGATAGCATCGATAGGTTTGGTCAGTGTCTCTGCACTGACTAGAGCCAAAAAGCTCGAAACCAGTCCGTGGATGACTGACTGTTAGTCCATTTAACGAGGTCCCGAACATCAACAGTTTCTAGGATCTTTTGCAATACATTTCTCCCTCCATTTTCGAGGGTGAGAAAAACGATGATGATGATGATTTCGAGTTCTGAAATCCTTGCGTACTACCCCTATCAAGGAAAAACCACTCCAATTTCCGGTTTCTCGGTCTTAGGCTTGCGAAGGATCGTGGGATCGGTTTCTTTTTAAGGAATAATAATACATTCAGTTAATTTACATTAGGGTACTCCGGACCGACCATCGAGGGTTAAACCTACCCTGCCCGTAATAGCAATACCCTAAAAAATAAGAAAATAAGGACTCGACGAGGTTTTTATGAGTTCTCGACGGCAGGGATCATGATGGAGGTGCTATTTTTCACTCTACCCTACCGCAACTACCCCAACCTATAATAACCGCCCTCTCTTCCATGCTGTCGGTCCTAGGCATGCGGGGATTCGTCGGATCGGGGTTTATTTTAGCTTCAGCTTGGAATTTTTGGAATGAGATGGTCTTTATCTTACATTTCTTCGTTGTGTACTAGTACTAGATTCTTTATACCTTACCACCTTCCCAAGCCTGATAATCGAGGGAGGTTAAGTTTGGAGATCCGGCAGGCCAAAATATATCGATCTATCAGTAAATACGTGATTTAGAAAATTTCTTAGAATTATTCGGTAATGGGCAACGAATCGGTTTTGGTATATAGTCGTCTTACAACTAAGGCCATTTCCGCTAAGAGACGCTAGTGAAAAGTGGCGGCAGAACAAGCATAATAAATTATAGGATCGAATATAATATACCCCATTTAATTTTTTAAAAGCTGATTGAAAAGGATTCGTTCGTCAACCCTATTAACAAGCTCATATCTTTGACCTTCATATACCCTAAGCCCTTCTTAAATCTCCCTACACGTCACTGCAAAAACCTCATGTATTGTTAACATTGTGTCTAATCCCCGAGTGGCGTTTATTTTCCTTTCTAGCTGTAATAACAATAGGCAATTTTGTAATATTTTCATATACCTTCAAGGTACCAGGTAGTAATAGTTAATAATACCGGTTACAATAGAGACTTTGAAAGTGTAAATTGTAAGCGATACCGACAGTTTTGGCCCTACTTGAAATTAATACTTTGCGTCTTAAATATTTTTTTATGAGTAACTCAACTTTTTTGCCATTCTGTTGACATTACCTTATTTCTTGTTTATTCAATACTGTAGATGGGTATTTTACCTGTTGAATAGTATACTAACATAAATCAACCGTATAAATAATTACAAGTATCATTATTAACATCTATATTACTAATGTAACATATATGTAATTGCCATTTCGATCCAATTCAATAAATAAAATACATTTACGATGTAATGGAATATGTATTACCGTAGCAAGAAAACGTTGTTTAAAACATAATTCCACCAATATTTATCTAACCCGTACCATATACATTTAATCAAAGTACATTTTTCAACTGAGCCTTGGGCATAACGAGTTATGGAAGTAATTTAAGCTGTCCGTTATTGATTCATGTCCGGTGATAACTACACGACATGTGTTTGTTGCATTATGTAATGTTTTTATTGTACAGGTAGTTATTACCTTAATAATTTATGAGGTATAATATCGCTTAATATAATATTTATCAGATGTTTTAAGCATATAATCGATAGATTGATATATTTGTGAATAATTGAATAATGTTGTAATGTTGATCGGAGTTAAACAATGTTCGCATTTTCAATTAATGATATTTATTTAAATATCTCGCTTGTCAATTACCTTAGCCCTAACATTTTCCCAGAGTAGTTTATAATTGTTTTGCCATCCAAAATTATGCCACTATTTACACTAAGACTAGATTGGGGGGGGGGGATGTTTTAAAAATTACGACCGCTATCCTTTCGGGGTTTAGACTTATTTTTTGATACATACTGGCACGGTAGCTCAGTCGGCTAGACTGGTTGAGTGGCGAACACAGTTGGTCATACTCTACTGTGATTTGGGTTCGATCTCCGGAACAGACACTGGCAGTGTCTTTGAGAATGGATATTCTTCGAAACATTTTCTGAGTTTTTCAAATGTGTAACCCCCTTCCGGACAGCCCTTGGCTTTAGATTTGGGGATTGTCTTCTATATGGGATATATTTATTAAAATAGCACAATTCTCCGGATCGGACATGTTCTCACACTTAGTCAAAATACTAGCATCATCTGCATATGATACTATCGATCAATATGGATGTTCTAAATAATTTAACATATCGTTAATGAAAATAACAAACAGTGTTGGACCCAATATAGATCCCTGCGGAACTCCAGTATTAACAGTAGCCAAGCTGGAAAATTAATCTTTAATTTTTACCTATCGACCATATATACTAATTTACGTGCATATATATACACAACATTCATACATAAACACACATAAGTGCTACAAATACATTTTAGGAGGAAAAACATACAATATACGCCAAAATTATCACAGAATAAATAATATACAGATAAAAGTAAGAAAAAAGGTAAATTTTAGGTACCTATAGACAATTATGAGTCCATACCTGCCCGTATGTATCATATGTTTAAAATGTTAGGTTAACAAGATATATAATAAAGATTATAATTTAGATACTGAAAACGACGTGAAAGGTCTTATATATTAGAGAAAACTTGTGATGGAGCACTTTTAACTTTTTGCAAAATTTGAGCATATGAATTATAGTTATGTACAACATACAATTTACAGACACTCCTGAACTTTTTACATTGCTTATGAAATTTAACGGAAGAAGATTATAGAATTTAGGTCCTAAATATTTCATGAACATTTTATGTTCTTTCTAGTCATTGGTATGTTTAAGTGATGATTTATTCTATTTCGAGTGACATAGCAATGATTAATATATTGTTCAACTTTTGCGTGCTTGTGTACAAAACAAGTTGAAATGATGAATTTTAATGAATTATTGTAAAGATCACCCCATACTATTATGCCATAGCCAGCCAATAAGAGACAAACCAATGTTTGATGCACTGTTAGTAATAGGTTTTGACTTAAGAATTGCCTTAAAAGATAACATTTATGTATAAGGAACCTAATTCTTTTTGTTAAATATGTTACATGACAGTCCCATTTTAGGTTTTTGTCAATAACAATACCTAAGTACTTAGTACTTGTGGTATCCTTTATTGTATAATTTAAGTTGTCTACTTTTATGATGTTATAATCAGGACGATTTGCAGATCTTATAGAGAAGGCAATGTAATTTGTTTTACTTATATTTAATGATAATTTATAGGTATCTAGCCAATCTTTTACTTTTTTGACCTCTGATTTTACTCCTTGTGTCATCCCAGGAAGTTCCACTAAAAATTAGCACAGTATTATCTGCATATGAAATGACTTTACCACTTATTAAACAAGTAATACATACATTGAAGAGTATTGGTCCTAATACTGTACCCTGCGGTACACCGATCTGTACATCTTTTGGATCACTTAATACGGTTCTAATTTGAATGAGTTCTATTTGTTAAGTAGGATTTAAAGACTTTCAGCACGATGCCCCTAAGTCCATAGCTTTCAAGAACATTAAGAAGTTTCTCATGAGGTACCGTGTCAAAAGCCTTAGCTAAATCTAAAAAGACAGTTATACTTTTACTTTTATCTAGGTCATCTGTTACCTCCTTTGTTACTTCATACATCTTCATACTTTGCGTCGTCAGTGCTTAATCCCCCTATAATTCCAAATTGGTGAGGAGTGAGCAATTTGTTGTTCTTTAGAAAGTTAGTTAGCCTTTCCTTAATTATTCTAGGATTGCCAGATTTATAAATAGGGGTTATAGTGGATACTTTCAATTGACTAGGAACTCCGATTTTAAAGACTAAATTTATTATATGTTTTAATGGGAAAATAATGTATAAGTGTATGGTTTTTAAGATTTTCGAGGTAATTCCATCTGGTCTAGGAGAACTGTTGTTTTTTATGTCTAATTCATTATTATCCCGGTGCTACGATTTACACGTACATAAACAAATAAATACGTTGGATATTAATGGTTATAAGATATTACATAAAGGAACATACTTGGGCTACTGTAGCGTAGCAGATATCGCAGGCGCAACTTAACCCGGATAAGTGATGTAACGTGCCCACGATAAAATTTCTCTAGCTCAGACAATCTCAGGGCGTTAAGCCAAAGTTTACATAAACTATGACAAATTATTAGTTTACTTACTTACACAAATCACTGAGGGTTCCATACGTAGTGGTCGCAGACGAAATAACGACACTTTCTTTAAAAATGAAATGCACTATATTTCGGAATTTACAAATATTGGTTCTCTAGCATGTAACCTGGCGATGTTCAAAAGGTGTGGCAAATTTCTTGATTAATAAGTTATAACATTAATAAAATGCCTCGTGTAGTCGGTTTACAACGTCAGGATAAATGGTTATAAATTCTGCCACAATGGGTCTGATTTAGAGAACCCCCTTAAATAAATATAAATGCATACAATCTTTAAATATGTACAAGTTAAAATACAAAAGTATGAATCGAATATAACCGCACAGATCCACTGAAGGTGGTCCCCGGTAAATAAAAACAACACACTTATCTATGGTGGTACGATACCGACTTGGAAGAACGTGGAAGAACTGTAGCCCTACGGAGGTGTCTTCGGGAAGAAAGAAATTGACCCGAGGATGGGGGTTGATTATAGTCTCTCCAGCCCTGGAACTTTCTACTGTGCGTGGATGCCCCGTCCGTGGAACTTCACTGATGTTTGTAGAAGCCCCGTCCGTGGAACCCTAAAGATATCACGATTTAATTTGCAAAGTCGGAAATTCACGTGAAGCTTGCCTAATGTGAGCAATTCAAAGCTGACATAACCTACAAAAGAAATATAATTTACCTCACTGATGAGGGAACAATCCACCAATGTTCCTAGAAAGCCACAGTTGGATGAATGGGGTCGAGTCCGCCTTTCAAGTCGACACGATACTTCCAAAGGAAAGTCTGCAAATTTGTGAAACACGTGGGTAGAGAACGGGTAAGATGGCGTGAAGAGGTTAGCTTACCTTGTATACTTAAATATCCTGCTTCCGCAGTTAAAATTAACTCACAAAAACAAAATATTCCGCTAAACGGAACAACAACAGATGGAGAAAATTGTCCTGTGTTGATAATCCCAAAATCCACCAGGATGCCTTGGATAAACGAGCCGAAAGCATATCGCCCTCCCGTGGAGAATAGCGAAACTCTGCTACGGACGTAGCGGTTATTATGCGACCCACAAAACGCTAAGGCGTATGGTGGATTGGTGGGTCGCATACGCTAGAGGTCCGCAACACCGGTTATATAGATATTTCTAAACATGAATAATATTTCATTTTCCGTTTTTAGCGCCTGTCATTATTTTGAGGGGCTCTGTAATACGTAACATAATAAAATTTCACTGATGCGCGGTGAAAATGACATATTGTGAGATCTTTGTAAAGTAGTAGACCATTAATCAACAGTACAAATTGTGATCATTATCAAACATATTTCGGCCACTTCATATGAGTAAATAGCGTAATTTTCTATTAGCCTTTCAAACACGAAAAATCGTGTAATGTATTTTCAGATATGAATCAAAAAAGCTTTAATTTCATACAAAAATTGGTGTCATTAATAAAAGTACAACTCTGTCACGCAATATTTGTATCAACAAATGCATGAAAGGGATTACACATTAAATTTTAATCAACAATATTACTTTGTTTAATCAGTGAATGGAAGTAAAATTTCATTTTTTAACATGTATTTATTGTGTGACAAACCGTATGTATTTTATGACGCGTAAACACGGTGATATTAATGGCGTTGTTTTCATAAATTTGCATGTTTGGAACTTTAATTGAAACAATCATTCGTGGTATGGTAATTTCGAAACTTCATCGCTACCTTGTTTATCTTGGGAGGGTGAAATGTGAGTATAAAGCGTCCACTTAACACGAGTGATATGAGTTGGGGTAGGGGTTGCCATGCCGTTTTGTTCAGTTTACTTAATAGAGTGAGTCAGACCAATACAATTATAGTCTAAATCAAGTAACGCAATGTTTTAAAAAAACAGTATCAGCAAGGATGTATAGGCTCGAAAGGGCAGTACTTGAGTCACAAGTCATATGCGCACCTCTTGAGTAGGTAATGCTTTGGGGTCATTACTTGAGACCACCAAATATTCATATTCCTCAGTGGTCTATCTGAAGGATATGTGGAGAATAAATCCACTTGGCTCCTCTGTGCGTAATTCTATATTACAACCACGGACGCCGACGGCTTTGTATTGGCGAAAACATGAGCAGGGATATTCTTCAAATGAGAAAGTCTGCATTTTCTTCAGATAAAAACAAAAATTTTCCTAAATATATACGAAACTGTATTTCAAGTAAAGACCATTGTAGGCTCGTAAGCCACTACACAGCAAAATAAAAGTTCTTCCAAAAAAAGCTTTGAAAACGGAAAGAGATTACTTTCCGAATCGTCAGCAAAATACATTATTTCTGTGTTTATTCCGATTTATATTATTTGCAAAACGTAACCTCTGACTATTCCTTTGGCGTAAACGTCACGGGCGCAGAGGCTTTTTTCCAATAATTCTATTATTTTGTAGATTCGGTGATTTGTTTTGAAGAGGATAATAATACATGTGGTAGAAAACCCAAATAATAGGAAAGAATAATATTTATAATGTTAGAATCATGTCTTACGTTTCTTCCCGATTTTAATTGTTCTATTTTGTTCTATTGAAAACAACACACCTGTTAAACATATGTTTTCTTTTCAGGGCCCGCCACCTCAAGGCGGTCAGATTAAGTTTACAATAGCAGACACACTGGAGCGAATAAAAGAAGAGTTTAATTTCCTTCAGGCACAATATCACACGTAAGTATCATTAAAGTCCGCTTAAAAATCATACGTTGCTTTTAAACGTCATTGAAGGTGATCAGCTACTTTGGTGTGAGAGAGATCTGTGCTGCATCTTAATAATATGCGGAACGTTATTTTCCTTAATAGACAATAAACAAGTGTATTGGAATAGTCAAAAAATTACAAATAAAAATGTTTACAATAAAATTCAATTAAATTGAATTAATTTTAAACATAAAATTCCGTTAAGGTGTAAAAACAATGTTCTAACAAAAACGATTTTAACTTTCTTTTAAACAAATTTATACTTTTATTAGACTTGATATAGTCCGGTAAATGGTTAAACATTAATATTTTATACTTACAGAATAAGTTTTTACAAGTATAAGTCACAGGAATATTTCCGATATATCGTACACTTTTGAGATGTCTCTTTGGCCACGGTAGAGCTGCCCCACAAGCAGACACCGTATCGCAACTTAGATTCGACCTGAACGTAATATATACTTATCAGTTGATACTTATGCAAAAGTAAACTTAAGTTTCTGAACATATATGTAAGACAACTTAGCTTGGAAATCGATTGTGTACAGTGTGATTTCCAACTTAAACATTCATACATGTACAGACTAAAAAGTTTACGTCTGATAGTTGATTTTGCAGGATAGTGTTACCGACATTGAATTTTAAAAGTTCAGTCATTTTATTGTAATTATGGAACCGCAGCACTTGTGTCTTATTAGTATTAAAATGCGAATTGAAGAAATTAGAGGTTGCAGTTATAACTTGTTCACATTTAACTTTAAAGTATTTGGTCCAAAAGGGCAAACCCCGATAAAAAAGTCACCTTCATTTTCATTTCAAGCAAAAACTACAAATCAGTCACCAAAAATCTGAAAAAATTTACGAAACTTCGATAATTCTAAAATAATCCAAATCAATCAAAAAATACGTTCCAAGATTCCATTCATCAATTTTACGACATAATTTTTCCAAAACACTCACCTCAAAAATACAGCCCCCATATAATATCATTCGACCCCCAACATACTTCTCGTACCTTCGGTATAAATCCTAAATTCGTATTTATTGATTTTCTACAACTCCCTTTTTATTCGATTTTAACCTTTTCTCGAATTGCTCTCGAATTATTTCATCTTATTTCATTTCAGTTCACAATTTCAAAACAATGTCACGACTTATTCTAGTTTCTACGCACTAATACACTTTCAACTCGATGACTGTACGAGGACAGTTCAATATATTCAGTCTTCTTTTTCGTGCTATATTTCCTAAACCAAAACTGATACAAGTTTCATTCAATTATCGATTCACTTCGCTTTCAATTGCCCAGACATTCGTATAATTTTCATTTCCGAATTTCCCTTTTCTACAAAAATGATGCAATATTGCGCAATCGATGAGTCACCCTCGCCCTCACGGAATGTCTGGACCCAACTTTCTAGAATATAATGGGTGTGAAAACGTTCGTGCTCGATTTACGCGGCACAAATGAAACCATACCAAGTAGTATAAAAGACTGAGCTCAACCCGCTCAGTTTTCTTCGGTGTAAGTCGCGATAATCAAGTCCAGTGCCCGCGCTGCTTCTAAAGCCGAAACCTAGTAAAAAATAGTTTTTCTATTTAATTTAATCTGCCTCCGCGCATCAATTTAAATCGCACCTAGTGCCCTAGTTTTAAGTAATTTTTTCAGACAATTTTTAAATAAGTTAATCTGCCACCACGCACCTAATCATAAATGAATTTTGACATTTTTTCAATCAAACCACCGAATCAAATCTCCCGAGCCGGAATTTATTCGTTGCCGAAAAAAAAAAAAATTTAATTTTATTTAAGCCTGTGTTCGCTTTTAATAATACATGTTATAATTCGTTCTAAAACCGAGTGTTTTAATAATCAACGACTGCATACAGGGTGCTCCAAAATAACTGGTCATCTTAATTAATATTTTCAAATTAAACAAAAGTGCTTTAGCTTAAAGCCTGTTCATAGATGTTTTCTAAATTAAGAATTATATACAGGGTGTTGGATAATCACCTGACGAAAAGGATTAAATTCAGTTTAAAGTAAATTAAACTTCAGAAACCCAAAAATTACATTAGAAAAAATCAGCAGGGGGGCAGGGTGAGCGAATTATCCTGTTCCAACTCCTCTTAAGTTCAACCCTCGCGAACTTCTTTCTTTTATAAATTAAGTGCACGCAACGCCTCAAGAGTCTCTATCAAGCTCAAAGCTCTTATCGTTGTCCGTATTCACAACGCATAACGTAAGGCAATAAATCCTAAATACCGAGGAGTTGTCGCGTGTTCAGCCTACGATAGAAACTTTTCAAACTGAAACCAGTCATATTTATATTGTTCAGATAATCTGTCACACCTATTTCCACTAAACATAGAAAGTTTAAATGCTTGTAGTCACAAACCCCATTTAATAATATATTATCTTTGTCGATATTGGTGGTATTTATTTTTAACAACATCAAATTTGGATCAATTAAGTGGTCTGATTGCTAATCCTGGGATGAGGTCGTAAAAAATGACTTATATAAGAGCCATTTGGCTATAGATCAGGATTTATTGCTAACTTAAAGTTTCTCTCATATAGGCTTACTTTAAAGGAGGCATAAACGTCAGGAAACCTTGTGTACTACTTCACGCTTCAGGTCATTGATAAAGGAAATCAGATATATGTGATTTGTACTATTTCTCCAAAATGTTTGCCAGGATAAATCATAAAGCCATAGTACAATATTACTTCTTCCTCATTTTTACAAGACGAAGTGGATAATTGACAAATTTGTCACATAAGATGATTTATCTGTCTCGTGTACAAAGTAATGTACTTGCACACGTCAGCATCCAGTACCGGTCGAAATTAAAAAAAAAAAAACATGAACGAAGAAACGTCCATTATTTTAATTGCCAAGTTGATCGCTGGCGCATTTGGATCGCATCGTTGAATGTTACGTAAGCGCTTTCGAATTCTCCGAAAACAATTACTCTCAGATAAAAGTGCAATAAAACAACCAGATTAAATATTTCATTTTCTCATCCGCGAATCTCAATTTTATAATTACCGTAATGGCTGAGAAAAAAGACGAGCTTTCCACTTTTATCGCGAAAACATAAATCGTCATTTTAAACGCAATTTAGTCCGCTGGAAGTAATATTCAATAAATACCATTGTGATGATTTATATTTTCACGAGTACGCAACGTTCGTTTTCTTATTCTTTCTTTCTTCTGCTGCAATGGGGATAGTGTATTTGTGACGACAATAGCGTTTGTTTCAAAGCGGTGTAATATTAGATGTGGGATTGTAAGACGGCGGCGTTTTGATGTAAGCTGACATGGTCTTAACGTAACATCTACGTAGAACGATTTTCATATAACGGGGTATCCAGAGGATATAAACTAGACATTAGAAGTCGGTTTATTGATTTTTTTATATAACTGTTTAATATTCCATAGGATAATCTTGAATGCGCAGTCCCCTCCGACACCAGGTTTAGGTACATAAAGTTAGCACAGCAAATGTAGCACACAACGGAATGCACATGGTAATAAATTAAAGTATAGTTCAAGTAGGAAGAAACTGAGACATAAAAAACGTAACAAAAACTTTACGACCTCATTAAAATACCGGTACTCTTTTTTGTGCTGTTCGCAAATTGACTCGCTTACCTTTATAGGTTTTTAATGCGCGTCGGGAATGTTTCATGTCAGACTTGGCGCCATGGCCCGCGGCGATATAATTATGTCGTAAAGTTTTTGTTGGGTTTTTTCTATTTCGGGAATTTATTACTTGAACTATACATATTTTAATCGCTAATTTATTACGGCGAAGATAAATTCATCGCTCCATAATTATTAAAAATATGACGTTGTGTGCTGACTTAAGCATCAAGCTAGCACACATCAAAATCAACATTTCCCCCTCAAATTGCATGTGAAACAGTTATGGCGAATTTGTTACTCACAAATTGCCCTGTTATTAACAACCGAATCATAGAAGAGGCACAGCGTAAAGCTTATTTACAAGCCACCTAAGTGAGAGAAAACAATGTGTAAATATTAACAATTCGATAAGGAAATTTGACATAGTCAAATATGGAATACCACAAGGGACCGTGCTAGGGCCTATTTTATTTAACATTTATCTTAATGAATTATTACATATGAAAACTTCCGCAAAGACCATAGCATATGCTGATGACACAGTTCTGTTAATAGAGGGCGATTCCTAGGAGATGGCTATTAATAAATCTGATAGAAATATCAAAAATTGTTCAATGGCTCTCCGAAATTTTCTATCAGTAAATATTACAAAAACGAAATTCATGTGCTTTAGCATATATAACAGACACCTACCTAATATTTCAACCCTAATATTTCACAACTTTATCTGTTCTTCGGAAAATAATATTAACTGCAACTGCAAAAATGAACTGCATGGTGTAAAGAGTATTAAGTATCTTGGTATATATATAGATTAAAATTTGAATTGGAATAGCACATAGAATTATTAAATAGTAATTAATATTCGTAAATTGATTTGGAAATTCTTACAACTCAGAAGTATTATGTCGTATAAAATCTTAAAAACACTATATATTATGCTCTAGTCGAATCAATTATGAGATATGGAATATCGATTTGGGATAGGGAACCTTAAGCATATTAACATATAATAATAATAATACGTTTATTTTCAACAGGTTGACACCCAATTACAGAAAATAATGAACAAAATATATAACAATAACAATAATGGGATAAAAATTTACAAAATCACATTAATTTACATTACATAATACATACATGCATACATACAAAATACATACATACATTACATTAATTCATTATTTATTAATTATAAAAAAGATTAGATAGATATTATAGATTAGATTGAATCAGTTAAATGAATCTTTATACATATGAATAATGAGGCTTAGAGTATCATAGTTGAGGTCGCTCATATTTCGTTAGTTCTGCTGGTATTGACGTAAAATGCATTGTGCAGACGAGCGTTCTGCTTTGGTACATGAAAGTTGATTCTATTTACTAACTGAATGCAACCTAATTGGTTATGCAGTATTTTATATAACAATTGTAGTGTTGTGCAATTTCTTCTAAGTTCAAGTCAAAATTGAATGAATTTAGTAATGTATTGTGATCAAAGCCCCTAACAGGATAGGACCCATTGGATTTGAAATATATATATTTAAGAAATCGTCTTTGTACGGACTTAACTTGCATTTTAGAGTTTTGATAAACAGGTGGCCAGATGACAGAAGTATATTCAAGTTTGTTTCGTATAAATGATATGTATATTAATTTCAGAGTGTTGATATCCGTAAAGATGCCCCAGTTCTTTATACAATACCCGAGTACATTAGAAGCCGAAGTAACAATTGTGCTTATATGAGTAGAAAAACTGAGCTTGGAATCGAATGTTACTCCAAGATCCTTAAAATTTGTACATCGGTCAAGAACGGTATCATTAATCGTATATACGAATAAAACTGGCCTTTTGTTATTGTAGAAGGACATTATCTTACATTTAGACGTATTTAATTTTAAGTAGTTATTCTCGCACCATTCGTTAACTGAGTCTAACGCTATTTGCAAGTCAGAACAGTCGTTTGGCTTGCTTACTTCAGAGTAGATTTTCAAATCGTCCGCGAAAAATAAATGTGTAGAATTCATAGTGAGAGATAAATCATTAATAAATACTAAGAATAAAAGTGGCCCTAGGTTGGATCCTTGAGGGACACCGGATGTTGCAAAAAGTTGCGAGAATTATATCCACCGTATTTCACGAACTGTGTTCTATTAAATGAGTAGGATTCAATTAGGGATAGATAGCAAGATATCTGATACTCCAATTGCATTGAGTTTAGAAAGTAGTAGAAAATGATCGATTTTGTCGAAAGCTTTTTGAATGTCAGTATAAATAACATCGACTTGGCCTTGTGTGTCCAATATGTCCGAGATATACTGTGTAATACAGGTCAGGTTCGAGGTGGTCGATCTTTTTTCCACATCACAAAACTATCTTTTAAAAGTAATTGCGCACAAAAATAAGCAGTACCCAACTGAAAGTTTGTTCAGAGAAATGGACGTCTCTGCTAACTGCAAAATTAAACATAATTACCATACTAGATAGAAAAAAAATTTAAATGTTTGAATTCCATCCCATAGCCTAACAACAGCACAAAGATTCATTAGTTACTATGGACCCAAGTTTTATAAACTTGTACCTCCAAACTTCAATATTCTGTCACATCAATAAATTATATGAAACAACTGTCTGGTGGATAGCCGCGTGGATTAAGGCGCGAGGTGGCAATCGCGACTAATCACACGGGCATCGCACCACCGGGTTCGAATCCTGGCTCCGGCATTGGCACTGTCGGAAGAAATGGTTGTATGTCCGCGTTTTTTCAATGTGTAACCCCCTTCCGCACAAGCCCCTGGCTACTGGAATTGAGGGTTGTCTAATTTCTATGGTGTTTATTTATTATTGTTGTTACAAATCACCCTGTTATAAACAACGGATTGTTTTTTTTTAAACATTTGTATGTTAGCCGGATCCGGATAATTAAGTTAGCACGCTTCTGCAAATTCAAATAGCGTAATTCGCAAAATAGTATTTTCTCTGTGTATATATGATTTATTTTGTATTTAATGTATTTAACAAATACTCAAATACTGAAAATGGTGGGGGGGGTGTGTGTTAATTTATATGTTTCTTTGCGTGTTTTGGCACTGCATGTTATT
Source organism: Leptura quadrifasciata (assembly GCA_963675555.1). Lineage (NCBI taxonomy): Eukaryota > Metazoa > Arthropoda > Insecta > Coleoptera > Cerambycidae > Leptura > Leptura quadrifasciata. Next base: position 160,090,966 of record OY776675.1, read on the forward strand.
GAATCCATTGATTTGCTCTTTTACAATACTTGTATAATGGCCCAGTAATTGAGCAGATGTTTGTGCTTTATATTCTTTTCACTTTGATATGTTGAGATCTTCGTTTTCACTTGAAATGATCCCAAATGACCGGCAATTCCTATAGTTGTTTTCCTACTTTTATTCACTTTGTAATAAACTTTTAGATGTGAAAACAGCATAATATATTTTTTTGCGATTATTTTAAAAATTCTGCATCAAAATTTCTGAAATTTTTACACAAACTTCATACGACAACTATACACAATCGTGAGAAGTTTCATAAAGTTTCTTCATTTCTTTCAGTTCTTTTACACTAAAAACATTAAATTTCCCTTAAGAGCGAGACAGCAACAAACCGCTTCATAATTTTTTTATTTTGAAAGTTGTTTAAAATAGTTCAGAAGAAATTGTGCGCCAAATTTGAAAAAATTTCACTCCCATCCACCTCTTACATGTTCTTTCCTTTGTAACTGTAATGTAAATTCTGAAGTATTTGTGACAAAATAAACAAATCCGTCGCTTGATACTGCCCCTATACAACTGTAAATTATATATTTTTCGGTAATTAAACGGAATTATGTCCGTTATAATCAGTAAAACATGTGTTTTCTGATTCGACTAAGCCTTACCATAATAGCGTTTTGTTGATTATTCCCACATAGCGTACATTAATTATCATAATCGCAGAATTAAAAAAAGCTGCGGCTAATTATAAAATGACTGTTAGTTACAATTCCCACGACAAATACACGAACGTGCTGGCATTTCTAATAACGCGGTATTGCATTTTTCCGAGTTAACAATAACTTTGTTAGGCATCAAGAGCTCCATAATTTGATTTGGATCGGCTGCGGCCGGGTTCGTAATTTGATTACTTTTTCGATCGAGAGACTGAGAATTATTTGAAAAGCTCAGTTTTTGTGAATTTAAAAGCGCCGGTCGGTGCGATGTGTACTGGCTATCCGAAAGCACACTCCACCTATTGTAAAATCATATACGCCGAGATAAAAATTAAAGGATATTTTCCCAATTAAGAATGCAAGTGGAAGATGAAGTGACGATATAACTTAAAAATAAATTTGTATAATTCAACTTTATTTTATGGATATTTTGATTAAACAAGTGTCACAAGTTCCGGCTTACTCGTCTCGATATAATTCATAATTTTCGTTTTAATAATAATAATTTCGTGGATGTGCGATGGTACGATCTTGGTACCCCGTACCCAATCACAGTAAACAAATCAGGCAAACTAGGAACACTTGTGATAATAATAATAATAATAATAATAATAATAATAATAATAGTAATAATAAAACAATCTTTATTTAGCACAACAACTAGTTATGCCACAAGAGTGTAATATACCACTACCAAGTAAGATTAATGATATTTATTCGTTCGTTCACTATTGCTTACTTATTATAATACAATTTTGTAATCTTGGATTTATAGCTTCATATCTGATAAGATTTAATGGGTAAAAATTAATAATTATGTATTAAATGTAGTTGATGTCCTATCTGGAGTCCCACAAGGGTCACATTGCTGACCAATTTTATTTAATTTATTTATTAATGATACTGGTCAGGTTTTGAATCATTCTGAGTACCTTCTTTTCGCCGATGATCTAAAAATATAGGTCAATATCTCAACATAGTGACTTTAACATGTTGCGGGTTTATATAAATAATTTCTATGCATGGTCTGTGGATAATGGCCTTGCTTTGAATACTTCCAAATGTTACTGCATGACTTTTTCTAGAAGTACATCAACTACTCTACAGGGTGTCTCACCGGGAACTGAATCGATCGATATAGAGAAAATTACGCATCAGAAAATTTTGAAAATATAGATAGTTACTAATGTCGGTGTGGCCAATCCAACTAAAATAATTACAAGCAGCTGGCACTTCCGCTTATACCGGAAGTCGATACAAACTTGCTTATTTCAAATGGAACACCCTATATATTTTAGGGTTTTCGAAAAGAGCATAAAATTCTGAGTCGAAAATATGTAGCATATCCTATACCTAAACCTAGCCGTTTCAGAGATATTTGACATTTATAGAAAATTTGACACGTGCAACGGTTTGCAAGAACCGTTATAACTTTATTCGTGTAAAAGATCCTCATTTGCTTCTTGTCACGTAAAAAGAACACGAGGAGAACTACGTTCAACAACTGAAATAAATTCAATAAAATCATACCAAGTGTTCGTTCAAATGGAACACCCTGTATTGTTTTACGTCAAGTTGTGTAAAATTGAATTCCATTTTTTCTGATATAAGCATTGTGGGGGTTAAAGTTACAACTTTTTAAAATATTTAAGATTTTATTAGAAATTCATGAATTGTTGTAATCATTTCATCAAAATAGCCATGATTAGAAACAATCAGTCATTATCTTATGTCAAAAAATGCCAGCACGTTTAAATTATACCAACGTAAACTTTTTAAATTCGTTTATTATTTATGGAGAATGTGATAAAGTAATATCAAGAACTTGCAGCACATTTGCTACTCGATATTCACAAAAATGCAAAATAACACTAACACTGTAACATGCGTATTAATCGAATTGAAGATACGGCATGAACTAACATAGCAGAGATAAGATCAATTTAAAATATGATTTCATTTTGATTTAATAATAATTGCTCAAAATTGCGCCCTCGAACCTCGACACATTTTTCGCACCTTCGGATTAGTTCCTCATGGGTAGCTCTTCTAATTGAATCCTGTGATATGTTTTGAAATGCATTTCTTACTCTTTGCATACAATCTTCAATGGTTGTTAATGGGCTCTCATAAACTTTATTTTTAATAGTTTCCCAAATGAAATAATTCAGAACTGACAATCTGGCGAGCGAGGAGGCCATAAGAAAGGTCCATTATTGGCAATCCATTGATCATAAAAAGTTTATTGTAAATAATTATTAATTAAATATGCGTTATGTGGGGGAGCACCGTCGTGCTGATAAAAAATGTTTCTATGTTCGGCGAGAGGTAAATTTTCTAAATAGTTATTATTCAAATTTTATAAGATATTCAGATATCTTTCACCTAAAAAAAAAACAAAAATTTACCTATACATATTAGCAGAAGAAAAAATTTAATTTACCGTTTAAATTTTCCTGATAAAATTGTAATGCCACCACTCTATCGTTTCTTATGGCACAGTAAACATTGAAATGCCAACTTTCCTGAAAGTTTCGCTCTTTGAACATATGACGATTTGAGTCACTCCAATAATGCGAATTGTGTCTATTAAAAAGTCCATTTTTAGTAAATTTTGCTTCATCTGTCCATATAATATTTCCCAAATAAGAATCGTGACCCTCAGACCTTATTAGAATAAACTCACAAAAATTCTGTCTTCTTAGGAAATCTGTTTCTTTTAATCCTTGAACCATATGGAATGAAAACGGGCGAAACTTATGTTTTAATAAGATTCTGTGAATCGAATCCTTGCATAGTCCCGATTCCAGAGCAGCTTGTCTTAATGACATCCTTGGAAATGCATGAAAATATCCCAGAATGACTATTTCAATGTTTTCGTCATCAACAATAGGCTTTCTTCTTTGCATTTTTGCCTTGACAGAGCCATAATTTTTAAAATTTTCCAGTATGCGTTTTACAGTGTTTGGTGACAGTTTCCGTTTTTCTGGATATCGAGTAGCAAATGTGCTGAAAGTTCTTGATATTACTTTATCACATTCTCCACAAATAATAAACAAATTTAAAAAGTCTTTGTGGGTGTAATTTAAACATGCTGGCATTTTTTGACATAAGATAATGACTGATTATTTCTAATCATGGCTATTTTGATGAAATGATTACAACAAATCATGAATTTCTAATAAAATCGCAAATATTTCAAAAAGTTGTAACTTTAACCCCCACAATGCTAATATCATAAAAAAAAATTCAATTTTACACAACTTGACGTAAAAAAATACAGGATGTTCCATTTGACCTAAACAAGTTTTCGCGGTTTGAAGTTGACAAAATGTAACGCGAAAAACGGAACACTTGGTATGATATTATTGAATTTATTTCAGTTGTTGAACGTAGTTCTCCTTATGTTCTTTTTACGTGACAAATGAGGATCTTTTACACGAAGAAAGTTACAACGGTTCTTGCAAACCGTTGCACCTGTCAAATTTTCTATAAAATGTCAAATATCTCTGAAACGGCTAGGTTTAGGTATAGGATATGCTACATATTTTCGACTCAGAATTTTATGCTCTTTTCGAAAACCCTAAAATATATAGGGTGTTCCATTTGACATGACATTTGACATTAGTAATTATCTAAATTTTCAAAATTTTCTGATGCATACTTTCCTCTATAACGATCGATTCAGTTCCCGGTGAGACACTCTGTATATGAGTATAAAGTTAATGGTATAGCTCTTAATAGGGTCGAAAAAATCAGGGATCTTGGCATTGTTATTGATAAGACACTATCATTTAGAAGTCATATCAAAAAGTTGACATCTGTAAGTTTTAGGAATCTTGGTTTTGTACTTAGAAATAGTAAAAAATAGCTAAGATTAGTTTATTCATGCTTTGTTATGATGAATATGGATCTGTAGTCTGGAGTCCTTTTTACCAATGTGCTATTAATATGTTGGAGAGGGTTCAAAAGAAGTTTCTTAGGCATTATGTTTTTAGACTGGGATCTATTTGGAGTGAAACTAATTATGGAGCCATCTCAAATATCTCTAACCTACAATTCTGGCGAAACGTAGGCGAGACGCTGATTTGGTATTTGTGTACAAATTACTAAACGGTGTCATAAATTGTCCTGCACTGTTACCAGAATTATCTTTTAATATTGAATTAAGAATGAACAGAAATAGACCATTGTTCTGCATTCAGTCACATGCAAGAAATTATGGTTATAATAGTCCATTGGCGCATTTTTCAAGAGAATATAACAAATGCTCATTAGATATTTTTAGTTTATCTCTTACTTCATTTAAGAAAGCATTAAAATGCATGTTTGAAAATGAATTCAATTAAGTGTAAATGTTGACTCCTAATGTTGACTAGTGTTACAGTTGCCTCTATATCTTGTATGGTTATATTATATTTTTGTTATGTTTTATATAGATTTATGTATGTTTTCTTTTTTTCTATGCTGTTAATATTATGCTCTTTTATTTTTTATTAGCATTTTCTTCTGATTATACTTGTGGTTAATTAACAAGTTATTATGTATATGCAATGGATTATCCGCCATTAAAGGAAACTAAACTAAATTGTTGTCTAGTTTGTATAAAAATATCAGTGGTCTGTGCTTTATGTTGTCTTTCACCGAAAATCAGTCTAGTGTACGTTGCATTGTATTTATACTGATACTCGTACTGGTATATCTATTGCATTCGTCATACGTCTTTTTACTCCACTACTTGACTTCACTCTCTAGGTTGATGTGAAGGGGAATAGATCCAGAACAGTTGGTGCTGTGGAACTTACAACAGCTTCAGCTATTGCCAGATAGACAAAATATCTTTTTAATAACCACTAGCATGCGCTGCGCTAGGTGCGGTCCTGCACAGTTCTGTACCACTCTAAATCCTGTAACAATCCGAGACACTCTCATATATTTCATTATTTTCCGTTGAAATTAATTATCAAACCTTCCGTTTCAAAACGATAAAGAAAAAAGAGAATTATCCCTCTATTAATTATAAGGTGATTTCGAGGCAATATTAATGACTTCCCGTGTACCAAATCTCCCCAACTTGCAAGTTCCGCGTTTGATAAAACGAGGAAATCTCGCATTTCGAACTGTCGTTCAGCAGGGGCTCGAAAGATTGATTACCTACATTCTTGGAGCGGTTCTTACACTCAACTGACCAACTGTAACCTTTACCTTCCATTCATTTCGGCAGGGGTCCAAGATGCACGGCCTGCTCTCGCTTCCAAAGAAAATTAGAAACTTCGCCTTAAACAAACGTGGATTAAATCTTGCTTGCACGGGAGGGTTTTCAAACTGATGCGTTTTGTTCAGAATAAAAATTGCGATATTGCTAATAATAGAAGGGTATAGTTATTAATGATCTTTTAATGGATTATTTTGTTCCGAGTCAATGGTATGAGCAAAGATTATGTATATTCTACTTACCGCTTTTACAGTCAGTGGTGGAGAACGAATAAAATCATTTATAAAAGGATATAGTGAGATTACTAAATGTGAAATACTTCTCTCAGTATAAGGTAATCGGAAAGTATAAGTAAAGAAAAGTTAAGAACGTTTGTTATTTAGCCCAAGCAGCATCGTGGAAAGTAAAAAAGAGCCGCAAAAAATTGAATGCTTCTGCCAATAGTTCATTGGAGAGAAAGAAAACGACGTATCCTGGAGACAGATAATTTTTTATACAAATTGATACTGTAGATTATAAAAATGACCTTATAGGCTTCATTAAATGGCCAGCAATATAACCATCCATTTCTATACCACAAATAATAATTATAATTTTTTAATAAAAACGCTTTTATGCTAAAGTAATTAAGCTCAATATTAATCATTGCTATTTCTGTTTCAGGTTAAAATTAGAATGTGAAAAATTAGCTAGTGAAAAGACTGAAATGCAACGGCACTACGTCATGGTAAGTCAACACAAATTATATTTAATTTGCGCGCTATAATTAACCGGAACAATGGTGCTATGTAAATACCGAGTTTTATTCTTTTGTCACTCTTAATGCCGGTGGTAACCTCGACGTAACAACTCGGAGATATGGAGCATGGTTAAGTGCGTTTTTAAAATTAAGTGTACACCTCGGTATACACTGATTAACATGTTTAACGGAATTATGCCCAAGTCGCTAGATGGTTAATTACTCTTCAGTCGAGAAAAGGTGTGAGAATTAAAAGATAATGTTTTTTAGGTACGTCAAAGACATCCATCTGTAAAAATTAGACCAAAGTTGTTTTACCATAATATTTCTGTGCAAAAGATATATTGTTACGTGTTTACACCCTGTAGTAAACTGCCAAGCTAGGTCCAATAATTGCAACAATAATTTTCACTAACCACTGATTTATTAATTACAGTACAATGATTCTTATAATACCACACTAAGTATAACTTTGATCTATTATAAGCTCACTACTATAATTCACAACTTGTTACTATTCTTTATCTTATCTGATCCTTAACCCTTTAGAGCCTGACTTTTTCTTTTTTTCTCCAAAAATTTTACTTTGTAATCTTCCATTACATTGATGTTTAAATAAGTTATAAAAATAGCTTACATACATTTTTTTCAAAAAATTTAGAAAATTCAAAATTGTACACATTTGTGACCGTTGGGCCCTTCTGTTCTGTTCCCTCAACTTCATTTTCAATTAATTCGTATTCTGGGTCCCGCTCAATAGTACATTCTGTAAGTCGGACAGGAATATGACTTTTTTCTAGCCCAACGAGACTATGTCCATCCCCCGTTTTCGAGGATGCTGAACACAATGGCAGTAGTAAAATTTCTCTCCGAGGTCACCACACTCCCCAAACGGCCAAAAACCACCCCCGAAAGGGCTAAACCGCATATCCGCCGTTTCCTATCAGCCAAGCCTGTGTGTTGCCCTCGTTTTCGGGGTTGCTGACCATGATGGTGATGACGAGACCCCTCCTCGGCCCCCACCAACCCCCAAACTGCCAAAAATCACCCCTGAATGGGATAAATCGCAGATACGCCGTCTTCTCTCGGCTAAACCCGTGTTACCCCCCATTTAGAGGATGCTGAGCACGATGGTGTTGTTGAGACACCCCTTCGACCCCCCAAACGACCAAAAACCACCCCCGAAAGGGCTAATCCGCGCGTAGGCCATCTTCTCTTGGTGGCTTTTATCCGTTTGAGGGGTCGGTTCACCTCGGGGAGAATATCCAACATCACCATCGTTCTCAGCACCTTCGAGAACGGGCGTAGCACAGGTTTGGCTGGTAGGAGACGGCGGATACGTGGTCTACCCCTTTCGGGGGTGGTTTTTGGTCGTGTGGGGGGGGTTGTCGGTCGAAGAGGGATCTCTACATCACCATCGTGCACAGCATCCTCGAAAACGGGGGCATCACAGGTTTGGTTGGTAGGAGACGGCGGATACATTGTTTGCCCCTTTTGGGGGTGGTTTTTGGCCGTTTCATTTTCTTCGTCGTCCTCAACATCATCGATGTCAGAAAGGCCTCCAAAGCCATCGAGAAATGTTTCCACTTGTTCAGGCTCTTTATCCGTAAGGGGTCGTTTATTCTCAAAAATGTTTCGACAATAAGGGCCTACAATGAACATAATTGCTGAATTGTAATAAAAAATATTTATATATATTTTGATCCTTTGACACCTGTAGTGCACAAATGTGAACATGGACTCACAACCTTTTAGACCTGATGTACACATATGTGGACAACAAGTTTTTAGGGAATTTTGATAAGTTACATGCATAAAATACATCACAAATATATTCAATAGTTCAACAAAGGTATATTTTCATTGCCAGGAAAAATGTGGATTTATTCAAGTTTTCATTACTTGGTCGGCCATCTTGACATTTGTACAGCAACCATACATGGTATAGATGTCACACACTAGATTATTTAATAATGCGTAGTGTATAACGGGTCACAGATATATCTTTACTGACAATTTATTTTTAAAAATGTGTACTAAACGTACACATATGTTACCGTCAGGCCTTAAAGGGTTAACTCATTCAGAACTGTACTCAACTGAACTCCGTGCGTTGGATCCGCTTCTTATATATCCGTGGGGTTTCTTCTAAATTTCTCCATTTCACTTCAGATTCCGGACAACTTCTCGAATATCCTACCGCTTTCTAATCCATCCGTGGTAATGGTAGTTCGCCAGTTGGCCCAGAGATGGGGCCATTTTATGTATAGCTAATTAAATAGGACCTTCTTTCACTTTGCTACCAGGGATTAACCTCTCTCCGTAAGAGGGCGTAGGCGTGCATATAACAATATTATTGTATAGTTATTGTCATCATATTATAATTACGAATTTATTTTATTTTGAAAACTTCAATCTTTTTGGTAACGGCTGGTTTGATTTTTTATAAAAAAGGCACAACGTTGACAATAAATAAAGGTCTCATGGATAGCAAATTTTTACACGTGTAATTCATGAATTTGAGTACAGTCTCGTATGTATCTCATAATATTTAAAAAAAAATTCTACATGAACTTCTAATGAAGATGAGGATATCTTTCTATTCAAGTTTTATAATGTTTTGTTTTCTTATGTTTTCTTAACCACCTCTCAAGTTACCGAAGTAACCCCCTGGAAGATCTCAAGGATCTTGTGCTAGGTGAAGAGAGTCGAGGCCCTACAGTTTAATGTGGACTCCGAACCAGTCTTGGGGCAATTTTTTTCAATGAAAAATTGTTTTGCCTTGCGGGAATCGAACCCGCTTCGCTAGGCAACTCAGTTTGCTAGCCAGACGCTTTAGCACACTGAGCTACTGTCCCCTCAACTGCAGCTGTCCATATATCTCACGCGCGCCATTTTATCGACTACATCATTACTCGAGCAGAAAGTTGCTAAGAAAGAATTATTATTATTATTATTATTATTATAAATTCTGTATTGTCCATATATTTCAATATAAACTTTATAATGAACGTAATGTTCTTGGCTTACTTTATCCATACCTAATCGTAAATGGTAGCAAAGGTTAATAAAGTATTATTATTAATGACACCATTTTAGGCCTTTTTATTTTTTTGTGTCGTTAAATTAAAATTTGATCATGAGAAATGGCAATGTGAAACAATACCCGATTAAAGTTGTATTTTCTTGCATCTAATATACCTAACATCAACTATCTAATATTAATTTGAAATAACTGTGACTCATAAACTTAACATGAACAATATAATCTGCATTTCTAATTAATAAATAAATAAATCAATGGTTGTTTATATTTTAACTGTAACGGCAGCTTGAGTTATTTTTATTGGATTAACTTTGATAGCGCTGTAACTAATTTTGATTTATAAACGACAAAAACTCGACAACAGTTAAACTTGAAGACCCGGGGAGTATAATTTATCACTGGTAATTAATGTATCTATATAAAACTGCCCCGGATAATTTGTTTCAACATTAGCAGTATGGGCTGTGTGTGGCGTTATTATACCGAAAATACACATTATCTAATTCATTACCATACAACCCTTCAACAGAAGAATTTTGAGTGTGATTTATTTTATACAGTAACATGTTCATGACGAATTATACAGGATTGCTAAGAGTGGCGCAACATTCAACTTGACCTGTTTATTTTACAGAAAAATTACCTAAATGATTTTCACTTTCCCATATACATAGTATACAGTATGTCCCCGAATAGACCTAACTATACTTATAATTTTCCTTATTTCGCACTTTAAGAGAAAAAGTTATTCTTCATAAAAAGTTTTGTCATTAGCCATACTCAGAATTTCAAAATAACATACAGGGTGGTTAGCAAATAAGGAAACGTGAAATTGTGGCAAGAGTAAAGTATTAGTTTTTTGAGAGGAATATAAAAATATTACTGAAAGAAGTTGTTTCTGATGTTAATAGTAGTCCAGATATGAAATTTGTACGTCGTATTTCAAAGTTGATATTTTACGAAAATTATGATTAAAATAATTCATAATTTATTGAATAAAATGATAACAAAACTATTCTGTGTGTTGTATCCATAGCAACATACACAGACATTTATTTATAAAAAAGTCAAGTCCTTGTCAGAGAACTTTTTAAATAATGTTGATTCTAGAACAACAAATTTATTTAGTTAAATGTTACAGTATAGGTGAAATATCGTACAAATATGCAATTGAACTTTTCAATGGAAAATACCCCAAGGTGTACGTTTCAGTCAACTATGTTCGAGAGTTGATTTTAAAGTTCGATAACACTAGGGTGTGAAAGATATAAAAAAATCAGAAACGGTTTCATGATGAAAATGATGCTGCTACATTGCTTGCTATTGATTCGGTAAGAAATGAACCCAAGAAATTCCTAAGAAAAAGGTCACTAGATTTAAATGTTAGTAAGAGCCATTGCAAAGAATTCTGACAAATAATAAAATACATCCCTACAAAACAGTAAGATTACATAAGCTTGAAAAAGGGGATGGAGTTGTTAGTTACCAAAATTGTAGGCACTGGTCGGAAGAAAACCCAAATTTCCGTATTACTACTAAAAGCCAATGATATAAAAAAGTAAATGTTTGGTGTGCGATACGTTATAAAAAAATTATTGGACCATATTTTTTCGACGCAACCGTAAATCAGAACACTTACATAGAGACGTTGGAAAACTTTTTAATGCCTGCGCTGGATGAAATAAATTTACAGGACAGAAGAAAACTGTATTATCAACATGACGGTTGTCCTGCACATAGTGCAATTAGTATAAGAAACTGGTTAGATCAGCATTTTCACAATAAATGAATAGAACAGTTTGGACCAATAAGATGGCCTGCACGCTCCCCAGACATAACCCCTCTTGATTTATTTTTATAGGGATGCCTGAAGGAAAAAGTTTGTCTATTATTTAAAAGATAATTTAAACCTTTTAAAGGAGAAAATATTAGAAGTATTAGCCGACATAAACGAGGATACAACTCATTAACACTTGGCACGAGTTCACGTTTCCTTATTTGCTAACCACCCTGTATGTTATTTTGGAAGTCTGAACATGGCTAATGACTTTGCACGATAAGCAAAACTTTTTATGAAGAAGACACACTGTATAAGAAAAGTATGGTGATCGTGCAAAAATTCGAGTTTGAGTTTTTGATGAATTTACACGTTTTCAAGTCCCGTGAATCCAAAAAAAGTGGTTTTTAAAAAATATCTGTCTGCCGTTTTGCACTTAGAGCCCAAACTACTTCATCGATTTTGTTCAAATTTTACACCAAATTTTTCTTGTAAACTATTTGCTTTGATTTTACATAGTACGAAAGCAAGTGCCGCTGTATTTGTCTGTATCATCATTCTAATCTCGCATATAAAAGGATGTCTACAACATTTTTAAAAGCTTTTATTTAACTTACAATGTTTGTCAGGTTGTTTAGGTCAAGTCTTGCAATCAAAATTTTGATTAGTTCTAATTAAGCTAAAGCTTTGAAATCTTACACATGTGTATAAGTCCGGTGACAATACTCTTTAACATTTTCATATAAGAAAAAACAAGATGGCGACTTCAAGATGGCGGACGACTTTACCGTTTATGATCCGATTCGATTAAAAATCGATATCTGGGGGTTTTCGAGATTGCCAATTATGAATTCTTGGTCAAAATTTATAAACTCAAAATGACGGCGCCAATATGGCGGACGACTTTTGTCATTTATGGTCCAAATCGATCAAAGTCGATATCTGGGAGTTTTCGGGTGCGCCGATTACGAATTTCTACTCAATTTAGTTCAGGATGACGACTTTACCGTTTGTGATCCGATTCGTCTCAAAATCGATATCTGGGTATTACAGAATATCAAAAGGCTAAAAAGTAAAAAAATAAAATTATGTAAAGAAATATTTTCAAAAAAAGCTTTTATTTAAATGCTCTAAAAAGTAGAAAAGAAACTTTGAAGTAAATCAAACGCATCATTTTGTTACATTATATAATTTTTTTTATGATATAAAAGCTTGTCGCGAGCAATCTCGTGACAAGCTTTTATATCATAAAAAAATTATACAATGTAACAAAATGATGAGTTTGATTTACTTCAAAGTTTATTTTCTACTTTTTAGTGCATTTAAATAAAAGCTTTTTTGAAAATATTTTTTTCAATATAACGATCTGAAATCAGAAGTGGTCAGAACAAGCTTTTACTAAACTTTTCCCACGTGTAGAGACAAGCACATATTTTTATATAATAAAACCGTTGTTGGTGTTAGACAATTACGAGTATTTTTTCATGTTTAATAATACTGTCGTTTTAGACCCATTAACCTGCATTCTGCCATTAACGGGCCTCGTCCTCGAGTTAGTCAAGTATAGATTATTTCCTAATAATACCTGTCATTAGTGCGGGAATCGATACTTTATATTAGTTTCTTTTATTCCTCCCACTGCAGAATTACAGAATATGCAATAATTACAGTTGTTTCTATTGTAATACAAAGCATACGCCTACATCGGAAACAAAAGCGGCGCTTCAACAAAGTTGTTTTATTTAAATTGTGGCCCGTTTCAGACAATTAATTGTCGCGCATATGTTAAATTAGCGTTGAAATTTTCGACGAACTTCACCGGTTTTTTTGGCAACGTTGTATTGCCATCTAGAATTAATGAAGTTAATAAAATTATAAATAAATTAAAGTCTAGTGCTTATGGTATAGATGGTGTTTCTGCTTCAAAGTTAAAGTATTGCAGCCCTTATATTGATAACTTCGTAACTCATATAATCAATTGTTGTATTGAGAATCATTACTTTCCTGCTCAATGGAAATTGTCAATAGGCATACCCTTACCTAAAAAAGCAAATGTTATTCTTTCCTGTTATTTGGGTTTTCTACCACATGTATTATCCTTTTCAAAAACCCAAATAACTGGAGAGAATATTCGTAGAATGCCACAAATAACTTTCAGACAACAAGCAAATGTTATGTCTTATTCAGGTCTTAGAATAATCAGTATATTACCTACAATCTCATAAATATTTGAAAAGGTGCTACATGGTCAGATTTACAAGTAGTAAAACAGACTTACTCCTGACTCTCAATGCGGATTTAGAAAAGGCTATAGTACCTCAACTGCTATAGCATTACATTTGATATCATACATGCCTATGATAATAAATTACTTAGTGTGCTTGTGTAGTGTAGATTTCTCCAAAGTTTTTGACACAATTAACCATCAACTTATATGTGCGAAACTTAAAGAATTTCATTTAACGAATCACTCTCTTCAGTCTTAAATATATTGTCAGGAGTGCCTCAAGGAACAGTCTTGGGTCCTCTGTTATTTATTATCTATACATCTGATATCTTAGCTTCAGTTAAACATCGCAAAATACAAGCTTACGCTGATGACACTCAAATGTATATGCATTTTAATCACACAAATCACCCTGAGGCATTTGAAAATATTGATAGTGACTTAGCTTTTATTAATCAAGTGTCAAAGGAACATAACCTTAAACTTAATTCCAGTAAGTCTTATATTATGTTATTTGGTAATAAAAATAATATTAACAATTTAAAACACAACTTAAATATTAATATTAAGGGTGTGTCTTTGCCTTTAGTTTAAAATTCATATATGCCAATCGTCATATATTAAATTTTAATATAAAAATACTGTTATGTGAGACATTGGTTTTGTCTCACTTTAAGTATGCTCACTTCATATACGGACCTTGCCTAACTATATTAGATAAAAATCGAGTGCAAATAGTTCAGAACTCTTGCTGAATACTAATTTTTGGATTGTGAAGATTTAAATCGGTTTCTGAAAAAATTAATAACCTTAAATGGTTAGGGATGTCAAATAGAGTACTACATGATCTTGGTACGGTCATACAAAATTTGTTAAATACCCCTAACTCCTCTGCCCATAAAAATAAATTTATAGCTAGATCGGCTGTTCACTCCAGGGATATTCAATATAAATTCAATGTATAAGAGATGATTCTTATTTAATTCTATAAAGCTCTATAACTCATTACCTGATGACTTAAAAAACATGGAAGCAAGAAAATTCAAACTCAAGTAATAAAGCTATTTGCTAGGTAAGCAGCTGCAATAATAATTTTAAGTACTTTATTTCTTAGCCTATGTATGTGTACCAAACAGAGAATTTTATTAACTTTTTTTTATTTGTGGAGTGGTTTTCGGGTTCTTCTCCGCGTTGACTGTCTTGAGTGCTTGGCGTTTTGATCGCCTTGTCGTGGCCTTCTTCAGAAGCGAAATAAAGCTTCGGAAGAGGGCCATGACGTGGTGATCGTAGCGTCGTGTATTCAGGGTAGTCTGCGGGGAGAGGGTCCGAGAACTATCCCGCAAATTATCAGCTCCTGAAAGAAACTGAAATATTTCCATAATTTAAATGGTTTTTTATATTGTTGCCATGCACTTTATTAAATAATTTAACATTATATTTAAGGTTTTAATTTTGTGGTTAGGTATGAGTAGCTTTAAGCTAAACTTCGCCGCAAATGGACCTAATTGTTATTTTTTGAAAAAAATCTTTGTATTTATATTTTTTATGAAATAAAGTCGATTTATTATTATTATTATTTTACAAAAGCCAATCACCTTACTCAGTGGCCCCGACCTTCGCAGAGGGGAGCTGGTAATACCAATAGCCACTCCCCACGCCCGTGAGGTGAGTGACTACCGGGTTCGTGCATCGTGTGTCCTGAGTAGACGAAATGAACCGAGGATGACAGCCTTCTGCATTCTGCCGGCTAAGATCTCTGCCGAATTTTGGCACGCCAGTATGATGTTCAGTTCTGAAAGCAGCGCCTGCCTCGTTCCACCGAGGGCTCCTATGATCAGTATGGCCTGCATAATGCCTGCGGGGTTCGCAGAGTAAATCTCGATATTTTGTCCGTTTTTCCTCCATTACCCATGGCACGACTTCGATAGACGAGAGTATTAAATACACCATCCTGGCAAGCCATTATGAATCCTTCGGTCTTGGACTTCAGAATTAGGTTTTCAGGATTTAAAAAGTTTGACAGTCATATAATAAAAACGTTTTCATAAAGTTCATAGTTAGACATCTAAGATTGGCCACATTTTTTTCTGGATTTTCTTCACAAGACAATATATTTTTTAATATACTTATGAGGGCAGATATATATATATCGATTTTAATAAGCGAGAGACATTGCTGAGTGGAGAAATCCTACCTAACCCTTAATTATGAACACAATCAATAATACATGATTTGACTTATTTTAAGCTTGAATTCTCTGCCGTGGCATTTATTATCTGCGGTCAGCAAATGACTTTTGTTTTTTTTATTATTATTATTATTATTATTATGTTATGTTAGATCACATTGTATAACGAATTTCACTTTATGCTAGACGGCCATATATTTAATTAAAAATAAAACGGAGCGCATAAAATAAAAAGGACGACAATGACTGAAGTAGAAGAACGGCTCCATAATTCACGATGAGTAATATTGTTTTCATGTAATAACCTTATTTAAGGGGATTGTAAATCGTGTCACGTTCGGAGCCCCAACGTTCGCCCCGTACTTAACCGAGTTTCGCCCCTCTCTGCGGAATTATAACTCGACACAAATCTTATCAGATCCCCGGTTATCTTCTCTCCTCGGTTCGTCTATTATACCTCGGCCCGCCACCCCTCAGTCGCCGCCGCCAGCGGGTTCTTTATTTCTTCATATGATAACTCGGAGGCGGCGTTTGGCTTCATTCGGCGAAAATTTATGTGATTTATGGCAGCCATTTTAGACACCGGCACCTCCGCCAATCCACTCGAATGCCATCTAACCGCAGAACGAAAATATTTCCTTGTGAATTGGGAGTATTATGTGCAATTAATAAGCTCAGCATTTGGATTATCCGAGCCGGTAACAGGGTGAAACGAGAAAATATCCTGTGAAGTTATCAGCAAATATTTTACTTCGCATTTTAAAAATAAATTTACTGTTTAGGTATTTTGTAAGTTTGAATAGTCTTTGTAATTAATGTACATAAAGTTAGCAAAACAACTTGCTTGAATCAAAAAATAACCGACGATAATTTGTCGCAAATTAAATATGAAAAGAAAAATTTGCCGTTCTTTATTTAAAACAACCATGTGCATGTTAGGAATTTGTCGTTAATTTTCCGTGACAGAATAGCTATGCCCAAAATTCATCTGCGCTTTTTCTTCCCGAGTTGGTCGCGGAAAGTTCCCAAAAAATATATACGGCTCAATTGAGCCGTAATTACGGGGACCTACAACGAATCCATTCAACGAAACGGTGAATTCATATCATATATTATGACGTTGTCTGTATGGGAGATTTAAATGTTGATTTTTATTAATGTGTTTAAACCTGTAAACCCTTGTTTTCAATCCTACAATTTTCCACAAATTTTAAATGAGCCTACGAGAATTACTGGCAGCACTAGCACATTAACTGATCCTATTTTTATTACTAGCAATGAAATTGTTCAAGCCTGTGGTACTTTCAATGCTGATCACATGATGGTATATTGTGAAATTTCAGTTAAACTTAAAAAAATGAAACCTAAAGTTGTCACTTTTCGTTGTTTTAGAAATTTTTACATACAATTGTTTAATCGTGATTTTTAGAACCTACCATGGCATTCTATAATTAGGGAAATTGATGTTGATAATAAAATTTCTGTACTTAATGATATGCTAACTTTTCTTTTTGACAAACATGCTCCTCTTAAACGAGTCAGGGTAACAAAACCAAAAGCCCGTGGCTTACTCATAACTTACAGCTAATAATCAGGGAAAGAGACCTTGCTTTGCAAAAATATAAATCAACTAAGGTTGAAAGTGATTGGGTGAGATATAAAGAATTAAGAAATTATACAGTTGCCATGGTTCGATCTAAAAAAAAGGCCTACGTTAGTACAGTATGTAAGAAAAATAACTCTCGTAACACATAGTCGGTCTTTAAAAATCTAAGTATTTGATCTGATAAAAACTCTACAATTCCTGATCAATTTTCTAATCCTGATGAAATAAACAATAATTTTGCAACATTTTTACAGTCAACGTCCAACATTTGTGATAATAAAATCGAATTTTATGATAATAATCTATTTGATAATAATAACAAATTTTGTTTTCGGCTAACTATAATTAATGAAGTTAATAAAATTATGAATAAATTACAGTCTAGTGCTTATGGTGTAGATGGTATTTCTGCTTCAGTGTTAAAATATTACAGCCATTATATTGATAACTTCCTAACTCATATAATAAATTGTTGTATTGAGAAACATTACTTTCCTGCTCAATGGAAATTTTTTTTGACACAAATAACCATCAACTTATATGTGCGAAACTTAAATATTTTGGTTTTAATAGCGAATCTGTGTCTTTAATTAATTCTTATTTATCAGGTACATCTCAAAGAATTTCATTTAACTACTCACTCTCTTCAAGGTTAGATATATTATCAGGACTGCCTCAGGGATCAGTCTTGGGTCCTCTTTTATTTATTATCTATACATCTGATATCTTAACTTCTGTTAAACATTGCAAAATACAAGCTTACGCTGATGACACTCAGATGTATATTCATTATAATCACACAAATCACTTTGAGGCGTTTTAAAATATTAATAGTGACTTGGCTTTTATTAATCAAGTGTCAAAGGAACATAACCTTAAACTTAATTCTAGTAAATCTTTCGTTATGTTATTTGGTAATAAAAATAATATTAACAATTTAAAACACAGCATAAATATTAATATTGAGGGTGTATCTTTGCCTTTATTTAATTCGATTTCCAACTTATTATTAGGTATTATTAACCTCTCCACAATAAAATTGTGAGAGGTTACTAAAATTGGTTCAAAAACGAAAATTGAGATAACATCAAATCTTTACGTTTTGAGGTCCTAAGAACCCAAAAAAGTGGTTTTTGAAAAATGTCTGTGTGTGTGTATGTGTGTTAGCACGATAGCGCCGAAACTACTGAACGGATTTGAATGAAACTTTGCGTGTGCGTTTCTTTAGTGCCCCAGAAGATCTGAAAAGGTTTTGGTTGAGATCGGACTACGTTTAGTGCCATTTTGACGCAACAAGTTGTTTATTTTATAATTACTTTCAATTTGCAATGGAACCATTGAAAAGCAGTTAAAATTCTGATTTCAACGATATATCACACTTCCACCCTTTCGATTTAGTTTCCGTGAAAAAAATTAAAAACAATGCAAATATGGCATAGATCGCATTTCGCATGACATGATCGATGCGCGTCACATCACGTGTCAATTCACGTGTGAGGGTTTCTTCACTGCTCTAGAAGTAGAGCGGATTACGTTTAGTGCCGTTTTTAAATATATATACAGACAAATCGAAGAATTAAACTACAAATATTCCTCTAAAATCTAGTAAAATTACTGAAATGCTAATGTTTCATTTAACAAAGACAGCCGCGAGCGATCGGATAGCAATGAGCAAATTTTGACAATTGTCATTGTCATCGCTTGTCATCCGATAACGTTGGTGTCATGTCATGTTAATAAGATATCGGCATACTTGTAACTTTTAGTGGATTGTCACAAACTTTAAAGGTAGATGTAACAATATCAATATCATATGCTTTCTGTACCTTCGTTGGTGAATTTATTATAAATTATCACTTTACCAATTTTCAGTTTGTTGCTTTACAAATCTGTAGTATTTAGGATAACTAACTAGACTTTCTTAGTCGTTCAAGTGATGTTAAAGTTGTTAATATCCTAATAGTATATTATTCAACGAGCGATAATGTAGGTAATAACTCGCATAGATGTTTGTAAATTCATTAAGTTGAGGGTTTTTTTAGTGCCTCAGAAGATCTGAAAAGGTTTTGGATGAGATCGGATTACGTTTAGTGCCGTTTTGTCACACAATTTAATGCTCTTTTAGGCTTCAAAGATCCATCGAGTGGGGAGGTTCCAGCCGCTTCCAGTAGCTGCCGATTTTTTAGACAGTAATTTATGTTTTGATGGACAAATCAAAAAGTAATGCAAAAGTCTTATTCGTCTTTAAAACTCATGTATGCCAATCGTCATATAATAAACTTTAATATAAAAATACTTTTTTGTGACATATTGGTTTTGTCTCACTTTAATTATGCTGACTTTATATAAGGACCTTGCCTAACTAACTATATTAGATAAAAATCGGATGCAAAAAGTTGAGAAGTCTTACTGTGGACTAATTTTTTGCACTACGAAGATTTGATTCGGTGTATGAAAAAAATCTTAAATAGTTAAGAATGCCAAACAGAGTACTACATCACCTTAAATTCAAATTTAAAAGTTATTTACTAAGTAAGCAGCTACAAATATAATTTTAAGTACTTCAAGGAATTTTATTAACTGTTTTTTTTCTTTTTGGAGGGGTTTTCGGTTTCTCTTCCGTGTTGACTGTCTCGGGTGCATGGTGTTTTGATCGCCTTGTCGTGGTCTTCTTCAGAAGCGAAATACAGCTTCTGAAGAGGGCCATGACTGGTGGTCGGAGCGTCATGTATTCGGGGTAGTCGGCGAGGGGGAGGGCCTGAGATCTGTCTCGCAAATTATCAGCTTCTGAAAGCTTTATAATTTAAATATTTCAATAAATTATTAGAATGATTTTTTTTATATTGTTGCCATGCACTTTATTCAATAGTTTAACATTATGTTTAAAGGTTTAATTTTGTGGTTAAGTATGAGTAGCTTTAAGCTAGACTTCGCCACAAATGGGCCTAACTGTTATTTTTTGCGAAAATTATTGTATTTATATTTTTTATAAAATTAAGCCGATTTATTATTATTATTATAATATTTGGAAATACAATAAATATCAAACTCGCCCCTTGTGTGGAAGTTTGTTCGTCTACGAATTCAGAAAAATCGTAACTCCATCGATAGAAATTCTTTAAACTGTAATTCATACATACGGGCCCAATGGCAAATGATCATACGCAAATGAACTAGAAGTGAGCAACCTTTTTATCGGGAGTATTCTACCAAAATCCACTTATAATCAATATTTACGCAAATAATTCACAGAATTCCGCCATGACAAAATCTGCAATGCCACAACTAATTCGTTTGGCCCACACAGCAAATTCCCATAACGTATTCAAATTAAAAATATGCAATCCTACCCTACAATCGAGGGTGTTTTGCCAGAAAATACGAAAAATGTACATCTTCGTGAATAATTCGCGGAATTCTGCCACGGCAAAATCTGTCTTGCCACAACGAATTCATTTGGCCCACACGGCAAATTCTCATAACGAATTCGAATCAAAAATATTCAACCCTACCCTATAATGGAGGGCGTTTTGCCAGAAAATACGAAAAATGTACATCTTCGCAAATAATTCACCGGATTCTGCCACAGCAAAATCTGCAATGTCACAACTAATTTGTTTGGCCCACAGGACAAATTCCCATAACAAATTCGAATGAAGAATTCCAACCCTACCCTACAATCGAAGGTGTTTTGCAAGAAATTACGAAAAATGTACATCTTAGACAATATTTTGCGGAATTCCGCCGCGAAAAAAGCAATAGTTGTTGATTGCACACCCAGGTGGACGCAGTCTATTGCTAATTCGTTAACCTGCTTGCTCTTGTTGAGGCATGTGTTCACACTCCGCGTCGAATTCCTAGACGAACAAACTTTCACCCAAGGGGTGGGTTCGATATTGTGTCCCCAAATATGTATGATATGAATTCACCATTTCGTTGAATGGCTTCATTGTAGGTCCCCGCAAATGAGCCGTATACATTTTCTATATTTGTGAATCAATAATTGCCATTAACTCGGGAAGAAAAAGCGCAGATGAATTTTGAGCATAGCTATTTTGTCACGGCAAATTAACGACAAACCTAACATGCGCAATGCACATGGTTGTATAAAATAATTTTTAACAAAACTTGCATTGGTCGTTTTGCTAACTTTATAAGAAGTTAGCAAAACATACGATATTTTTTTTAAATAAAGAACGGTAAATTTTTTCTTTTCACATTTAATTTACGGCAAATTAGCGGCAAATTATCACTCGGTTACTTATACACATACATACATACTCTTTATACATATTTATAATTATACCCGGCAAACATAAAATGACTGTTTCGCAACGTTAAGCCACAAATGAGTAACTTTGGAACATGTGATTAACTACATGTGGCTAATTATAAGCCAATCTCTGACCTCGAATATAGCAAAAATTTTTGTCAAAATACTGAGAAATAATTTAATTAATTGTTATCTAAAAAGATATGGTATACTCTCAGATAAAAAAAATGGGTTCAGATCAGATTTGATCGACCTGGCAAAGGTCTTCGATACGGTTAGCTACCTACACCCAACTTCTCAGTACGTTGAACAGTATAGATTTCGAGGGACTTCATATAAATTAATATCGATTTATTTAGAACACCGTGAGCAATGTACTCAAATCGCAGATACAGTAAGTAATTAAAGGTTGTAGGATATGGGGTGTCTCAAGGCACTGTTCTAGGACCAATACTGTTTAATATATACTTAAACGTTCATTTAATGTAGAAAGTAAGAGTGAAGTGGTAAGTTTCGTTGATGATACAGCCATATTTTATAAAGCTGAAAATTGGGATATATTAAAGGATAAAATAGAAGCTGATCTAGCTACTATATTTACCCGGTTCGGTAATAAATTACTACCAGTAAATTTTAGTGAAACGTACTACATGCCATTTATCTCCTACTCGATATATCTACCAATTTGTGTAAAAATTGGCAGCGCAAATATAGCCATCTACAGACAACGTTAAGTACTTGGGAATTTACATAGATAATAATTTAAAGTGGAACATACACATAACCTTTATAGTAAAAAAATTAAGAACAATTTTATATAAATTTAGATACGTATCTAAAATTCTTAAATGAAAACACTTTACCATGCTTTAGTCGAATCCCACCTTTCGCATTATAGCACGGGGAGTACTACAAATAATCATCTAAGGACCTTAGAAACTATGCGAAAATTGATATTAAAAATTATATATAAAAAAATTCGGACCTACCCAACTGAAAGTCTGTACTTAGAAACGATGATCTTTGACATACAGCAACTCTTCTTCTGTTGCATCCTTTTACTAAGGAGTATAAAAACAAAAATAAGTTGGAAAACATTGATCATGCCTATAGAACCCATTACATGCAAGTACCTAGACCTAAAAAAACAATTGCACAACAAAGATGCCATACATATCTAGGATCTAAACTTTATTACAAATTGCCAATTGAAATAAATATAGTAAATTCTTATGGTTCGCTCAAAGATAGAGTAAAATCTTGGATTTAAAGCATTCCCAGACTAGATATAGGTACATAAACTAATAGATGTAAAAAATATATAAGCAACAAAATACTCGCTCCACTTAGTTTCAATAGTCTCAATAATTCGCTTTGTCGTGCTTACTTCAAATCTTATTTCTTATTGTTAATTATATAGGTTAATGGTTATTTCAGGACCTTTTGCAAATTACCGAAATGGTTGTATGTCTGCGTTTTTTCAATGTGTAACCTCCTTCCGCACAAGCCCTTGGCTTCTGGAATTGGGGGTTGTCTAATTTCTGTGGTGTTTATTAATTATTTATTTATTTATTTATTATATCGTTTACTCTTATCAAGGTTATCTGTTACCTCCTTTATTACTTCATACATCACGTCGTCAGTGCTTAGTCCCTCTGTAAATCCAACTTGGTGGGGAGAGAGTAATTTGTTGTTCTTTAGGAATTAGTCGCTCCTTAAGACATTTTTCAAACACTTTTGCATAATTATTAATTAAACTTATTGGTCGATAATTACTAATTATTATTTTAGGATTGCCAGCTTTATAAATCACTTCATATTCTGAAAATTTGGACATTTGCAATGCTCTTTGTTTTCTAAGGCTATGTTATGTAAGTTTACTGCATATGCCTTCATCAACATTTTGTAACTATACGAACATGCAAAAGTTATATGAGAAAATATAATATCAAACAATTACAACCTTTTTAACATTTTAGCAAACTTTTATTTAATTAGGGACTTATTTGGCATCACTCTAATTTCCTATAGTTGCAAAACGTATATACGTAACGATTAATAATGAGTTTGAAATAGCAGCACTAAAGTTAATAAATTTTCATTTTCAGATAAGATTTTTCCGAGGCGATGTATTATGCTCTAATGGGATTTGCCCGTGGATTCCTTTTATATTTTCTACTTTAATAACGGATGGATTCGGGATTAAGGCAGCTATTGTTATGTTTTGTTGTTGACTGCAGATTACACGCCTGTCTGTATCAAAGGGAGAACTTAGAATTGAACGGGGTGGCGTCCGTCCTGTTTAATACCACTGGCCGGGGGGTTATTGATATTAATTAAAATACTCGATTCTTTGTTATTCCCGCAGTTCCCCGAGGCAGAATGCGTAAGATAAAGTCCAGACTGAGGTTATTTGAACCAACCAATAAAATTCCTTCTCATTTATCAACAGTTAGTTGTTTCCGACGAACAAACACGTTGATGCATAATGTCTTGAATATCGCTTATACAACCAAGATTCATGGTCACAATGATAGGCTCAAATTTCCTCACGTTTAATGATCCTAGATAAGGGAATACCATCTTGGGAGAGTGTTTTTGCGTGGGTAAATCTCTACCTTGAGTTGCAATGTGCACATATGCAGTTTCTAAAGACTTAATTTGATAAAACTTAATCTGCTAATGTTTTAAGATATTCCAACCAGTGCGCTCTTAGTTATATAGTGAGCTAGATAAAAATAAAACGTTTTGGAATTCAGCTGTTTTTAGTCAAACATTGCATAGACATTGTGCAGTACCAGTTCAATTCGTATTCAGAAATTATTAATAAGCGAATTTTAGTGAAACAAGAATAAATAAAATTATTATATTTCAATTAACCAGGTTCTATATTTCTTGTGATGAAAATATTCAAATAATTCAGAATACACAATGTATTAGACAATGTTTAAATCAGTACTTGTTATAAGCACCATATTTCTTACATATTTTCATAAATTTGAGCTAATCGTATTTTTTTAAAGCATATTTTCATAAATCTGAGCTAAATTCCACAAATATTTCCACGTGACGCTCTTTCCGGCGCATATTTTCAATGTTAAAGGGTATGTCGTTTAAAAACGTTATTAACCGAACATCTGTTACATGAAATGGCACGATGATTGACACATCAGAACACGTACAGAAATGTGGGCCGGGCGCGGCGAACAATAAATTTAATCATTTATTTAACGACGAGATGTTTACTAAATCACGCCGAGGAAACGAATTTAAGTTATTCTTTATGTGTTTAACGAGTGGAAAGGTGCCAAGTATATCTTCTATTGCAATTTGAACTTGGCAAATGTTTCAAAGGACGAAAATTTGTGAAATAATTGTTCAAAAAGTTGAATTGTTTGCCATTGTCCGGCATTGTGTCTGAAGTTTCTGTCGGCATAATCACAGCATAATTGTTTTATTTAGAGCCGGCTTTGTTAAATATAATTTGGCAAGCGGTATTTGTGGATATGTTTATGTTAGAACGAACAAAGTGTTATCGCACTAGAAATGGTGCCAAGATAATTGATCCCGAGTGACAAGTCGCAGTAACTGTGATAAATTGCAATTCCTCATTAAACCTACCAAATTCTGACGTAAAAATTCATGCACAGAAATACTACGTACAATTTGAGGTTAATATATTAACGGTAATGATAGAATAATTACGGGAAAAATGTTGACACTAAAAATGCATATCTTGATTAATTTGTTCAAGAAAAAATGATCAAAAAGTAAAATATAACAAAGCAATTAAACAGATGAACACTTGTAGATACTTAATTAGTATTTTTCCACTTACAACATACCGACGCTGTTTATACCCTTCTTCTTATAAAGTAACATAATTAGAATACCACACAGTAAGACCAGAATTTTTAAACTTACCTTCAAATACTAAAATATCAACCACTTTCAATTTCAAAGGGAACTAATCACTACCTTTTTTGATTTAATTTATGACACAGATAATATTGAGAAAAAAATTCAATTCTTAACCACAATATTATATACATTTATTTGATAACCATGCGCCTATAAAAACATTCAATTCAAAAAAGTATAATCATACTCCTTGGATAACGGACAACGTTAAACTCATGCAAAAATGAAGAAACAAGGCATTACAGAAATTTAAAAAGTCTCGTTTACCCGATATTGGTCATATTACAAAGAACTAAGACATTTTACAAATACTGCAATCAAATCCGAAAAAGGGCTTATCTGAAATATAAATTCGAAAGGGAAATGGAAGGAATTTAAAAAATTACATTTAACAAAAAATAAAATTAGTGATGTTCCTGACAAATTAAGTAATGCTAATGAAGTCAACAATTTCTTTATTGACTGACTTATTGACTTTATTGACCAAAAATAATGTTCAGCCTAATGATGATATAATAAATATCTACATCTCTAATATTTAAGGAGATTTAAACGATACTTTTACATTTGAAGAAACTACAGAGGCAGTGATTTCCAACGTAATTTTGAATATAAAATTTAAAGCATTTGGGACCGACAAACTCAGTATCACATTCATTCAATTAGGCTGTCCTTTTCTAGTCCCATATATTTGTCACATCATTAATAAATGTATTGCCATTTCATATTTTCCCACTAAATGGAACTCTTCCAAAGATAAACCAATCTACGGAATTTAGCCATCTTAGATCAATTAGTTTATTACTGACTCTATCAAAAGTCCTTGAAATAATAATGGAACTACGGATTATACCATATTTAAATTTTAACATTATGTTACCAATAAAACAATCTGGGTTCAGGCAAGGTGATAGTTATGCAACAGCATTAGCAGATGTCATGGATGATATTATTACAGTATATAATAGTGACAAAATATCAATATTAATATTACTGGACTGTACGGAGGCATTCGATATGATTAACCATAAAGTACTATTATCCATATTACACTTCGTAAGTTTCAGTGAAAGTGCCAATACATTCTTTATCTTCATTTTTAAGTGACAGATTTCAGCAAGTAAAAATAAATGATCAGATTTCTACTTTACTTAGAGTTACGACTGCTGTTCCGCAGGGAAGCATTTTGGGACCCCTCTTATATACGATCTAGAAATCAAATTTCACAGAATCTTTGAATTTTGCAGTTATCATTTCTATGCTGATGACACACAACTTTATTGCTCTTTTAACAGTGAAGAAATGGTACGAGCAAATGTATTAATAAATCGTGATTTAAGCTACCTTCATACAATTTCGACTGAACATGTTAAAGATTAACCCTAACAAATCATCAGCTATTCTGTTTTGTAAAGAAAGCATTAGAACTCATGCAACAAATATTATTAATTTTCGAGGATGCTGAACACACCAAAAACCACCCCCGAAAGGGGTGAACGCGGATAGGCAAATTCGTGTTACTCCCCATTTTTGAGGATGCTGAGTATGAAAACGACGACGATGTTTTATATTTATGTATAGTAAATAAAGAATTTTATGCGTCAATAGAGCTGTTCATTATTTAATATAATAATATAAATGAAATTGTGCCAGTGATTGCATATACCTAATTTTCCCATCTAAAACCTAAACACAAAGTATGCATCAATTTTTTCCAGCTGAACAGTCAATCAAGATACCTTTAATCATCATCCGGTACGTATTCAATGATCTGTGAACTTACTCACTTACTTCATAAAACCGCGTATCAAAGGGGTAGTTTTATCCGTTTGAGGGATCGATTCGCCTCGAGGAGAAGATCCAAAATCACCATCGTGCTCAGCATCCTCGAAAATGGGGGAAACGCAGGTTTGGCTGCTAGGAGACGGGGTATACGCCGTTGTCTATAGTTTTTCTTTTTCATGTGTAACTTTATACAGGGTGTTTCAGGTATGCAATCATTAATTTCTTGGGGCGATTCTACATTAAAAAAATATAAAAAATAGTTCATATAAACATGGGTCCAGAAATCCTTCCTAATGGCGCTGCGGTCCTCTGAAGGGGGCACCCAAAATGGACATTTTATTTAATATCTCAGAAACCCTTTGAGCTACAGCGACTAGTTTTTGCACGTGATTTGATATCAATAAGGTTTATTATCTGATGTTATCCACCAAGTGTAAATTCAGTCAAGGTTGCAAAAAATTCGAAACAAAGATTTGTTGAAAAGTTCCTGATAATTTCGCACCTCACGTTCACATAACCCTTTAAGATTTGTCACAGGAGTTGAGTAGACAAGGCTTTTCAACTAACCCCAGACAAAATAGTCAAGAGGAGTTAGGGGGTCGGGGAAGGGGGGGGGGGTCAAGCTACTGATCCGTTTCTGCTAATCCATCTATTGAGATAAGCCGCATTTAAATAATTTCGAACAACTATTCTAAAATGGAGAGGTGCGCCATGGTGCATGAACCACATTTGTCCTTCTGGTCTCATACGGCACATCCTCCAAGAGATCTCTTAAACTGTTTCTTAAAAAATCTAAATAATTTAACCCATCCAATCTATTAGGCAAAACAAATGGTCCTAATAATTTGTTGCCAAGTATACCTGTCCAAACATTGATGGAAATTTTTTCTTGGTGTCTAAACTCGAAGAAAGCATGAAGATTCTCTTCTGCCTATATGTGATTGCTATAAAAGTTGACAACACCATCCCTCGTAAACCCCGATTCGTCCATAAACAAATTTTTTTGAATAAATTCAACATTTCTTTCACATTTTTGTACAAGCCATCGGCAGAAGGCCTCCCTTCTCGGTAAATCTTCTGGTTTGCGCGCTTGCACCCTTTGCATGTGGTACGGATACAGTAATTGTTTGTGTAACACCCTCCAAACAGACGATGCTGACACATCTTCCTGTAACGTTGTGCTGCTGGCCTGATTCTCTTTTATGTCTTCCAGGAGAAACGCACGAATATTTTCCGAAGTTTTTTATAATTCGACCGATTGTGTCTAGTGCAGGAGAAAGCCTATTTGGATATGTAGTTTGAAATATTTCTTCAACTTTACGCATTGAATGTCCATCATAATTATCCACCATAATAATCCACTTAATTATCTGGATTTCTTCGGTAACCATCTGTTTTATTAAATTAACAATGTAAAATATTGTACAAAAAAAACGTTTCTACGCTTCTGCTCATAGTGGAATAAATTTAAATACCTTCATACAGCATGCGATAAGCCGCAGCCGCTTCGATCGAGCCCCCACCATTTGTATTCATTTGTATCATCGTTGTTCATTCAATTTGCTTAGCACTTATTATAAAATGTCTATATTCCCATAAATTCGTCCTTGGCTGCCGCTATCTGTATATTGTTATTGCACATGTACATAACTCGCAATAGATATGTCATATCTAGTTGTGTGTCAAAGGCAGGCTTCTAGTCCTTTTGCATTCCACCCTTGCGAGATTCACTTGTTTCAACATTAGAACAAGTCACATTGATATTAGTTAGATTAGTAAGTATTCAGTCAAGAATGCCAACTATTGGATTAATAGTATAATTTTTCCAACAAAGTTGTTTGTAGTCTTATTCCAGAGTAGTACTCATGTTAAAAAAAAACTAGGATAAAAATTGAATAGTAGGCATATTTTTGATATTTACTTAAATTAAAAATTTATAAAAGTTTACATCAAAATATTCTTATACTTACCCCCACGATTAGAAGTACTTGAAAGAAGTGTACTGCTAAGAGTAAATCTAATGAATACTTATATTTTGAAGGAATTAAACTTACCTTGAATTTAATAACTGTGCTAATAAAACTCAAGAATATATCGACTCTAAGTTTATAATTCGTGTAATATTGAATTAATAATAGTTTATTACGCCAAGTAGTATTATTCTCGTGAGAAGTACAAAATTTTAAGTGTAACTGATTACTTTAATATACAGGGTGTTTTTAAGAAGTATATCAATCACTTAACCACGGACTCAGAATATCAGAAAAAGTTGATTGAACCTAATTTACCTCTATCCAAAATCACACCCCTATGAAGAGACAGCGCTCTAAAGTTGGTATTAAAAATATTTATTTTTTGAATATTGTGCAAATGGCTGTAGATATTTTTTTCAATTCTGGTACAGTGAAATGTATGTCAAAAGGTAATAGTTTAAAGTAAACACTTTTTAAAATTAAGTTTTCTAAAGGGATAAATGATTGTTATCGATTTCCATCATTTCACTTTTCAATTAACAGGCATGACAATGGTTTGGTATTTTCAGTATCATTTGAAAACAGTTACTCAAACGAAAAAAGAACAAGATAAAAAAAGTTGTACAATTAAATTTTATCTAAAATACAATATACCAAAACAATAAACAATATACTAAAAAAGGGGGTAGGAAGGAAGGGTTGTTTACCCCCAAATCAGCCCTTTAGAAAATTTAATCTTAAAAAGCTTTTACTTTAAACCTTAATACCTTTTGACATACATCTCACTGTACTGAATTGATTGATCTGCAGCCATTTGCACAATATTAAAAAAATATATATTATTAAAGTATTTTGGATAGAGGTAAATTAGGCTCAATCAATTTGTTTTTATATTCTTTTGAGTCCGTGGTTAAGTGATTGACATACTTTTAAAAACACCCTGTATAATAGATTTTTTTTCCGTGTAGCTCACGAAATAGTAAGTAGTATTTGTAGACATCATATTGTTTCTTTTGATAATCTTCCACATATTACATTTCTTCAGGTTGCACAATAGAAACTCGTAGTTTAAAAATATTTCTATGGTACAACTATTGTTGTCTAGGATGTAGTAATAAAAGCAATGTTAAGTCATATTTTTTACGTCTTGTTTTATTGCCTTGTGGGATTTTTGTAATAAGAACGGTCATAAAGATATATTAGTTTTTGAAATATCTACTTTAAAAATATTTACCTAAGTGTATATGGCATATGGCTCTAACAACTTAATTAACCTTTACATAATTCTGTAATAGACCGCAGGCTATATCGTAATCACGAACATTATGAGGACAAATTACAACCGATCATGCAAAAATAGACGGAGTATTGTAGCACACATCAGTTTTATGTGTCATAAAGTTCAGATGACATTTACAGTGGAAATTATTTCAATGCATTTTTAACCAGCTTCAAAAATTCCAAAATAAAGAAGAAATTTATGGAAGATGTTTAAAATTATTGCAATTTTTACATATGCGCAATGAAAAATTATTAATCAATAATTATAAATATTCAAAAGAATAGTTACAATACGCACTTGCTTTTTCATTAGTTTTGTTTCTCTGACATATGTTTCGGCCTTGCGACTATTATCAAAGAGTCTTAAAAACTCAACTTAAACCTCTTTGATAATGGTCGCAAGGTCGAAACATATGTCAAAGAAATCTGAAGAAAACTAATGAAACAATAAATCAAGTGCGTATTGTAACTATTGTTTTGAATATTTATAATTATTCTACTGAATATGTTTCATCAAGAACCTACCGCAGATTCAATCCAATTAACTATTAACCAGTTCAACTCTTCACACTTTCATTAGTGTATTCCTGTTGATGGCTGCAATGTCAGCATATATTTTATTATGAAAATCGGCCATTCTATTGGTTCCTTATACAGATCATTTTTTAAGTAACCCCACAAATAAAGATCTAATGGGGTCAAATCACGAGATCTAGCGGGCCACCTGTACCACCACCATTGCCACCATTTGTACCTATCCATTACAGGTTTCTTAAATCTAATAATAATTAGGCGTTTCGTTTGTCCTTGCTTCAAATTAATTATGGGCCTGTATAAAATAAATAAAATACCCACTTATCTATCATTGTACAGCACATACAAACTAGTCCTAAATCGAGTAAATATTCATTGACATAACAGATCTATAATCTCAGATATTAGACAAAAAAATATACTACGCAAAAATATAAATTAATAAAGACAGAAGCTTATGAAACCTTCAAATTATTAAGAAAAAAAATAAAGAATGGCATCGCGACAGCACGAAGCAAATACGTCACGGATATGGAGAAAAATATTTCGTCTAACTCAAACACCTTCTGGTCCTAAATTAATAATATCAAAAATAGTACAGCTATTCCTAATGTTATGAATCATAATGGAATCATCATGACTGATCCACAACAAATTGTAAACGCATTTACACAATTTTTTGAAACCGCTTATACAGGGTGTTCCACTTAAAACTCCCAACGCCAATTACTCGAAAACTAAAAGAGGTAGTAAATTTCTGTAAATGGCAGATAATTGGTGTCATCAAGTGCTATATTTCGACTTATAATAGATGCCGGCGCCTTTGACGATTTAGGCGTTGCGACGACCGGAACAAAATTTTTGATGGCAGGAGTTTGGAAAACAAAAGATACCATAGTACTTTTAATTCTGAAGTTTTTTTATTATCAGAAATTTTTTTTATTTTTTCGTTCGTTTCGGAGTTATTTGACACTGAAAGTGTAAATACCCTTTATTAAAATTTGCCAATTTAATAAATTGTCTGCATCTAATAGGCTGTGACTATTCTGTTAACCTAAATTTTAACTGTAAAAACAGTTGTCATTAGTTAAAACAGTGTTAATTTTTTATTTTGATGTTTGTTTTCAAGTAGTTTTTTTAATATCTGATTAACTTTTTGGAAAAGAAATGGTCAATACACGAAACAAGAAAAGCTAGACGTTTACGGTGACTGTAAGCGAAATGCGTGGCAAGCGAAAAGTGTTTACGCACAGCATTATCCTGATAGAAGCAGAAAGCCAGATCATAAAACAATTTTGAATTTATGTAGAAATTTAGTGAATTTTGGTGCATTTGAAAAGCCAAAACGGGAACGATCAAAACCAGTAACAAATGATTTTAACGTTGCATTGGTTCTCCAACACGTTAATGATAATTCGAAGATGTCTTTAAGATAATTTAAGAGAAATATTAATATCTCAATAACTTCTATCAGAAGAATTCTTAAGCAAAATAAATACCATCCTTATAAAACGAAACTTGTGCAATGTGCATAAGTTAGAGCCAGGTATCCCCGAAAGACGCATTCATTCTCTGGCAAGATTTGATTATTTATTTTACCGTGATATATCTTTAAAAAAATTTAAAAAAATACTTTGGAGCGATGAAAATAGATTTCACAAGGGAGTTACTGGGCACAAAACAATCCCCGTTGGATTACTGAGAGAGATAACCAGCGCGCTTTTGGTATAAATGTATGGTGTGGTATAATCAATGGTTATTTAATAGGACCCCCATTTTTACGAAGGTACTTTAAGTGGTGATCGCCATCGGAGTTTTTTTCAAACAATATTACCTCAACTTTTAGAAGATGCCCCGATTGAAACTAGGAGGAACATTATTTTTCAACAAGATGAGGCCCCACCTCACAATGCTCAAATTGTAACAGATTATTTGAATGTACTGTACCCCAATCGTTGGATTGGGACATACGGTCCACTACAATGGCCAGCACGGTCACCGGATTTGACCCCTCTCGATTTTTTTCTTTGTGGTCACTTGAAAAACACTGTATATGTAGAGCCTATTGAGGATATGACGGATCTCCAAAATAAAATAATTGCATCTTGTGCTGCTATAAATAAAAGAATTCTGTTAAGAACTGCAGATTTTGAATGAAGACGCCAGTATGACTGCTGCGTTCGGGCAAGTAGAGAAATTTTGAACAATTGCTATAAAATATTTTATTTACTTTAGATTTTAGAAAAAAAAATGATCATATTTAAAACACTTAAATTTTTTTCTGATTAAATATTTCAACGATACTGTTCTACTTATGTAAATAAAGGTCATATTCACTACCTGGCTTTTAATCTGTCTCTTATGACAGTTAAAATTTAGTTTAACAGAATAGTCACAACCTATTAGATGCAGACAATTTATTAAATTGGCAAATTTTAATAAAGGGTATTTGCACTTTCAATGTCAAATAACTCCGAAACGAACGAAAGAATAAAGAAATTTGTAATAATAAAAAACTGCAGAATTAAAAGTACTATTGGTATCTTTTGTTTTCCAAACTCTTACCATCGAAAATTTTGCTCCGCTCATCGCGACGCGACGCCTAAACCTTCAAAGGCGCCGGCACCTATTATAGGTCGAAATATAGGACTTGATCACACCAATTATCTGCCATTTACAGAAATTTACTACCTATTTCAGTTTTCGAGTAATTGGCGTTGGGATTTTTAAGTGGAACAGTCAGTCAAATGATGAACCAGCATCTAGTGCTCCTATTTTTACGATTCAGAAATTTACAGATGCTCTCAAAAAAAAATTTGAACCTAAACTTACTCCTGGTCCAGAGGCATTCGTGCATCTTAACAAAAGATTGTGCACTATACTTGCTTTTCCTTTGTCTATCATATTTAACCTATCAATAAAAACTTCCACATTTCCAGAAGTTGATATATAGTATACCCAGACTTTTCTAAAGCGTTTGATCAACTAAACCATAACATATTGCTTAAAAACTAAGTTTCTTTGGTTTTGCTCCCAGTTTGATTGAATTTTTTAAGTCATATCTGACTGAAAGGCATCAATTTATCCTCCCATGAATGTAGTGTGTTCTAATTTTAACTCTGTACCCTGTAATATCATATTAAGGATCTTAATCAAGCAATTTTAAATAACTGAAATTTATTTTGTTACTACTAGTATTACTAAGCAATATATTCCTTTTTTCTTTTACTTCCACGTCCAGTGGAAGTACAGTAACAAAAAAAATATATTATTTTTAGTTGAAATAGGCTTAAAATGTCATGAAACGTCGAGATTTTAAATTTGAGCGAAAACCAATTGTTTGTCTATCGGCCTGTAACTTTTTTGTGCGAACGTTTACTCTGGAACCGTTTATGATATTAACTTGAAATTTGGTACACTTATGTATTATAATGAGATTATATTTTGATATAATTTCGTTGAAGGGCTTGGGGGTAAATAAGGGTAAATAGGCAAAGCAAGCAGGTAAGAATCCATAAAATTTCAATTTAGGACATGCACGAAAAGTCAAGGTCTCAAAAATTTTTTTGGCATCAGCCACCCCCCATTACCACCCCCGCACTATTATGAAAAGGAGTAAAAAAATAAAATGTGATTTAGTGTGTATACAAGAAATTTCGTCTCAAAAATTTTTTTGGCGTTAGCAACAACCTCTACCACCCCCGCCCTATTAGTGAAGAGAGTAAAAAATTAAATTGAGATCTGGTGTGTATAAGAGAACCAAGGGCCTCTAAAATTTATTTTGACATCATATCCCTGCCCTGTAATTGGTTTTCCTGTTGGATAGTGTATAATAAATAAATTAAAAGAGTAAATGTTGTACTTGCATCTAAACATAATAAAAATTGGCCTTCTTAAAAAAAATTATAATTGAGCTATCTTGCATGCCCTTAGACTGAAGATGGTTGAATGGACAGGCATCACTGAATTCTGGAAGGATCGAAACATATATTGTAATGAAGTATACAATACTACAGGAATACTGTATACTTTCATTCCAGTTTAACTTATTTTAATCATGCATGGATCAAGTAGTTCAGTTTTAGATTAGTTCAATACCTGATTAGTTCTTTTTTTAACTTTTATTTCTGACTTCACCAGGCCGCAACTTGCGTGCCGTGTGCATTGCGTCCCGTGTGCAAACCACGTGACCGTGATTTTTGGGTATAAAATAGCTAGCCAGAAACCAGTAAATTCAGAGCTTGGCTTTCACCTTTCTCGAGTGTATTGAACTGGGATAACCGGAAGATCAAGCTTCTCCGGCGCCGTGGCAGCCGCTGGCCAAGTATCTGTTAGGGAGGATTCGAGTGTATTGAACTGGATCTCTCCTGAAATAGATTTCCTTGTCGCGTCTGTTATGTCCTGGAACTTCGATTAGAGAATTGGGGTTACGACGACGTACATAGAGGAAATATGTTACACACTCTCTCTCTCTCTCCGATTACTATGATGTACTTATGTAATAACAAGATTGTCGCAACCTAAGCCGTAAAAGATACGGCCACACTGTACATATAATTATTAGGAGAATAAATGTCTTATTTTGGATCTGGATTTTAATTAATATTAACATTGAACCCTGGAATAATCTCCAAACCAGCTACCCGAGCAAAACAAGCATCACAATATGTATCAGTTTAAATCCCGTATTCTAATAAATCATCATAATTACTATATTTAGACATAATAATTTAACGAGACTAAATTTAAAGTATAACAAGCAGCACACAAGTTAACGTACAATTCTATCAGCCCCATAAGCCTCTAGCAGCTCTCATTACCAGCTAACGTTCTTTCCAGTTTCCGAACAATACACGACCTCTCAATTATCACGTGCATTCATGGCCTCTCCATTTTGGTAGGCGCTATAACTCGGCAAGTGTGCAAACACTAAACTGCACAGCAGCTACACCGACACTCGCGCTGGACGTTTGCGAGCATTGGTTGCGATGTAATGCATCCCGCACACACGCACTTACGGCCATAATCGATCGTGCGGTCCGGCGTAAGTAATATCATTGTCATTGATGTAATCAGTGAATTGCCGGTAATCACGATACCGACCAGTAATTGTGATTGATGCCGTACAGCGTTGGCGCACGATCGGCCGCTTCTTCTTTGTGTTTGATTCGACTTGCCGCAGCATATGTCAGACCCATCGCTGTGGTTCTCGCTTGAACAAATAACGGTGAATCATCCGCGAATTATTGAAAGTACAACGAACTTTTTAAGTCGTGGATGCGATTCTAATGGCAGTGAATTAAGAGTTTATATTATTGTCCACAAAATTGTCATCACATATTATTCCTTAGTGTTTTTTCGCGAGCGATAAATCCTCTAGAAACGTTATTGCTATTCTTTTTAAATATGTATGCACTATACAATACAGATATATTGCATACTTATATCTATCCTAAATCTAGTATTACATACTTATATCTACAGTCTACATTAGCAGAAATAGCCTACTTTAAAGATCTAAGGTGGTTTTGAAGATTTGTTTTGAATCTTTTACACCACTTATTTTTTATGTCAGTATTAATATAAATATAATATTCTAGCCTAGTACTATATTGATGGACATTAGGTATAAATTTTATTTGGTCTTTTAAGTAATTTGATAATAAGTTATTAATAGTTTTATAAATAAAAATCATTGTATGCATGTAAAGATAAGTTTTAATGTCAAACTATATAGTAGCATCAAATTAATTAATGTTTGTATACATGTTACATTCTAAAATAATTCGCATTGCTTTATTTTGAAGTTTTTGTAGTCTTTCCGTTTAGCGTTTGAGGTATGTAAATTAGTGAACAGCAGTATGTAAAGTGTGGTAGGATTAAAGAGTTATATACGGTCATTTTGCTTCCAACTGATAAGTCATATTTTCTTCGATACATAGTCAACGTGATCATTTAGTTTTAATTCTCTATCAATAACAAGTCTTAAGTACTTTAGATGTTTTACATGTTCTACATTTTCGTTATCTAAAATGACATTTATGTTTAGTTCTTTAAAAGAGTTGTATAAACAATTTGAACGAATAAACATTCATTTTGATTTCATTTCATTTACTTTTAACTTACTTTCTTTGAATTTATTTGAGACGCTGTTTAATTCCAGGTTTACTGTCTTCACTAACTGATTAAAATCATGGTCACCATAATATATCAACGTATCATCTGCAAACAGGTGGATTTTACATTTTTCCAAAATATTCCCGAGGTCATTAATATACAGTATAAACATCAGTGGCCCAAGGATGCTCCCTTGGGGCACCCCAACGTTATTTACAGGTCCGGATTTATTATTATTTATTTTAATTATTTGTGTAATTTAGTTTATATCATTGTATTCAACTCCATTACAATTTAATGTATTTAGCGAGGCGGGACTTTTTTAATTATTACCTATTAATTCCTTTAAGTTTGCCCACACTTGTCTAGGGTTCTTTTTTGTGTTATGAATGCTTTTTTCATAGTGATTGCATTTAGCAGTTTATAGTTTTTTACTAAGGCATTTCTCTCTCATTTAAATGTATTCCAGTCTTGATTCTCTTTGTATATAGACATTTTTTATAAGCCGCATCTTTGTTCTGCATTGCCTCTTTATATTCATCGCTAATCCATCAATTCCTTTTTTTTAAGTTTGATTTGTTTAATTCGAGCAATCTTATTAAGAGTCTCGACCATATTATTAATGCATTATAATGGTACAACATTCACGTTCCTACTATCATAGTCTCATTCTTTTTGTATCATAATGTTTGTCATCTTATCATAATTTGTTTTTTCTCGAATGTTTTTTGTGAATTGAATGGTTAGTTATTGAGTAATTTTTGTATACCAAGCACATTACTTATTGCAAGATCTATTAAACTACTTGTTGTATTTGCAACACTCGTGAAGTCTTTTACAAATTGTTTACAACCAAAATTTTCTACAAACATTTGGAGATTTTTATTTACAGTCAGTCTTTTTCCAGTTAATATTAAAGTCTCCTAAAATTATTGTATTAACATTTTTTTAATGGTGGCAAAATGTGGTTCTAATGATTTAAGTACGTCTATAAATTCATTTACTACAAAAGATTTTCAGTACTAATAAATTTTATAAGGGAAGTAGACATTAAAAACACATTTCAAATACATACCTAAAATTATGCAATTGTTTATGAGTTTCTATCAGGTCATTACCTGTGGTGTATTTATTATTTATTATCATTTGAGAGATCCATCGAATATCTCAAAATAATATCGACATTAACGACATCTAATTGCCCCTGTAGGACATGAGCTCAATAATTTGGAAAATACGTAAATTATCACCATCCGGATGAGTGTTCGCCGCCATCAGACATTGCTGATACACGATCTTCAAGGCATAATACCAGCCAACATTGACTGCATTGTTTCATACCCACTGCATATAAACTAAGTTATTTGGGTGTAACATGGGAGGCGGTAGGTGATGCGGTTTAGCATCCTGCTTTATCCCTTTAACCCCCGAAGTCCTATACAGGATGCTACACAATAGAAACTTACTTACTTTTTGGCTTTTATCTTAAGAGATAGCTTGAGTTTAGATGGGATTTATAGGAATTGTTCTCGAGTGGTACAGCTTGAGATTTGGGCGTTTCTTTGTGAATATATTTGTTGTTAATTGTCTGGGGTGTTCCTGAAATGTCCGTCTGAATCTCTGCGCCATATTACACGGACATTTCTGTGAACTTGAGATACAGGATATTCGAATATTTCGGTGAGTGGTTCTACACTTAAAAATATGAAGAAAAGTTCATATAAAATCTGATAGTTCTATTGACAATGGAGGACAATCCTCACAAACCAAGTAGCGAAGTCGAAGCTTTCTCAGTGGTTCTACACAAATTTCTTCTAGACAGCTTAAACAGAAGCTACAAAAATAAAAATAAAATCGCCCAAGAAATCGGTACTTCCACATCCAGATTTTGTATCCAAGTCTTATACATACTAAATCCCAATGTAATATTTTACTCCCTTTAATAATAGGATGGGGGTGGTAAAGTGGGTGGCTAATGCCAAAATCAATTTTAAAGGCCCTTGGTTCTCGTATACACACTAAATCCCAATTTAATGTTTTACTCCCTTTAATAATAGTGTGGGGGTGGTATTGGGGGTGACAATGGGAGCTGGCTTATGCCAATAAATTTTTTTTGAGACCTTGGCTTTTCGTACATACTCTAAATTGCAATATTATGGACTCTTACCTGCTTGTTTTGTCTATTTACCCTTATTTACCCCATTTACCCCCGAACCCCTCAATGCAATTAGATCAAAATATAATCTAGTTCTAGATCTCGACATAATACATAAGTGTACCAAATTTCAAGTCAATATCATAAACGGTTCCAGAGTAAACGTGCGCACAATGAAGTTGCAGACCGACCGACAGACAGAAATTTTTTTCGGTCAAATTTAAAATCTCGACGTTTCATGACATTTTAAGCCTATTTCGACAAAAAAATATTTTTTTACGTTACTATACTTCCACTGGACACGGAAGTAAAAATTATATTCTAATATTTACCGGAGGCGCTGGTAATAAAGAAGAAATTATAGTAGTGGTCTTTAAAATGGAAGAAAAAAATTTAACTCTATTTTACTACTACTGTAAAGAGATACTTGTTGGCCGCAAGGCTATGTCATAAGCAAGACATAAAGTTTCTT
The DNA here is from genome assembly GCA_963675555.1 of Leptura quadrifasciata. Classification (NCBI taxonomy): domain Eukaryota; kingdom Metazoa; phylum Arthropoda; class Insecta; order Coleoptera; family Cerambycidae; genus Leptura; species Leptura quadrifasciata. The sequence continues at coordinate 160,130,976 of OY776675.1, forward strand.
AATATTTATACATTTTTGAAGGATTTGGAATCTATAATAAGTTTTTATTACTATCGTTATTTAAAATATAAATTATAATAAGAATAATAAAGATTTTTGATAACTTATGCGCTAGATTTTCCACATAATAATCATTGAGAGGGTGCATGCGAACTCATACAAACATTGCAATATTTGAGCAATATATAAAGTAGATCGTTTTTCGATACCACCTTGTAGAGGTGGAGGCCTCCGCAAGAGTTGACATCCGGACCGCGCCCGTGAAGCAGCAACCATAAACAGCTATTTCACTTGTGTATCAGACGTGACAAGCACCTTGTCGAGCTCAGTGGTAATCGATACACGACCCCCTAACAGGCTGCACCCCACGCCATTTCGCCGGATGCGATTCCAAGCGTGTTCGTCCGCCGGAAAAATCGTAGCTGGTTCGAAGGATTTAGTTGAGTTGTCTATGGACGCGTTGGTAAATCGCACCCATCACCAGTGGTGGGTCCAGTCACAAATAAATTTATTTGTGATTTGTGTTAACGTCGATTAAATTTTAATCGCCGATGTAAAAAAATTATCGGAAAATTTGGAAGTTATCACCGGCTATAATATATAGATTCTTATTTTAGATTAATTTACATATTTAATTTATATGCATAGTGGGCAATTACTACTAATAGTTTGGCTACTGTATTTAAATGAACAATTTTAGTAATGTCGGTTTCTGGGATGCTAGAGAATTTGTACCTGAATAGTTAAATGGAATCTTGCGAGAATATAGTCAAAAGTAATAATAATAATAATAGAAATTTGTTTAACTATCGATCGTAACATAATGAAGTAGATCATGACCATATTAAATAAAGTAAAATATAAACCATGAAAATATTACATTAAACCTACATGTTAAATTGAATTTTAAAACATTGGATGTGAATGGAACCCAGCGTTGTATAAATCGATTATACGAGGGGGCTGTGATAAAGTCTAAAATAATCATGTCGCATCACGAATTTAGGGCGAACAGATCTACTAAAACAGCCACTTGTGAAATGTTGAACTATATTGCTATGATATTCTCACTTGAAGCTAAAATACCACACAATATGATTTCTAAATCAATCAATGAAGCAAACACACATAGAAACACAAACAATAAAACAAATTCAAATTAGCTGAACAATGCATTGTGACAGCAGATATATCTTACAACGAAAAGATAAAATTTCCCTATCTAGATAAATAAACTAACTATGATTCTAAGATTAAAATAATTTGGATATAATTAAATAACAAAAATTTTGTTTATAAAAATGTAGTTAATTGTCAAAAATTTACCAATTTAAAATGGTTTTAATTATTTCCAAGTTATTAATTTATCAATTGAATACACAGGGTTAGTGGTAATTCGATACATTCCTTTGGAGATGTAATGGGGCATGATCTAAGAAGTAAATTTAGCCCTAACATATATTATGCAAAACTCAATAGTTTTTGAGATATTTAATTTTTTTTGTTTTTCTCAAAAAGTAGATCTTAATGTCCTAAAAGTTAATTTTCGAAAAATCTATTTGACATTTTTAAATTTTTTTTTACTGGATTACTTGTCCAATATTATAGATATCCGTTTGGAATGAAAAATATCTGGAATCATTTCGATCATGTGAACATCTGAAATAAAAACTTTAAAATGAAATTTACCTATTAGGTTTTTTCAAAAAAATATTAACGTAACACGCTTATAAATTATTATAAAAACTGCCTTATTTCAATAGCTATCTAACAAGGTACAAATGTTCAAAGTACTCTTAATAGTTCTAAGAAAATACTAGTAAAAATAACACAAGTAGTACGAATTTTATTTTTAGATAAACAGTAAAAAACATTTTAAAAGTAGAGTTTAATTCTTCATTAATTTCAAAGTTGTTTTTATATGTCTTGCTCAAAATGGGAGCCCCTATTCCGTATACAGACACGGCAGCGTCTTCTTATTTCCATCCTTGTTACTCTGGTTGTCAGATTATGCCTTATGTGTTGGGCAGCAACGACTATCCTTTGTCTAAGGTTTTCTATAGTATTGACTGGTGTGGCATAGACCATCTCCTTCATATGACCCCATACGTAATAATCAAGGGGTGTTAAGTCAGGGCTTCGCGCTGGCCAATGTATTGGGCTCGCTCTTCCAATCCAACGGTTAGGGAAACGTTGATCAAGTAACTGTCGTAATGTCAGCCGATAATGTGCTGGACAACCGTCGTTCTGAAACATCATTCGCTGTCTGACGGCGAGAGGAACATCTTCTAAAATCACCGCCAGATCATTTCTTAAAAAATTTTCATAGATTTCCCCGTTTAAATTTTGAGGAAGAAAGTGTGGCCCTATTAAATAGTGGCCAATGACTCCCATCCACACATTAATAGAAAACTTCATTTGGAAACTAGTTTCACGTGTTAACTTGGGATTTTCCTCTGCCCAATAATATAGGTTGTGGAAATTTGTTATACCCCCGCGATTAAATTTCGACTCGTCCGTCCATAAAATACTTGTTAAAAAATTTGCACTTTCTGCATCTGAATTTAACATAAAGCGGCAGAATTCCACTCTCCTTCCAGGATCACCTTCCTCCAAGCCTTGGACAGGGGTATAGTGGTAAGGATGACATCCAACTCTACGTATCGTAGACCAAATTTTCCATTGTGACGCTCCGGTTAGTCTTGCGACTTTATTAGTTGAAATAGTTGGGTCTTCTTCAAAGTACCTCAATATTTCTTCCTCATCATCTGGTTCATAAACGGGAGGAGCACCAGCGTCACTTCTTCTACATTTCACGGAGCCAGTTTCAGCGATATTTCGATATGCCGTACTGAATACACGTGCATTCGGTAAGCGGCGGTTAGGGTACCAAAGACCATATTCTCGGTGAGCTTCAGCAGCGTTGCCAACTGATTTAAAAAAAAAAATTTTACAAGTTTTTATTTTAAATGTTCACATGATCGAAATGTTTCCGGATATTTTTCATTCCAAGCGGATATCTATAATATTGGACAAGTAATCCAGTAAAAAAAAAATTTAAAAATGTCAAGTAGATTTTTCGGAAATTAACTTTTAAAACATTAAGATCTACTTTTTTGAGAAAAACAAAAAAATTGAAATATCTCAAAAACTATTGAGTTTTGCATAATGTATGTTAGAGCTAGATTTACTCCTTAGCTCATGCCCCATCACATCTCCAAAGGAATGTATCGAATTACCAGTAACCCTGTATACTAAAGTGGTGAATATAAAATTTGATATATAGTATGTTACAACCTTTCTTAGTCCGCGTAGCGAAGTATTAATTCCAGCCGCACAGTGTCACTTATCTGCGGCGCCCAGTTACTATCCTATATGATTTTCCAATCATCACGTGACATTGACCCTTTTTCACATTCGCTACTTTTTCATAGTAGGTTCACAATTCTTGACGATTAAATTATTAAATATAAAACTACCATTAAATATTCTGCTCTTTATACAGTCATATATTGAAGGACGTAATGTGGTCATTGATGTTAATAGAGTCAGGCCTGAGTTGTACTGTGTCACAACGTGTAACTTGGTGTTCCTCAAGGTTCTAACCTTGGTCCTCTCCTATTTTTGGTATATGTGAACTATATTTCCTAACCATATTACCAATATACGTTTGCAGTTGATACTACCATCACTGTAGCATCCGATACTCCGCATGAATTGGAATCTGCAGTTGTTAATATTATGAATGAATTTGGCACCTGGTATCAACGCAATAGGCTCATACTTAATGAATATAAAAGTACAGCAATTGTATAACGAAAAATATGCCAGATGGTATAAATATGTCTATTACCGTACATCAATTTCAATGAGAATGTCAAATTTTTAGGCACTCCCATCTACAATAGACTCATCTAGGATGTTCAAGTTGAAACTGTTGTTAAGTAAAGCATACTATGCCACAAGACAAATGATGCATTGTCTTAATATTTCAGGACTGCTAAATATTTATTATGCTCTGGCGTATTCTCATATCTTCTTAAATATATACGAAATGAAAAAAAAAGCTATATTGAATTAGTAAAAATCAGTATGATAACAAGAAACTATGGGATATTCTTAGAATATTTGACATTGTTAAAAAAAAATTGTAAATAATCTACCAGATCACCTAAATGATCCGAATGAGATCAATAACTACTTTACTGCGTCAGTTAGCCAATTAGACAAATATATAATAAGTAATTGATTATTTCTTATGTTATTTATAAAGTGTAATAAAGTCCTTATCTTCCTTACACTAGTGATGTTATAATTTCTTGAATTGTCCTGGAAGGATATTTGTATATTGGCCTAACTTCTGACCTAGGTATTAAAAGTGGTTCTAGTTTTTCCATGTTGTGTGTTTGATTGGCAAATTTGGTAGTTAGTATTGGCAGTCTTTGGGGTGATGGGCTAAATTTGGGTTTTATTGTAGAGTAGTCTATTGGATGGGTGATGTAGTGGATTTGCTGGATGTCGAATTTTTGTGCTAGCTCTAAGAGAAGATGTTTGTGCAACTTGTGTATTCTTTAAAGCCGGGTTTCTGCAGTTCAAATAAATCGTTTGTCCATATTCTAGGATTGGTCTGCAAATTGATTTATATATTTTTGAGGCAGCAGCGATATTAATACCTTTATTTTTGTATGTTAGAGTTTTACTCTGGAAATTGCTTTTCGTTTTATAATTTTGGTATCCAGATTCATGTTTGTCGATTGTTTTATGGGGTCGTTTGGCTTCGAACAGCCTTACTTCACTTCGACCTAAAAGATTCATGTTTAGCTTATGTCCAAGTTAATTCCGAGGTATGTAGCATTTGATACTGGGTGAATTATAGTATTAGAAATAGTTACTGTTAGGAAGGTGTTCGAAGGTGTGTGGTTAAAAACCATCAACTGGGATTTAGTTGAATTGATCTTTAGTCGCCATTTATTATGCCATATCCATACTATCATCGCAAAGCATTTATAGTTTATTTACTTGCTTTTCTAGATATTTTATCATGTGCCACCAAAGCAGTATCATCTGCATATTGCAACATGTATTCTATCTTATTAAATTGTTCCCTGTAGGTGAATATGTCATAACAATAAATATTAAATAATAAGGGATAGAGTGGAGTGATAATGGATTCTTTATTTTAATCCTTAATTTCTTAAAATCCAAAAAATGTTTGCAAACCATTCAATTTATTTAATTTATAAAGTAATTCTTTGTGCCATATACTATCGAATGTTTTTTTGACGTCGAGCAATAAAATTGCTGTTTTGAGATTACCTAGTCTGGTTGATTGGGTATTGGAGACAAAAGCAGCGAGGAGAAGTATTGTAGAGCATTTTGCTTTACAGCCAAACTAGTGCTGTGAATTTTTTCCTCTAGTACCTGCAAAATATTGTGTTTAATGATCTTTTCCTGTAGTTTACCGAGAACGGGTAAAAGTTACTAGTTTTGGTGTGATCACAATTATGTTTTGGAATTACTATGATATACCCTTGTTTCTAATCGTCAGGAAAATATACACGTGATAAACAGAATTGGAATATTTTGATAATATGTAAATGAATAGTGTACTCCCATTTTTTAACTATTTTCCATGATGTGTTATGATTACTAGATGCTGATCAAAATTGATTTCCTCGGATGTAAGTTAACCTTGATCTCGAAAATAATCGTTGTATCAATCATTCACTCGGTCAAAATGTTCTTGCGATGTGGAGACTCTGAAAAGTGTGTTGCGAATTTCTCCGAAAACACTTACTTTTTCTTAATCTGTACGATATTTCATGTAATTCTCCTGGATTGTGGGTATTTTCTGTATGTATTTTTTGGTTTTTATAGCATAAAGATTTAAATAAATTGTATATAAATATACAAAAGCATTCTTGTCTATACCCTGAGGGGAATAAGCGTATAAGGGAGAAACTGTTTAATAATACTATTACTTTAGACAACGCTTTTGACAAAATCGAATAAACTATTCAAAATGCGATAGGATACGTTTTAGGTATATGTAAACTAAATCGCCATCGAGATCCGTTATTAATTTACAATACCGCTGTTCACTAAAAATTTAAAACCAGCCTCGACGAACCCAGTGGAATTAGCCAGCCTTTTTGTTAGTGTCTGTGCGCCGTCGATAAGTATAAATATCCATTCGCTCAATCATCCACCATCCACCCTGAATGTGCTGTTTGCTGTTTTACTTTAAACAATGGGGTTTTTATCGGGTCGGTTAGTTCAGTTTGCCTGTTTCGTTTTTATGCTACCCACACCCTCGACACGACTTCGCACGTTTACTACCTGCCATGCCTGTCTGCTACTTGCTGGCCTGTCGATGCATTGCCGACGTCAGACTTTAGAGAATTTACAGAAATGTGATGGTAGATAAGCGATTGGGAAGTGATTACGAGGGCAGTTAGATTGGGATTTTTTGTCAGCATCAGGAAATACCTCAAACCTACGTTGAAATGTGTTTGTTATCTAACTTAAGATGTAAAATATTGATGTGGCCGGCGCATAGATACAGAATACTCCTAGTATTTTCTTACAAATGTATCTAATGACTGCAAAATACTAAGACTTTAGCATCATATATTTATCGAGCCTGTTCGAGATGAAGTGCATATATACTTTTAATTAGATAATAACAATAAATTATTAACAAAGTCACGCGCTACGAATAGTCTACAAAAAACTCGGTTACTCTATCGGAACAATAACAAGGAGAGTAATTCCTTTTATTTCTTCTGCTTAATTTTACGCTTCTTGAACTCACTCCAACTTGGTGGTCCATTACTAGTAAGCTCTTAGCGTGCACATTGTATTAGTATTATTTTCTTAACGGTTTACCGCAACAAATATGGAATTTCTTTCTTTCGCTATTGGCATTTGCATTTTATCCCGAAAAGGCTGAAAAGTCATTATAAACTGAATTTAAACGAAATGAACAGCAGTTTGTTATCATATAGATACATATTTTCTGGCATCAATAGAATAAAAGACGCAAAGCTAAATCAAACTTGTCTTGTGTGCATTTTACTAGCTGCGCCGCATCTCTGCATCAAATTGTTGTATGCGAAATTGACGTTGGAGAGAGATGGAGGGCCAGAGTCGAACTGACGTGAATTTAATAGCTTCCTATATTCCGATTTCAAACTGTGGGTATCAGTATAATTCTTATTTCTGTATTCGATGTAATGAAATTATGATTGAATCTTCTATACTAAGTCTTCCCAGTGCAAGACTATAAGTTTGGTTTTATCCGAATTAGGTTTTAACTAAATACCACATAACCATATAAAATATGAAGTTCACTGTTAAGAGTATTAGTTATACCGTCAAAATTACAACCAGATACAATGATCATAATATTTGCAATTATAGATCGAGATATAGTAATACTGAAACTTAAAAAATATGGATCAACTGGGATTGTATTAAAGTGGTTTGAAAGTTACCTTTCTAGCCGTTGGCAATGTACAAAAATAGGGAATACCAAATCGTCATTGAAAATAAATAACTTCGGAGTTCCTCAAGGAAGTGTGCTTGGACCACTCTTATTTACATTATATATAAATGATGTAGAAAATATCCTAAATAAATGTAAAATTCATCTCTTTGCAGATGACACTCTAATATACTATGCCCAGGATAATATCAATGAACTAATATCAACTATGTACGCAGAACTTAAAATGTTTACAAATAAATTTAGACGTAACAAACTGAAAGTAAATGAACTAAAATCCAAATGGATGTTTATAAGTAATAATTACTGGTACAATATATTTAAATGAGCATATAATAGCAAGATGTCGAGCAAGTAGACCAAATGAAATATCTGAGTTTTTTAATTGATAGAGAACTAAAGTTTGAAAGTATATTTCAAAGAAAATTGGCAAAAAAATTGGATTCTTAGGACTATCTAACAACTCCGACTAAAACTGTTTACAATACATTGATATTGCCTCATTTTACTTATTGCTGCTCTGTGTTACATGTTACCTGTACATATTTTAATAGATTACAGAAATTGCAAAACAAAGCAATGAGAATAATATTAAAATGTAGTAGATACACCAGCATTCAGAGTATGTTAAATTTGCTAAACAAGATTTATTATTAATATCTGTTCTCTGCGTAAATAAAGATTACTTTACTATTCACATAAATAATGAAGAGAAGAGGCCATGGAACACTTCCTTGAGGTTACTTGACATCGACTGCAGCGTTTATACTTAGTTGTGAAACATCACCAAATCGCTTTTCCTTTCATTCATTTTGTTTATACACAATCCATATATACAGAAAACTTATAATGTCAGATTTTACTATTTTGAATGACTTTTCTGGTTTGACATATGGCTACGTCGATGAACGTGGACATTTCGCCTTCATATACTCCCTCGTGAAGTGCCTAAAGGAGTGATATTTGGTGACCGAGGTGGCCACTCCAACATCGGACGTCTTCCACCTATCCAACGACCAGAGAATGTATCATTATCCTTAATGATACATTCCCTGGTCGTAACAGGACGTATTTCACTAATTTGTGGTTCAACTGCATCTCTAAGTAATTTCAAATGAGATTCGCCTTTGACTAATTGTAGTTATTTTCTTCTTTTTATCGGTTTTTCTACGACATGTATGTTGTAATCACAAATTCTGCAAAAATAAGAAAATTAACCAGTGTTATGAAAAATAATCTCTACGCTTGTGACGTTTCTGTCAAGAGAACAGCCAGAGGCAACTTTTTTGGGAACTAACACAAATTAGAACGAAAATTAGCATGAAGTATTTCTCTGACGTTTCGGAAACTAAATCTGTTTCCTTTCCAAAATTATGAAAACAATTTTTATATGCCGTTTATGTTAAATACACAGCTTTGAGATTATGTTTACGTCATATCCATAGAGTAGCACAGAATTGTTGATATTCTAAATGATATTACGATTGTTAAATTCTTCTTGTAGCTTTGGTAACCATGTCTTGCAAAAATCTGCACAATTGAAATACCCCTATCTTTATTTCAAATTTATGAAGAAGAATTTCCAAGAAATTAAATTCAGCACAAAAATTACAACAGCCCTTCGAATGTTTTAAAATCTCGAGACATAACTCTAGATAAATATAAAATAACGTTTGCCTTCAGCATAAGCTGTTAGTTCTTATCTAAATTGTATTAAAATAAACAATACCAACACACTATATACAAAATAGGGGTGATCACTACGTTGTGTCGGTCAGCATGGTATAAGCCGTGCCCAAAAGGAAGTCTGACTAGTAGAAATGTCCATATAACCAGCATGTTAAAATAGGTAAAAAGTATCATTCCCTCCCTGCCACTATCTCCCGCTAATCATATAAAAGAACGCGCTAGATACATTATGAGGAAGAAGCTAGATGTCCGTTGGATTAGCCGTTCTCTTCGGACACATTACCAAATTATTCGCTATACAAGTTATTACCATAAAACTAATCTTTGCATCAACTAAAAATAATCTATCATTTTCGCATATTAGAAGTTATTCTTCGGGTTTATTATTATCATCAAAACTGCCGTAATGGTCATCAACAACGAACGTATTTACTTCGACTTCATTTCAATACCCAAGGCGACGCTGTCGGCCACTTCAACAATAAACTGGCAACTTACGCAAGCATAAACTAGGACGCCGATTGAGTCCCGGAGAAAGACATAGAGGTTTATATTGCCTCAGGTAAATTTGTTTCGGACTCTGCGTTATTATTTAAAAATTGAATTTGCATTCTGGTTTCGGATGGAAATGGATATTTTGCGTATTTGTGGTATTAAAAGAAACATTAAATTTTTACGAAATATTAGTTTTGACTTTTAACAAGCAAGTACGATAAAATTATGTTACAATTTACTCAGTTATTAATTTCAATAATAATAATAATGAGACTAGATAAAAGTTCACATTCTAAATACTTTATTGGGGAAATTTCCGTTTGCTGAATTACGATTAGTATCACTAAATGAATATATCTAGGGTTATGCAAAGACAAGACACTTTATCAGAGACCAGTCAAACTCCATGCCAATCATTATTCTCCAGTTTTAAAAAACAAATAGGTGTCTCTCGTGTCCACTTCATCTCAGGTAAGGTTTTGCAAGAATACTTATATTCATAGTACACTAGGAAGATTTTCTTGCTATAACCACAAGGTTGTTTGATTGTTACAACGTTACGACGTGGGATGTTTAATATTTCAGACTACTGTCTGTTCACTTGTTCGATTGAAGGGTGATGCAATGCAACTTTTGGCCTTCGCGGATTCGTGTCTTCGTATGGCAACTTTCTGGTTGCTCTCCTATTTAGTTACTATAGGGAGATTTCCCCAGCATTCTAAAAGATTTTACGTGAATGTAAACTCTCATCTACAGCACAATTAAAATGTTTATCTAAGCGATTGCTCCTACTCTAATCTCAAGCAATAACAATCATTATACCGGCAACTGCCCAATTCTAATTTCAGTCAACGTAACTCAGAAATGTTATTACATAACGTGGTTCTTGTTATATGCATAAACAACTCTGTAACATATTATATCAGCATAAACTTTCGTATATAATATTTAGACAATTGCCTTAAATATTTGGAATGTTGTTAGCTTCATATTTGGTTATCTGCTACAACAATTGTTATAAATTGAAATGGGTTTTTGTGACTATTGTCCCAACGATAATATATGCATCAAAACAATTTCTGACTTTTCCTTCAACTTTAACTTTCTGGAAATACCAACTAAATAAATGATAATGATTTACTGAACTTTAACTATAGAATTTACAGTGCAATCTTGAGTAACAAAATAGAAGATAAATAAAATAAATGATTAACTAGTTTTCTCAATTAATAAATAGTGTGTTAAAATTCACGAGGTACTTAAATTAACAGAGTGATTAATTTTCTCAGATAAATAATATCAGATAAGAAATCATAATGTCAAACTTTGCATAAAGAACTTGGGTAAATAAATATAAAAGGTTACTACACACACAACTATTTGGGTCCTAACTTTGTAAAACTAGACGATCACGTAAATGGCCAATTTGTTTATTTATCTTGATTTAAAATTAAGATAAATAATGACTGTATGGGATCAAATATGTTCTTGAATGCTTCACAATCAATCTTGAAAGTATATTCTCCAAGTCTATTCGATACATTGATTATTTTCAATGGTTTTACTTTAAATGGTGAAAAGTAAAACATGATTTCCAGTGTTTTGACGTTCTTAAAGACCAATGGAGCATCAATACCAAAAGTTCCTACTCTGTCTAAGACAGCGAAGCGTATTGTTATCCGTGAAATTACTATTTTTCTAGTTCCCAGATGAAATCCGGCTCTGCACAGAGCTAGGCGTGTAGATTTCCGAATCAGTAGCTCGAAGTGTACATTACTGCGGGCCCTGACAGGCCGGCAGCATTTCTCTTGTTTGCTTTAGACACATAAATGCTTTCATAATAACAAATGGTCGGATTTTTCGGATTTCCGATTTTCCATTTAAAAATCTTTATGACGGAAAATACCGTACATATTGGATGCTCTCTCAGCTCTGGATTCGCATTGAAAGAAACGGCGCTCACTCAATAGACGCCGTTTTATGTAACTAAAAATATCTGAAATTCCTTTAAGTGATTTATGGCGAGGCGAGGTTTTCCTTTGAATTATTACGTTTTCGATTGGAAACATCAAAAGTATTATCTATTGTTCTCCTTCTTCGTTCTGATGGTAGTGTGCGTTCCGTGAATGGAAAATAAGTTTCAATAAACCGATTTGAAATAGCAGGGAATCAAAATAAGTGTAGAATCTGAGCTGGAATAGCGTCATGCATATGCAGCGAGAGATTCGCCAATTAAGTAGACATCGTCAGGAGTTCACGTGCCATTAAGCCATAAGCGAGTTTTTATTTGCCATCATACTGTTATTGTGTTATTTCAAGTACGTGCTTAGCAGCTTATCTCTTCCATGTTTGGTAATAGTCAAAACATCTCAATCCCACTCCCAATTTTAAGCTTGATAAGTTTAACACAGTTTTACATACCTTACAGTTAATTTCGTACTATTTTGACTATAAAAAATAACCCCATATGCCTGGCTCTTGGAATAATTACTTTTCAATCAAGTTATCAAGATAATTTCATTTTATAATGACACGAAATATCTTGTTAAATAGTACTAATATTGTTTTCCTTTGTTTCAGTACTACGAAATGTCCTATGGCCTTAATGTGGAAATGCACAAACAGGTGAGTATCAATCAGTATATCCTATTTCTGTACCCTGTATACATTGAAACATTTGATAAATATGTCGTTTAAGATTAGGTATTTCTCAAAACAGTTAAAAACTTCAGTTCAATTCCTGTGTATAAAACAAATGATCCTTCGAATATTCAAAATTATAGACCCACAGCACTTCTCTTGATGTTCTCCAAAATTTTCGAAAAATCATTTCATCTTAAATTGTTACCCTTCTTAGAGGAAAACAACATATTAACTACAAGACAATATGGGTTTCGTAAAAACCGTTCCACGCAAGATGCAGTTCTTTCCTTTTATGGTAAAGTCAATAAATTTCAATAACAACGTTAAACAAGCGGAAATATTTCTTCTCACGAGCGTCTGATACAATAAATCATTACTTACTATTAAAAAAACTCGAATCATATGGTATTCGTGGCTTGGCTCTATCGTGGGTTGAGTCATAATTAACAGAAAGAACGCAGCCAGTAGAAATTAATGAGGAAGGCAAAAGATATTGCTCAAACATCGTAGGGATAAACATTGGAGCACCTCAGGGAAGTGCACTAGGCCCTTTGCTATTCCTCTCATTTTCATTAATGATATAGTAGAATATTTTGATAACACCGTTTTAACATTTGCTAATGAAACTTTGCAACTTTGTGAGTGCTCGACGTTTTAACCAGTCGTAGACTCGGCCATATGGATACTGACAAAATATATTTAAAAGCAACATTGTGTACTTATTGTGGATAGGTAAGAAATAAGATTATGCTCGACTTTTTTGTTGTAACTTGTTTATGTGTGCTGAATTGGGTCTACAAATTCTGAAAGTATTAATATTGAGATCTAAATTGAGCCTGAAGGATTTCCAAATTCAGCTATAGGGCATCTCTATAGATAGCTTTGAACACGAATCTAAGTTACAATTTAACTTTGATAATCTTATATTAACGCATATACAAATAAAAATTCGATTAGCATTGGCTTGTGTCGATAATAATCATTTGTAGTGTTCAAAGAATTCTTAATCATTAGGTACTACTTCTATGTAAAGACTTGAAACGTTGAAAATTAATGCACTGACCCCGGGGGGGTTGCAGCCCCCATTTTGCACCCCAAATTCAATTACTCGCAAAATTTTCAACGAAATCGGTTAAAATTCGTATCATGAGGGTTTTTGGTCGCCGATTATGAATGCGAAGTGAAAATTGGATTATTCAAAATGGTGGACCTAAAATGGCGGACTTTAAGAATTAATTCCTGATTTACGCTGTTTCCATTGATTTTACTGAAAAATACGTAGAGTAAAAAAGTGTTTAGAATGCCATTTTGCTTAAGAAGAATTGAAGAATTATTTAACCCTTTCGCTTCCCCCCAGTGGAAAACCTTCTACACCTAACCCTTTCTTTTGCAATAATTGCGATAAAAACAATTTTTTAATTTTTTTTATCATAGTTTGATAATGTTGGACTAACAAAGTTGAAATAACCACAAAAAATTAATCCTAATCGTTTCAACCCTTAACTGGGGTTGAACATAGAGTGACCTCCCAAAAAATACTAAGTGTATCAAGAATGCGATTTACCAGCAACTTATTATCAATTTCTGTATAAATATATTATGTTTTAAATTTGGTGTGGTTCAAACTGAATAACTCATGTGGCTGACTACTGACTAGATGACACAAATGATTAACATCATAGGGATGGTTATAAACAAAAATGACCACCACGTATTCATATATTTACAATAATATGGTAAAAAAATACTGTAAGGCTGATCACTAATAATCGGTTTAGCTCTAACAGTTCTATCCAATTCTGTGATTATAAAAAATAGACATGTAATTATTCAAATGAATACTGATATCTCTATATCTTTGGTGGCGGTATATATAATACCCAGCGTACCAGCTCGTTCGTAATTTACTTTTCCACCAACAAAAAAAATAACGTGATTGGTTTGTGAAAGAAAACGAGGAGAAGTTCCAGGTTGCCACCTCACTTTTATGTCATTAATTTGCATATGGAGGCGAGTGAATACATTAGTGAAAATAGAAGTGCGACTTGAACTGTAGACTACGTATATTTAGAGCCTTTGAAGTACGCTGGGGAAGTGAAAAATAAATAAAAGCGACAGGGGGTTTACATTTCAATGGAGGCAGACTTGCATTATGAACAAATTGCATGAACCAGAACCGTATCTGCCACACATGGTCGTCGAGAAGGGGATTTCCGCACTTTCGGTCTGTTATTTGGGCGGTACGCGTTGTCTCATTCGACATTCTTGAACATTACATCTAATGCAAGTCTGCATGCCGAAATTAAGTAGTCTTGGAATAGGTTGTATGCTTGTTGTTGAACCGTTAGAGTGAGGCAAAAGGGTGATTTAATCCTTAATGTGCCTTGAATCAAACATTAATTCATACGTTTTGCTTCACCATGTTGATATTGTGAGCTTTATCATTTGAACAATATTAATCGGTCACCAAGTGCTAATTTATTCAAACATTTTAAACGAGTATTTTGACAACAAATTCGCCGCCTGTTAGCCGTCATAGAAGCGTGAAGAATGAAGAAAACCTCGCTTTCTGAAGCAATGTTGCCATATCTTATTTTATTTTTTACATACGCTAACCAACAAGAATAGAAGAACATGGAATATAGCTATACTTAAACGTTAATATGTAAAATATAATAACTAAGATAATATACAGGCTGTCCATTTTGTCAGGGCACTCGAGAATATCTCACTTAATATCGGTCGTACAAAAAAAATATTTTTACGAAAATTGTGCCGATTTGTATAACCTACAAAATGGTTTAAAGACATTTGAAATCCATGGCCTACTTTAAGAGTTATGGCGGAAAATATCGAAAATGCGGAAAAGGTCTAGGCCAAATATCTCCGTTATTTGAAGAGATACGAGAAAAATTTTACGGCGAAAATTTTTTGCAAAACATAGTGTTTCAACGAAGTTTTAGCTAATTTTTTTCAAAACCGCTGTATTTTGAGATTTACTCTTCAGGCTGTTAAAACAATTATTTTGAAACGGGCGGGGAATGGCGCCATTAAATAGAGTATTTTCCTCCCTTTTCAACGATATATCACATGCCATATTTATTCATTGGTACTACGTTAGCAATTATAAAAACATTTTTTTTAAACCAATAAATTTTTTTTTAACAAGCATTATACTTGCCGTGGAGAAGTATGATTAAGTAAAACGATAAAATAATTCAATAAGTTGTTCAAATCTTTGCTGTAATAAAACATTAACACAATTAAGAAGAATAAAGTAAATTCAGGTAACAAAAACTATATTATAATCAAGAAATCAACATGGAGCAATTATGGAAAGAGTATTCGCAGTTATGCCAATGTATAGAGGTCCTCCATAAAAGCATCACTCCTTGCTCAGAAAGTTAAAATGTCTTTACCAATTAATTTAAGTATAATATCCATTTGTTTGTATTTCATTCATGATTTCACTATTATTTCAATTATTTTAAAATAGTTGGCTATGAACAAACTTGACAATTCAATTTTTTTGACAGATCATCTCAGTTAATACTTAAACTCTCACTCAATCACACTCGTTTAAGAATTTAGAATTTTCAAAAATGATTTTCACTCGCATCGATCGTTATAATATGTTCGTTACATATTGCTAATGCAATTTTAACTCTGGATTAGCTCAAGTAGAATATAGAAACAGATTTCCACTAGCACTACAGCCGAATAAAACTCTGTTCAGAAAATTAGCTACGAAGCTGAAAAATAATGGTTCATTTTTAAAGAAGAAGACAAGGTTGAACAGTGTTACTGATAATGTAAATAAGGTAAACCGAGTTATTAATTATGTAAGAAATAAAAATACAGAAAATTTGGAAACATCATTAAGAGAAATTCAAATTGCTTGTCATATAAATAAAACAAGTCCTATAAAAATTTTAAAGAAAAATGGTTACCGGTGTTATAAAGCCAAAAAAGTTCATAATTTACAAGCGGGGGACAAACCAAGGAGGACGACTTTTTGTAGGTGGCTGTTGGAAAAGAAGCGTGCCGATCCATTAATATGTAGTAAAATACTTTGGTCCGACGAGGCAAATGTTTCCAATAATGGATTTTTTAATCGCAATATTCATTACAAATGGACTTCTAAAAATATACACTGGCATAGACCGACTGGGTTTCAACATCATTTTTCAATAAATGTGTGGATAGGTATTTTAGGCACCAATTTAATAGGTCCTTATTTTTATGATGGTCACCTCAGTGATCAAAGGTACCTAAACTTTTTGAGAAATGAATTCTTAGATGACCTACCTTTAGAGAATCGACACAACTTTCAATATTTTCAGCAAGATGGAGCTCCTCCCCACAATTCCCAGATTTGCCTAGATTATTTAGACGAAATTTTGCCTCAACATTGGATAGGTACCAATGGATTTATTCGATGGCCCCCTCGTTCTCCAGATATAACCCCAATGGATTTTTTCTATGGGGGTATATTAAAGATAAGGTGTTTTCGACGATACCGCAAAATGTAGAGGACCTAAAAGCTCGAATTCAACAGGCATGTATTACAGTTACCCCCGAAATGTTCAGCAATGTTTTAAATGCAGTGCCTCGCCGTGCTCGATTGTGCATAAGAAATCGCGGTGGACACTTTGAAGACTTGATATGATATCTTAAAAATTATTTTGAGGATTAGATAAATATTAATGTTCTGTGTGCTACATTCTTTTTATTATTAATTTGTTTTTGTTACCTGAATTTACTTTATTCTTCTTAATTGTATTAATGTTTTATTATAGCAAAGATTTGAACAACTTATTGAATTATTTTATCGTTTTATTTAATCATACTTCTCCACGGCAAGTGTAATGCTTGTTAAAAAAATGTATTTATAATAATTACTAACGTAGTTCCAATGAATAAATATAGCATGTGATATATCGTTGAAAAGGGAGGAAAATACTCTATTTAATGGCGCCATTTCCCACCCGTTTCAAAATAATTTTTTTAACAGCCTGAAGAGTAAATCTCAAAATACAGCGGTTTTGAAAAAAAATTAGATAAAACCTCGTTGAAACACTCTGTTTTGCAAAATATTTTCGCCTTAGAATTTTTCTCATATCTCTTCAAATAACGGAGATATTTGGCTTAGACGTTTTCCGCATTTTCGATATTTTCCGCCATAACTCTTAAAGTAGGCCATGGATTTCAAATGTATTTAAACCATTTTGTAGGTTATATAAATCGGCACAATTTTCGTAAAAATATTTTTTTTTGTACGACCGATATTAAGTGAGATATTCTCGAGGGCTAAAATGGACAGCCTGTATAATAACTAAGGTATGATATAATCACTAAGATGATTACTATGGTATAATATAATCTAATGCAGGATTTACAAAGCACTAATAATCATTGAATTAGTGAATAATGGTGAATTATTGATAATAGATGCATGCTTTTAGGGAAGTAACGTTGCAGTTGAAAATATCGATACAATCATGAATGTTATTATAAGTAGAACACATGGTTTGAAGTAGGGAAAATATTTCTTCTGGGCGTGATCAGTTTAAATAGATCTGTCTGGTGTGATCCAGTTCTGTGAGCACGAAAGGGCAGCACATAGTCATTATAATAGTGCTGTCGATGATATTATGTATCAATTTGTAAAGAAATGTAAGGTAAGAAACTTTACGGCGATCTTCTAACGATACTACTGAGAATCTAGATAATAGTCCTGAATGGGGGTAAACGTTTCATAAGCAATGGGAAATTAACTTTTCTAAAATTGTAAGAGTAAGACATATATTTTTTATTGTCGGGACTAGTACCGTTACTGTAGGCATTAGAATAAATCAGCAGAGCAGGATGATGGGGGTCTTCCTTGAGAAGAATATTAGGAGTTCCTACTAGTCTACAACTTCAGTTTGATAAAATGAGATCAAGTAATTTGTTGTTTTAATTTTTTATACTATCAATATTTAAAAAGTTTTGGAAATTTAAAAAGACTTGCGTAGCTTTAGACGCAGCGTTAAGATGATGAGAATAATAACCCGGAATGTTAAAGTCATCGATAATTATGATATCGATCATCATAGGCGTAAACAGGCTACTGCTATGAAAAGACATACTGCCTTATGTAAGATGATATTGTACAAATATTTGCAATAAATGCTACTCGACTATGATTCGAACATCGTGCAGTATCAATACTAGCAGAAATGCACAAATTATACATTTTTCTTATTCGATCTAGCTGTTTACCAATGTACAAGAGAAATGACCAAGAGTTTAATAATGTAATATGTTGCCGTAACGCCATGTTGTGTAATCAGAACAATTTGGTTAATTAAGATAAAGCCAATCACTTAGTTTTTTATGCGGTGAACTATTAACATTTAACCTTTAATAAATGAGACCTATTAAGAACTAGGAGGAGACGACAGCCGGTTGATACTCACAATTATTTCCCTAATATCGATTGAAAGTTAAAAGACAAAGATGGATAGGGGATTGAAAACCGCGACGCTAAAAACGTATCCGATTTATCGGGTTGAACCATCAGTCACTGAAATACCTCTTTTGGTAAGCGTGACATCGATTTCATCAGCCCCTGCTAGGAAACGTGTAGCAATTTACGTAATTACTTACTTCGTTCCCCAGGACCGGAGTTAATATTTTCAGGCGGTGTATTAATTGCTCGCTTAATTCTGTTAAACTCGGGATATTTCCTAAACAAAATTTGTTGCATTTAAAGTCCCTAATTCTTCTACTTCTGAGCCATTTTTTTTTAATAACAGAATGTGATGTGATGATAAGGATTTAATTTGACAGCATTCTGCAGAAATTTTATTTTGATTAGATTAGGATTCCTATTTAGTTCCAATATGCTTTTAGAGGGCACAATATTAAAACAATATTTTTAGTCGCAAACTCCTCTATAAAATCCTTATTTTACTATAAGGAACGTAACCAGACTGCAACCAACAGCTACTCTCCGGGCTATGTGCCCCACCGAGCGCTGAATTATAAGTTACAAGCCTGGCGCGTTAAGTGTAATAATTACATATTACCATCAAAACGCTAATGCTTCGATTGCAACAAACACCAGCCGAAAGACTGATCCCACTTACGTTCCTTATAGTAAAGTAAGGATTTTATAGAGGAGTTTGCGAAATTCATTTATTTATTATAAATTATTTCACAAAATATATATTCGATGTGACTAAATTTTGGGAATTAAAAATCATTTTATTTTCGATCATCCACCGAATCAATTTTCTCCATGAAGTTTTAACTTTTTCCAGGTGATATTCATATTTACAACAGTTAATTTTGAAAAATGCGCTAAATTTCACCACACTCTCATGCCATCATCGCGCTTCTGTAACATCCAAGAGAACAAACAAGCTTTACATATAAATTTATATAACGACAGATTGCCACAAATTAACACTGGTTTAAATCCATTTTCAATGAATTTACTTTCCAGTAATAATCCTTTATTTAAGTTTGATGGACATTCGACCTAAATAAATGATGAAGTAAACTATACGTTAATTTCAATGTTGATTTCAGCGTGTAAATTTTGCCACGAACATTAATTTTAATATATTATGTTGCAGAGAGGTGCACCTATGTGTGTAGGTGTAGAGTAACTTTATATTTCAGCTGGTAATTATCATGTAATTACAAACTTCTAGCCAATATAATTATAATAAATATTTGCATGTAACAATTATTCTGTTCGTGTGAATATAAGGTAATACACGTAGCAAAGGTCCATACTGATGGTCTCTTCGATAAACTTCCCAGAACACAGCAGTTTTAAAAAATATACTTACATACAAAAATGCCGTTAACATTTCAATAATTCTTTGAAAGACAAATCCAAATTTAATAAAACAAAATGTATTTATTGAAAAGTCTGCTTGATTTACAATGCCTAGACATAATAATTTTTCAACTAGGGAAATGAGGGATATAATATAATAATTTTAGGGGACGTGCTGCAGCGAGGAGATACTCATTGCAATATCCAAATAGAATACAGCCAGACCATAAGATTTTCAAAGATCTGTTTCGTCGTTTGGGAGAAACGGGTTCATTTCACCATAAAAACGATGTAGGAGGATCGAAACGAATTAGTCCAAATTAAGAGCTACAAATTTTAATTCGTGTGGATGAAGATCCTCAAATCACCTCAAGTCGTTTAGCAGCGGCAACAGGGGCGAGTAAACAATATGTGCTAAGAGTCTTACGTAAAGAACGCTTCTACCCATATCATCTCACTCCTGTACAAAACTTACGTCGAAGGGATCTTCCACAAAGGCTACAATTTTGTCAACTTGTTCTAAATAAACACAACAGAGATTGAAATTTTGTTAAGAACACTTTATTTACCGACGAAGCAACTTTTACTAGCCGAGGCGTTTTTAACCAGCCTCCTCCCAGCCATGAGCAAGGTTGCAGAACGGGTCATCTTGAAGAGGCTAACAGAGAAGACAGAAGAGCTGAACATCATCCCGGATGAACAGTTCGCGTACCGAACAGGACATTCCACGGAACTCCAAGTCCTTCGCCTCACCGAGGAGATTACCAAGGGATTCAACCAGCCTCAAGTCACCGCGGCGCTGTTCTTAGACGTCGCCAAAGCGTTCGACAGGGTCTGGCACGACGGTCTCGTAGCTAAAATGATGAGTATGGGTTACCCCATCGAACTCGTCAAACTAGTGAGATCCTACCTACACTGCAGACAGCTAAGGGTGAAAATCTCGGACCAACTCTTCACCTACAGGACCGTGGAGGCGGGAGTTCCACAGCGATCGGTGCTGTCACCGCACCTGTCCGCCATCTATACCTCGGACCTCCCCCGGACAGACCACACAGCCCTAGCCCTGTATGCAGACGACACCGCCCTGATTGCCAGATCCTGGAAGGCCAGAAACGCAACCAGAAAACTCCAGGAAGCGGCCACACTCCTGGAAGAATGGTGCACAAAGTGGAAAGTCGCAGTCAACGCCGACAAGAGCCAAGCCATCCTCTTCGGACAACATACCGTCCGACGCTCGTTGTCCTACCTGCTCCGTGGAGACCGAAAGTGCTAAAAGAAGCACTTAGGTCTCCTCACTCCCGAGCTACACAGCTCATCCTTACCTTTCCGACGATCCGGGGTAGGATATCAATTGATGTCCTATGTACCGGCAGTCAGTCCCAGCCAAAACTTCCTAAACCCAACTCGACCGATGACTACCCCCGGGGGTGACAAGCTGGCAAAGAAAGAAAACATCAAGACAAGAAGAGCGCCAGAAGAGACCTCAGCCAGCGAGGTTCAACAGCCAGGACCAGGGGAGGTCCGCAGAAAATACCACGACACATCTCACATTTGTGAGCTGGGTCTGGTAGAAGTACGTGGGCTCACCTATCACGAAGGCCGGTCCAGATCTACAGAGATAATCTAGGTGCAAAGAGTAATAGTCCTACTCGCCCCTAGTTATCGAGACTGACATCCAGCTTGGCGCGCGTTTTTAACTGGAGAAATACCTATTACTGGGAAGTAGAAGATCCTCATGCAGTTAAAGAAAGGCATTTTCAGCAATAATTTAAGATTAACGGTTGGCGATCAATTATTGGGACCATTTATC
Organism: Leptura quadrifasciata; assembly: GCA_963675555.1. Lineage (NCBI taxonomy): Eukaryota > Metazoa > Arthropoda > Insecta > Coleoptera > Cerambycidae > Leptura > Leptura quadrifasciata. The sequence goes on from OY776675.1 coordinate 160,152,954, forward strand.
CTTCCTCCAAATTTAAAGTTTTATCTGTATTTTCTTCAAAATACTCTTGCTGATATATTACATGCTTTCATGTTAGACATACGGAACAGAATGTAGTTCATGCAAGATGGAGCTCCCCCTCATTTTTCCATTGAAGACAGGAATTATCTTGATGAGACTTTCCCACATAGATGGATGATCGGTCCAGGATGTAATACATAAATTATTGTTTCTTAGAATAAAAAAAGGTCGTCTAGGAAATTTGTCGAAAATCAATCAAGAGGCAAAAAAACGAAAAAATAATTTGAACTTTGCACCCTGTGTCTTTTTCCACAGCAACATTTTACTAATGCATATTTGGTTATATCCTCATATTTTGGCCCAAAGAATCTATCGCTGAACTATGGCCTATTATTAATAGTCCACCCTGTATATAGTTTTGATTCATGTGTGCTTGATACCTTGAAGTTGTTATATAATCGAGTGGCGCCAAATCTGGGAATCTCAGCGGCCACTCAATGATGATTACAGATGTTTATCGGAAAATGTAAAGACGATCATGTCATTGACATCATGAGCCATTTATACGCTTCCATTTTGATGACCCATATTTCCGAAACTACGAATAAGAGTTTAATGGGCCCACAATTCTTTAAATCTAGTGGATTTAGTTATGCCAAAGCCAGACCTACTTTGTTGTTTAAAGATATATGAATACTTGTATTTTTCAATGTTTATATGGGTGTATATCGTTTCTCAATATTATATAATTGTTATCCTTCGATCCTTGCACTAAGCACGCCACTGTCTTTTTCAGACTGAAATCGCAAAACGCTTAAATGCAATTATCGCCCAAGTGCTACCGTTTCTGGCACAGGAACACCAACAGCAAGTCGCAACGGCCGTCGAACGAGCCAAACAAGTCACCATGACCGAACTCAACGCAATTATAGGGGTAAGTGACATTAATAGTATTTTTTAGCGTTGTTTGTTACCCTTCCTTATTTAATTATGGCAGATGCTTGGGTAGTGGGCGGGTGTATTGATAATAACAGGGAGTTAATTTTAATATGATTTATACTTGAAAAACACCTCAATTGGGCCCGAACATTGCAAAGATAATAATGAAAATTATATTATGTTGAACTCGGAAAGGTGCTTCCAAAGGACAAATTATTGTTTTTAGTTGAAGTTAAGGCGGTTGAAGCTAACGAGTTGTTTTTGAAGCGTATCGTTGTAACTTCAACTATTAAAGATTATTATTTAATATATATTATTTTATTTTTAATATTGACACCTTACTTTAATGATCCGGTACACAAAAAACGTATATTGTATTGATCAAGTGAATTGCAATATGTGTCTTGCAAAGTCAATTTTGTGCTTCTTTTCCAATCATCTGCCATTTCATTGAGAGTGATGGTTCCAAAAGGTTTAGAAAAATTGGATTAGATTTTTTTAATTTTAGCTATAGTTAAGGGTGGAGTTTTTAAATTGTTGTATTCAGTTATAGACAGTTGTATCAGTTTACTTAAATAATCATAAGGATCGTTTTACGACAATTCAATTTATTTTTTTAATTATTAAGCCGAAAATCTGCCGTACTACCCGATTGACCTAAACATAGGTGATTTTAAGCAAATACCGCCTGGGCTACATGTGGATTGCAATCATATATCCAGATTGGGCAAGATTCTAAGGTATTGTCCTTAGATGATCATATCACGCGACTCATTTCAGTTCAATTGTGTCACTCACTTCCATATCTCTCTAATTCTTCTATCTCTGAACTTTTTAATTCTTGTTGTTCCTTCAGTGCATCTCTAAAAATAAATTTTAAAGCCTTTAACATATTATTTCCTCACTAATGTAGAACATAAATTACAATACACTCGACAATAGTTAAGAATATTGCCAGTTCATTTCCTTTGGTGATGTAGTTATTCCAAGGCTCTGCGTTTAACTTATCGCTCTTCTTGCTTTTCCAACTTTCTTCATACCGAATATCTGAATTTTGATATGTGTATGATCATCGGACTCTCGGTAATAATAAAAAAATCTCCAGTTTTTTGCCTGGCTTCGAAACTTATGTCGAATTCCATTTTCTTTATTTATCAACAGTTTAGTGACCAAATACGCAGCATCCTCTCTAACACTTTACCGTCTCTCAGAAAGCCTGTATGATCGGTTTCCTTGGACTTAGAGACAAGAGACTGCTTTCTGTTTTTTAAATACTTCGTTCGATGCTGGCTGGTAGATTCACAGTATTAAGAGTTGTTCGGAGTGTATTAGTCATCCATGCTTCCAATTTTAATTGTAAATGACTTCACGTCAATAAAATGATGCAGCCTAATGTACGGTGTGCTTGGAAAGAGAGTGATAGAGATGTAATAGAATATGACATTGGACAAATTTATTATACTTATCTTTAAATTTCTCGGTGCACTTGAGGACATTAGGGCTAATTTTATTTTACTTCTACAAAAGGGAAAAGTTTATTTTAATAATACCTATGCGGGATGATAAGAATTATTTTTCCAAATCGAAAATAGAAGGAAAACAAAATATTTTTTTATATACTTTTTCTTCTCTCATCCTCCCACATTGTAACATGTTTTTAATGTCTTTTAGTGAAAACCGTTTTTTAAAATAATGGTTTATATGAGAACCGTCTTTCCGGCTTATATCCGAAGCGCTCTTAACGTAGTTGAACCTAACATTGGTTACCTTCAATGATTGTAAAATACAAGAATATAATATTGATAATAACAATACAGATATTCCAAAATTAAATAAACTGTTACAATATACTACCCAACATGTAAAATTCTAGATATCCAAATTATTTATTGTTATTTGTGCAACGTAAAAATCCACCCTTTTATATAATTTTTAATGAAGTACTTATAATTTATTTGGTTTTCAATTTTTTTTTTAATTACTTAGGAAGTACTACTACTTATATTTTTACATTGCCGGTATACAAGTACTTGCATAAATATACTGTTACTACTGTTTTAATATCTTTGTATTTCATTTTTTTTTGGAAATGTGCGTCTACTGGCATAAACCTGTAAGTAGTAGCCAAGTGTTAAGGTATTGTGGTGGTGGTATAATGTTGTTCTATACTTAATTGTGTTGTTGTTTCCAGCAACAGCAACAACAAGGTCTACAACAATTGCTTGTAAGTAGTTTCTGTTAGAAGTTTCGTTTTTTTTGGGAGCATGTTAAACAGGATGGCCAACAAAATGTTTGTTGATGATTCAGGAATTTCTTTGATAAATAGACGAATTTATTTTATTTTTATTTATTTATTACTGTAACATTTTTTATAATTATATACTTGGTTCAAATGTGCTTTTAGAGGGCGGAATATTAAACATAATATTTTTAGTCGCAAACTCCTCTATAAAATCCTTATTTTACTATAAGGAACGTAACCAGACTGCAACCAACAGCTACTCTCCGGGCTATGTGCCCCGCCGAGCGCTGAATTACAAATTACAAGTCTGGCGCGTTAAGTGTAATAATTCCATATTACCATCAAAACGCTAATGCTTCGATTGCAACAAACACCAGCCGAAAGACTGATCCTACATAAAGGAGCTCTCTTGCCAGCCGTCACACACCACTTGCAGACTGCAGTTTCGAGCTGTTGGCTCTCCTCAGTGCAAGGTAGGCATGTGACGATCGGCACGAGGATCCTTTGACTATTTGGCACATCCCGGTATTTTTACAATAGCGACATGTAAAATAGTCGGCAGGCGCCATCTAGCGGTCCAGTGTCTGTTGCAATCGAAAAATAAATGGCTTGACTGGGCTTAGCATACTTCAAATGTGCTTTTAGAGGGCGGAATATTAAACATAATATTTTTAGTCGCAAACTCCTCTATAAAATCCTTATTTTACTATAAAGAACGTAACGCAATCCTTGTAACTTGTAATTCAGCGCTCGGCGGGGCACATAGCCCGGAGAGTAGCTGTTGGTTGCAATCTGGTTACGTTCCTAATAGTAAAATAAGGATTTTATAGAGGAGTTTGCGACTAAAAATATTATGCTTAATTATATATTTGTACACCCAAAAATAATGATAGTCTGCCTCTCAAAAGAGGGATAATACATTTCAGTTTTTCTGCAATATCTTCCGACTCCCATAAAATATCAAATTCATATTTTAAACTTAGTCATAGGCCATCCGAACATTAGTTTACGAGGTGACAGTCAAACCCTCTCCTCTGCTTAACGGATGGTTTTAGAGGGCGACTGACAGTATTTTCCTCATAACTTTTTCATTTTCTTCATATTTCCAAAAATTATTATAAAAACTAATTTTCGGATCATTAGAAATAAAAAAGGTATTCTTCTTGCATGTTTACAAACCAAGCCGTTCTAGAATAATTTATGTTTTAAAAAAACGTGCAGCAATCACCGAAAAACGCGTATTACATAAATTAGAAATCGATGATATCTCGAAAACTATGCACTCCATAAAAAAATGTCAAAGAATAAAAAGTGTTTAGATCGACGTGTTCTACAAGACAGCAATGGCGAAACCACGACATTTTCCACCCGCCTTTCCGCAAATCCGGAAAAGCCCGTCGAGTAAATCATCTATAAACAACAAAAATAGAGTAGGTTCTAAGGTAGTACCTTGGGGTACTCCAGTTTCTACTATTTCTTTGAGCTAAAATCATTGTCTATTTTGACAGGGATTGTTTCAATAAACTGTACACATTACTCCTAATTCTCACTTTGCTTAGTTTATATAATAACTAGCTATTTTTTACACCTTGCTCTTTTTCTGATTTAGGCTGTGGAGTTTTGTTAGATTCCATATTAAGTATTATTGGATAATGATGTTATGTTAGTTTGAGACACTATGGGCAAGCAGTTTATTATTAGTTTTGCACGTAGTTTTACAAAAATATGACCAACAATTGAAGAGGTACTTTAATTTTATATTTGTGAACTAAATAAAGCCTTGTTCCACAATATTTATATATGTTAAAGCGTTGCCTGCCGTCCGATAAATTTCCTGTGTTCGTATTTATGTCTCCAACCAAAACCACCAAATTAATATTGTTTGCAAGTTTTACGCAAGCGTCTGTATCATTTACAAAATTATTAAATCTGGCCATATGGATGGAGGCATGCAGACGCCCACAACTTTACGTCTCTGTAAGTAAATTTACATTGTCACCTGCGTGATATTTATTGCTGTAATTTCTGAACATGGGTTATCTCTCACAAAAATTATTGCTACTTCATTTGTAGTTACCCTCATTATAGTGATACTAGTAAACATTATGTTCTCCTAAGTCGACGTTTCGACAAATTTTAAAGAAAAATGTAGCAACTATTGATCGCACCAAACTAGTTATGCATTTTTCTCTAAAATTGAATTAAAATATTAAACAGGTATTAAATAATTTCATACACAGAGCTATCATATGGAACCATTTGATGTCCTAATAGCTGGTGTTATATAACTTATTCGACCGGCATTCGAAACTGTACAAAGTGAGCGCAGGTTGACATCAGCCATTAAAGGACGATTTCGGTCGCTAATGAATTGGTAAAGTTGGCCATATAGATCACACGATCTAACTCCAATTGACTTTTTTTTATGCAGTTACCTGCAATTTTATATTACTTTCATATTTTTTATATTCACTGTCTGTACAGAAATACCAGCCAATTGGGCAAATACGCGTTATAATTATTTTAGTACAAAAAAGTGATGGGAAGTTATTGTATGCCCCGAAGAAAATTATTTTAAGAGTTATTTATATAAATTATATTTAAGTGTATACATAATTCAGTTACCACGATCTATCCTGCACATTATAATTTTGTTGGCCACCCTGTCCAGACAATTAGTACTAAGGGTGTTAACAAAGTGGTTGCGTGTGTGTTATACTAATTTATTTGTTAGTCTGGCTAATTTAGTGGCGGTACTTATTTATTCTTATTATGGAATCGCATGAGCATTACCATTTATTATGAGGTTTAGAAGAAAGCGTAATTTTGTATTTACCCCTTGGAGGAAATTGCATTATTGATTTTTGTGCTCATTCTCACACCGATTACGCTGGGTCGTTTAAATTATTGTAGTGATAAATGAGGTGGACAGAACTGATTGAAACGGGTTCTAATAGTGCCATTCTTAAATAAGACATATAGGGTGACTTCAGAAAGATACTGGAAAATCTATTATTTGACTTTCTAAAACATCTTGTTCTTGGTTCTATGTAGTTTTTCCTACAATATTTAAATGAAAACTATCCGCAATTATGGTGGTGACATATGCTGTGGAGAGCAAATACAGATATTCTAATAACTGCAAATAATTATAATGAAAAGTAAGTTTTTTAACACGCTTTTATTAGCTTCACCTGTTTGTTTGTAATGGAATCTTAGAACGTGATTCTCGCCCACTTCAAAACGTCAGATTAAACTGAAACTTTGCACACTTATCAAGGGCCGATCACAATACAATAATTTGACAACTTTGTCCTAATGCCCTCACCAGGATCATCAGGATAAAATAAAAAAAGGACTCTTGTATTGTCGAGATTTTGCCGGAGGCGCCGCTGTTATTAATAACATCAGAGAATTCCATGTAATGGTGATGCATTAGATGCAATGATCAGATTACGAAATAATTCATAAAACAGCCTGATAAGTTACTATGAAATTTAAATTCTTTTAGATTAAAAACAAAAATAAATTTAAGTTTAAAAAAAAATTATATTTAAAAAAAAGTTATAATTAAAAAAAACTAAAAAAACAGGTATTAATAGCAAACCGAACTAAAAAGTAAAAAATAATGTTTAAATATTAAGATTCTCATTTTAGTGTAAAAAGCGTGGGGTGCTTGATATCAATTGGTATAAATCCCACGCTTTTTACAATAAAATATGAATCTTAATATTTAAACATTAGTTTTTACTTTTTAGTTGTGTTTGCTATTAAAGCGTGTTTTTTTAGTTTTTTAAACTATATTTTTTTTTAGTCACTCTCTTGCCATTCATCCCTCGGCACGTTTCCCACCAATAATAAAATATATTGTATGTGTTGTATGACTGATGGCCGAGAGGTAAGCGCACTTGCCTTTCACCCAAAAGTTCCGGGTTCGATTCCCGGTCGTGGCAATCGAAAATACTGCGAGAGGGATTTTTCCACTATACACGGATATTGGGTGTGTGTCCCTTGTCTCTAAATGTATAGCCCCCTCCCACACAATGCACTTCTAGAGCCTTCCGGGATAAAGGGGTTCGTAATTACCTGTGGTATTATTTATTTATTTATATATTAATGACAACGGTTCCTCCGCCAAAATCTCGACAATACATCAGTCATTTTTTAAACTTTATTTTATCCTGATGTTCCTGGTGAGGACATTAGGACAAGGTTGTCAAATTATTGTATTGTCATTCGTCCTTGATAAGTGTGCAAAGTTTTAGTTTAATCTGACGTTTTGAAGTGGGTGTGAATCATGTTCAAGGATTCCTTTACAAACAAACAAACATATAGGTGAAGCTAATAAAAGCGTGGTAAAAACTAAAAAAACACGCTTTAATAGCAGACCGAACTAAAAAGTAAAAAATAAGTTTAAAATTCATTTTATTGTAAAAAGCGTGGGGTGCTTAGTTTTTTAAACTTTAAACTATAATTTTTTTTCCAAATCATTTCTAGTTTCTTCCAAAAATCAAACATCAAAAAACTGTTTAAATATGATCGTAAAATATTTTGACTAAATGATTTTCAACAGTGGTCCGCAATGGTTTGTAATTTATTATTTCAAACCATTTAGAAAAATAGTCAATAAGTGAATTTATCATACATTAAATATGAATGGGGTCCAAAATTGGTCTCTGAAGTACCCTTTAAAATAAAAGTATTTTTATTAATTTCTGAAATCTATGTTTTAAGGCTTATTGTTTGCTTTCGCATAGTTCAATTTTATCTTACAGCCATAGAGATTTTTGAAAATCCTACAAATTCATTTGTGATTTCCTTAAAGGTGGCTGGATATTAGGTACATTTTGAAATTGGTAAAGTATATTACATATTAATTATCGATTGGTACCAATCATTTATTTAACTGAACCCAAAATCAAAAGAGAAATCAAATCAAAATCTCTATTTTTTGCATAATAATTGCTTTGCGACTCAGTGACTCCATTGGATGTTCAGTACAGGAAAATCATTATTTAGTGCTCATAAAGTAAAGTATTGCAGAACTCTTTTGAAGTATTGTCAGAATCATCAGAATTCTTCATCTAATTGTATAATTCTTGATGTATATTGATGCAATTGCTTTTATGTTCTGAAATCCTTTTACTGTAAGTTCCTACACTTTAACCACTGTACACTTTACACCAAGTAATATTGTATCACGCCGGTTTATGGAATTTATTTTCTTTTTATTTCTAGTTTTGCCTTTTTCTTTCTCTAGTGCTGCTTGTCTGATACACAATACGTTTTCTCTCTCTGTTACCTACTTTATAATTATTTATTCTTCCTACTTTTCTTCATAGTTTCTATAAATTCTTTATGCACAGTTACTTGTCAATAATTATCGTTGATTGAAGGACCGTTCATTCATCTGTTTATTACATTGCTGTTAGCAACTTGTATTTTGGTTATTATTTTCTTTAAAATTCTATAATTACTAAATGCGTGTCTAAACACAGATTCAATACTTCTGTTCTTGCTTTCCTATTGAACCATCTAATGAGGTCTCCGGGTGGTGAACCAATTATAACGTAAGTAGATAGGCAAATCCGTTTCTGGCTCACTCAGTAGAGGAACATTGAAGGTTCTCAATGACTGAACTAGATGGCATGTGTCCACCAGGAATGACTACGAGTGTTGAAGAGGTGATAGGGTGTCATAGGGGGGGGGGAAGTGGGTAGTTCACACGCACCTAGCCAACCTAACCCTTCGGATACAGCTTTACAGCTTTTTCTACAAGCATGCATCCTTTCACCATCCCTTCAACTTTCGTGGTCACTCTTGGTGGACACATGCCATCCAGTTCATGACGTCATTGAGAATCTCCAGTGTTCCTCAACTGAATGCGCCAGAAACGGATTTGCATATCTACTAACGTAAAAAATAGAAATAACTGTTCTTGTATTAGTCGTAAATATCCAATCGATTAATTGAATATTTATGTCCCCCAGCAACAAATTCACGCCCAACAACTACCCCACAGTGCCCATGGACCAGGCCTACCGATGGGTCCGCACCCCGGTCTCCCCGGAATGGGACCAGCAGCTGGTCTCTTAGGATTTAGCGCCAGCTTAGGAGGTGGCGTACCCGGAGCCCCTGGAGGTCCCCATCCCGCCGTAGCTGCTGGAGCACACCCTTTACTTAAACCTGCCGACTTACATGTCAGGGACCCTCAGGATCTCAAGCGGCCCGGCAGCACGAATGCAGAAGAAAGACTGGTAAGTTTATCAAAGATGTTGCCCTGTCGACAACAGTATTATCATCCTAAAAACTGAATTTGACAGGGGAGTATCACAAAGCAAACTTTGCATATTATTCAAAGCCCGATTCAAAGCATTCCAATTTAATGTGTTCTTTGATTTAATAATTGTTTATAATACATTTTGGAGAATCTATTATCCTGTCTGGTAAAATGAGAACGTTCCCTTTTTAATGAAATCAATTTGTTTTTCATTTCTTTTATACAAAGTATCCCTATTTCAAACGGACCTATGAAAATTGGATTAACGACTGGACCAGACTGAGGTATCACATTGTTTTCGCTTGTTCGTAATAATTCAGTTTCAGAGACAAAAGTCTTGGGAAAACGAACAATTACATTTTTCTATTTTCTTTCTTTCAGAACTCCGTTTCGCCCGGGGATCGGGATAAATACAGATCGAGATCGCCCGCGGAGGTCGAGCAGAGCGTTAAAAGGAGAAAAGACGATAAGTTGGGTCATGTAAGTAATAGTTTCATAGTTTTCAAAGTTTTAAGATCTTTTCGCTTTAATTATAGAAAAGGATGGCATTGTGTTTGTTGCTAAATGACTGGTCATTAATTTTGAACTGCACAAAGTATTAACCTATGTATAATGATAACGAAGTCAGCTTGTACATTGTATACAGGGGAATTCGGAACTTATATTTAAGAATTTAAGGAGATGCCCTTAAAATTTGAATTAATTTCACAAAAAAAAGTATAATATAACAAAACTGCCATAACAAATGCTAGTGGTTATGATACTATTACACTCTATTTGGACGGCTGTAATAAGCGGGTGACCTCTCCCCACTGTTTACATGCGGGTCTCGGACGTCTGTGTTTAGATCACACGACATTTTATTTATATTTGTTGATATGATTAGAAGCGTGTGTTATGAGCAGCCCCGTGAGGAATCTCGTGGCTTATTATGCATAATAACAACTCATCAAACCGAAAATTTTTTTTAATACGCAAGAAGTGCCTTTTTCAAAATTTCTTACAAACAATCAATCTGGCATTATCAGGGGATAATTAAAATTTCAAATATAGCAATTTTACCTAAAAATTAACTTATTTTTGAGAAAATGTGAAGAATATGTAAGAATTAAATATGTACCGTTAATTTTTCTTAAAATATTCTTTGTGCCGCTCGTGGCGGTAGTAAAAAAGACTTTTTAGGCAACTGTCACACAAAATGACGTTTATCGGATCTTACAGCATTCCTAAAGTGTCATCTCTTTTTACTCATTTGCCAATCTTATTTTTTTGGCCGCTTTTACTTTACGGCCGCATGTATTACTTGATCACCATTAATATTTGAAATATGTCACGGCTTGTCAATAAATTATCTAGTGACGTTTTCATTTGTTTCCGTTATTAACTTCGAATTCGGCCGAGAAAAATCAACTTTACAGCCTTCATAACAAAACTATTTTGTACTACTAGCTTTGTAAGTGGCATTTTTTGATGTATGTTATGAAAGTGTCACTTACAACCCATGGGAAAAAAGAGCAAAATTTACTTTTATGTCCTAGGGTGCAAAAGCAAAGCAATAAGTTAATTATGAAAAACCTCGTATGCACCTCAGCTATTTGTCATAAAAATCATGTTTTTCACATTTGAATAAAAACAAATTAATAATTTTAGTAAGGCGAGCGTAGGTGCGTCTTTACTATGTACATACTTCGATATGCGATGTAAAGCAACGTTAAGCGCGATTAGTAGTTGGATGGGTGACCATTCCAACGAAGACCGCGACCTCGCCTCACACATCTTCTAGCGGCTCGTATATCAGTATATGCGCGGAAGCTATATAATCTTAGGCGAGGGTTGTATAGGGGATATACCATCCGTCGGAGGGGATGTAAAGCCGTCGGTCCCTTGTCTGGTTGGGGATAGCTCGTCTCAGGCGTCGGTGTTAGGCCTCAGTAGCGGAAATAGGCCGACGTTAAATAAATGTATAAAATAATAATAATAATAATAATAATTTTAGCAGAATTAATATATCTTTGTGAGATATGCTCTAAAATCAGCAGATGCACGAGATATTTACAATGAAGTTGATATAACGTTGGCAAATAATATCATAATCTATCTATTTCATGATAGGCTGGGGCCGTTACCTTTTTGAGATGAAAAAATTAATAGCAGGCAACGGCCGGCTGGAATATATAGTTGAGGTCATAAAAAATGAAAAAAAAAACTTTGGAACTTGAGATGAAGGGAAGTAGTGAAATGGAGTGCTATTTAAGGGATGAAAATCGTTTTTCGTGATTTGTGGCGAAACGTGACCTCCTAGAGAAAAGTGTACAAAAGTTGTAGATAATAAAAAAATCTAAAACTTTTATTCTACATATTTTTCGACATAACCTCAAAGTTTGCGAGAAAATGACGAGAAACCGATTTTTCTGTTTTTATTTTTTTTCTCGCGTGAAAATTATTTAATTTAAATGAATCTTTGTGAAAGTACGTAATTGTCTGCATATGATAAGCATGAATTTTTTCAATTATGGGAAATAAATATTTTTCGAGATTTTACCATTTTTCCGAAAAAACACCCCTATCTTCGGCGAACAACTTTATTGATTTTTTTTTTTGGATTTTGATGTTCTACTAGTGCTCATTTTTTTCGTCGAGATGTCTACTTTTAAATGGTATGTCGATGTTAGTGATTTATTGTCATTTAGCAGCTTAAAATTAAGAAAAACCGAAAAAAATTTTTTTCGAATCTCTAATTTGTCGATTTTTTTCATTATTTTCAATTTCTTAACATATTTATGTTAATAATTCATAATATTTTAATGAAAAAACTTACTTTGGTATAAAATGAATAAAGTTGAATGAATTTCATCACGGAAAGGTAGGGAAAACTTCATGAAATTTAACATTTACATGGAAATCAATAGTACTTTATTAATTTTCATAAGCTACAGTTAAGTTTGGAAAACTTTATATGCATATTGAATTATTCTAAATACATATGATAAAATACAACATACAATTTATTTATATTGGCTACGAATTCTTTACTTTATTTACACATATTTACTTTATTAATATTAGTTGTGTATAGCTTATAAAAAGAAAAATCAATAAAATGATTGTTAAAATCTAATCAATTTTAGGCCTTTTTGTTGTGGTTCGTTTTCTTCATCGATCAAACTCTCAAATTCTATATTATCTTCAAAATCATTGGCATTTTCAGGCTCTTCAATTTCGATGTCATTATTCTTTGCTGGTTCTTCATCAATCAATATGTGTTATGTAAAACGATCTTTTAATGATAAAAGTATATGCAACTTTCAGTCTGATATTCGAAAAGAAAAGTGGTATGAAATCTATCACATTAATAATATAAATTTAGCATTTGAATATTTTCTGAATACATTTCTGTTTCATTTCAATAAACATTTTCCCAAACGTAAGTATTACGTGAATAAAAGCAAAAATAAAAAATGGGTTAATAATGAAGTTCAGATATCGAGTCTTAAACTAAAGGACTTATATGTTTTAAAAAATGTATACCCCGAATTGAATTCTTCTTACAACAGAGAAAAGAAAAAACACAATATTTTAGTTAAAAATACAAAAAAGAATTATTATCAAAATAAAATTGATAACTCTGACAACCCTACAAGATCGGCGTGGAATATTGTTTCAGAATTATCTAATAAAGAAAAACAAAACAAGAACATCATAATACAAGAAAATAATGAAAAAATCGATGATCAGACTGATGTTGCTAATGCATTTAACATTTTTTTTAAAAATGCTCCACTAGATATTATTAACAAAATATCCCATACCTCAGTTGGCGATAACATTTGCTTTACTAATAACATAATTAATCATCATAACACAATATTTTTAGAACCGTATTCAGAACCAGAAATGTGTAATATTATAAGAAATAAATTAAAGAACAAACACTCATCAGGACATGATGATGTACCTGCGTTTCTTATTAAAAGGATAATGATGGAAATAATAAAACCCTTAGTTTACATTGTAAATTTATCATTTTCTGTTGGAGAATTTCCCGAAATTTTAAAAATTGGGAAAGTTATTCCTGTTCATAAAAAAAACAACACACAGGACTTAAAAAACTACAGACCAGTTACCATACCTTCAGGATTTTCAAAAATAATTGAATATTGCTATTTAAACCGATTAATGCCATTTTTGAATAAAAACAATATATTTTCACATAACCAGCATGGATTCTTAAATAATAAATCCACTCTTAGTGCAATAGAGTCATTTTATGAAAAGATAATATCATATATTGAAGCAGGTGAATGCCCTGTTGGTATCTTTTGCGATTTAAGCAGGGCATTTGACTGCGTCGACCATAAAAAATTGATCTCGAAACTTTATAAGTATGGGGTAAGGGGTCTACCTTTAGACTGGGTTGAAAGCTATTTGTCAAGTCGTAAACAGTATGTATCAGTTACTAACACTACGTGCAATACAATCAATTCTGTTTATTCAGCTTCTGTTGAAATTAATATGGGCGTACCACAAGGATCGGTATTAGGTCCCATATTATTTTTATTATATATCAATGATCTTGATAGTTTGAATACATTAGCAGACTTTACTTTTTATGCCGATGACACCTCGATTGTGTTGTCTGATAAAGGTGTTGATACTTTGGAGACCCAATGTGATATTATAGAAAAGGCAGGCATTAATATTTCACAATAAGCAAAAGAAATGTGATTATCCAAATATACAACTTGATAATACATCAATATCAACAAGAATGTCCAATGTAAAATTCGTAGGTATAAATATAGACAGTAGCTTAAACTGGAAAGTTCATTGTGAATCACTGATAGTTAAATTACATTCGGTAGTTTACCAGTTCAAAAATATAAAGAATGTGCTAAATATGACTCAGCTTAAGAATTTATATTATGCTGAGGTTGATTCTCGGTTAAGATATGGTGTTTGTTTTTGGGGGGCTTCCACCCTATCAAATAATGTATTCTTAGCTCAAAAGCGTGTAATAACATGTATGGTAGGCTTAACGACAAGAGACATTTGTAAAAATACATTCAAGGAATATAATATACTAACACTTCCGTCACTTCTCATTTTTGAACTGTGTTTATATGTCTTCAAAAATAAGAGTAAATTTGTCTGTAATAAGGATTTACATAAAATAAATACCTGGCAAAAATATGACCTCCATGTACCCTTCAATAAATTCAATATATCTGTAAAATCACCCAGTTGCCTAGGGCCAAGAGTTTTTAATCACCTTCCTATAGATATAAAAAACTGTAATGAATTACCGCTATTTAGAAAACAACTTAAATTATTTTTAGTGAGTAAAACCTTCTATAACTTAGACGAATATTTTAATATGTAAAATGTGTGTTTTGTACCTTAATCCTTTTAGATGTTAAGTATGACTATTCCTATACAATATTTATATCATATTGTCACAAAAGGAAAATAAAGTTTATTATAATATCTTCAGAATCACTTAAATCTACAAATACTTCTCTGTCTTTATTTGAACAGTTCTCAGTGCATGTATTGCATAAATTGGTACATTTAACCTTTGATTATTGCATCCACTTTCACAAGTACAGCTAACGCTTTTTAACAACTTTCCGGGAATCAAGCCGGAACTGTCAGAGATGTATTTCGGCACGACTCTTCCTACATTTTCGTTCCAGCCCCAGTCCTTTGCTTTTTTGTTGTCCTGATCGTTGTCAAAATTACCCAACCAACTTTGCAACTGGTAATAGACTCTGTAGGAGTATTGTGTAGCTGCTTCTTCAGTTGGAGGGAGTTTTTCCAATTTAAAAGTGGATTTGTTTGTAGTTTGCTGATACAGCTCAAATCGTAATTGATTTAATGAGTTATATATTTTCTTACTTTTGTAAATACTAGCTGTAAGTTGAGATCCATTTTTTGCTATGGTTATGTGGTCTGCATCTTTTTGATAATAAACACTGGCTAGGTTTAATAAATTTTTATTGTCCAATAAAGATCTTACTATTGTTTTTTTCCCTTTTCCAGCAAAACTTGAAGTTGTATCACACCCCGAGAAAGCATGAAGAAACGCTATTACACTTGCGTATGGTTCGTGTTTAAAACAATGAGATGTATAAAATGAATCTTTGACGTTGCTTGAGCCTGGTTTGTGAAAATAAATATCCAGCCCATTCGAATTTAATTGGTGTAAAAGAACTAGTAAATCGATGTCTTGACCCACGATTATTACAATTTTATCATCTTGTTTAGCTAATTGGATCGCAGTATTAACAATCAGTGCGTCGGCGTCTTCAGGAGCTCGCTTACACAAAAAGCCCTCGGACTGTAATTTATTTGATATTGTGATAATTAAATTGTTTTTATTATTTTGATTTGATAAAAACTTTTCTTGTGAAAAGGGTGATCGTTTAATTTTAATCGAAAACTTTTGTATGAAAAACTTTTTTCTAGGAGATCACGTTTCGCCACAAATCACGAAAAACGGTTTTCATCCCTTAAATAGCACCCGATTTCACTACTTCCCTTCATCCCAAGTTCCAAAGTTTTTTTTTTTCATTGTTTATGACCTCAACTATATATTCCAGCCGGCCGTTGCCTGCTATTAATTTTTTTCTTTTCAGCATTAAAAATCCGTAACGGCCTCAGCCTATGAAGAAATTGGCAATGACAGGATCTTGCCACAGCAGTTGTGTCATGTTGCTCTAAATGCGATCAGAATCAAAGAAATTTTTCTTCTTTGTCTTTTGGTTAATATACGGGTGTCCCAACCAAAAGTAGGCACCCTGAATAACTTTAGAGATAAAATTTTTTTGAAAAATCGGTGAAACACGTCGACCTTGTTTCCAATAGGGACCTATTTTAATGTAATACTTGTATACCTATCATCATCACTCTATCCTACACGGCCACCCCCTCAAAAAATTCAAATGGCAAGGGGGATCGAATGATACATCTTTTGAAAGGTCTTTCAATTCCCTACATAACTGTGTATTTTTTTAACTTTTATCGATTCGTTCTTAAGGAACATTTGAATTTTTTGAGGGTGTGGCCGTGTAGAGTGGGGCCATAATGATAGGTATACAAGTATTATAGTAAAATATGTCCCCCTTGGAGACGAAGTCGACGTCTTTCACCAATTTTTCAAAAACTTTTTATCTCCAAAGTTATTCAGGGTGCCTACTTTTGGTCTCTTTTTCTTATTATTTAATTTATGTAAATTCTTGAGACAGTTTAAGATTTGTACGATTGGTTGGCTCCTTTGGAAACAGCGGACTTTAGCTCTTAAGGTTATATTAAAATGGCATAGTGTTTTTAAAGAACCCTCGATGTACTATTCGATGTAATAATTCACTTTATATAAGCCTTACATGTTCAGAGAGGACATTAGTCAATCGAAAGTTTCCTCGACTTCCTTGGATATCTTACACGCAACCGCAACTTTTAAAAAGAGCTATAAATTTCACAGGAGACATTATCTTGGATATTAGTGGAAACTGGAAAATATCGCTGATTTCTGTTTCCCAGGCAAAAGGGACAAAAGGGTGATAAATGGAAAATGAAATTTGTTTTTTGTTGTTTTCCACTTGAGTTTGATTCAGAGATATGAATTTAGTTTGGGAATATAGGAAAAGATTTGCAGAGTAAGTGGTTTTTCAACTGATATTAACGGGTAGTAGTTTTTACCGCAACTACCGCGTTGGGCTTTTCGTTTTATATATTGAAGAAAAACTTGTGATGGAGCAATTTTTATACAAGTAGAGCAAACGAATTATAATTACTGCAGCATACAATTTACAGACACTCTACTAATGCATCTTTCAGTCGTTTGTGAATGGTTTAACATAATTGTTCCATTGTGTCGTACTATGCAAACGAAGAATAGAGATAAATATTAGAAACAATACATTTAACCTCATCCTAATCGCACCTTCATCAGCTTCACACTTCACAGGAACTGAAAAGCTTAATCTGAACCACTCAAATCGGAAAATTCACAATGAGCCTCTCGCAGATATTTAAGGCAATCTAATTTTCAGCCTCCTTAGGTACTCCAGGATTATACGAAACGTTATTTCGCATAAAAGAATATTTTAGACAGCGTTAGCTGTGAGTGGTTGCGAATTTGCGATTGTTTGTCAAGTCTGCGATGATGACAAAGTGTGGTCGGCCATGTTGTACGTCGGGATCACCAACAGATACGGATAAAGCAGCTCGAGGGGTTATAAATAAATGACGATTCTCGCCCGTGGCATCCCCGTCGTTGTTTGTATCATCATCCCCCTGTCAGCTTCTGGTTCGACATCGAGCAGGGCCGCATCCGCGATCGTGAGGCTTTGTTAAGAAATGAAGTTGATTTTGTATTTAAAAATAATAAGTCGTGTATTGTACCCATAAGACGTAAACAGCAAATTAAGGTTTGGTTGAGATCCGATTATTGTCGCATCACATTTATATTTATAGTCCAGTGCAATTAGTCATTATAAATGAAAAATGACGGAACTCAGGTATAATTAATGGATCTGAATTTTTTTCTTTTTGGATTTCTAATGCCGTAAACTAAAATGTTTACCCGCTTAAAATTACCGCAATTTCTAAAATCCGTAAATTAACATTTTTAGAAATCTCCACGAACAATACAATTATCGGAATGTTTAAATATTTCTTTTAAGAAAATAATGATTGTTATAGTTTTCGAGATTGTTTATAAAGAATTTGTAGAAAATGAAAATTTTTAAAGTTAATTTGAAGATGGCAGAAGCTCCAAAAAGCGAAATAAATTAAAGGAACATTAAATAATACAAGCACATTAGTTTTTACACGTTTTATATTAGCTTCACCTGTAGGTTTGTTTGTATGTAACGGAATCTTTGAACGTGATTCTCACTCACTCCAAAACGTCAGATTAAACTGAAATTTTGCACACTTATCAAGGGCCGATGACAATATAATAATTTGACAACTTTGTCCTAATGTCTGCACCAGGATCATAAGAATAAAATAAAATTAAAAATGACTAATCTATTGTCGACATTTTTCCGGAGGCGCCACAGTTAATATTATATATTTTATAAATTATAGTTTAAAAAAATAGCAAACCGAACTAGAAAGTAAAAAATAATGTTTAAATATTGACAAAAAAATCATTTTATTGTAAAAAGCGTGCAATGCTTTTTACTATATTTTTATAATTCTAATTTTATCAATAGCTACCAATAAAATATTTATAACAATTGATATAATGCACGCTTTTTACAGTAAAATTAATTTTTTTTGTCAATAATATTTAAACTATAATTTTTTATAGAAAATAATTTACTTATAATTGTTATAAATTTTAATGGCATAAATAATTATAAATTCTTATTAAAATAATAATCATGTCTAATTGTCTCTGACGTTTTTGTTCTCGATGTCATCCATTAGAATCGTTGGTGCAGCATTTAAGTAGCTACTCCTTTGCATAGTAAACATGCTATAGAACAATTTAAGCAATTTTTTTCTACATCCACAAGAAGAGCCACATTCAGTTTTACATGAACAAAAAATCATTTTCAATAAATTTTCAGAAGTAGTACAATAAAATTAATCTATCGTTTGGATATTACCTCTTAGGGGATAATTTGATGATCAGTCGATGGGGAAAAACGTCGGAAACAACATAACATGAAATGTTTAAGACTTGGGTGATGTAGCAATTTTGTAAATAAATAAAAACTATAAACAATTTGTAAATAAATAAAAGCTATTAACAAATTGGCCTTTCTCGACTTTAAGGCGGTACGACGGCCATAAAATATTTCTAATAATTAGAAAATATATATCACGTTGTAGAGAAAGAAATTCTCTACAATTTTAATACGGGAAATACCCCTCTACGGTGCTTAATTTTTTTTAAACCAATTTTTTAAGATTTTTTTGCCAAGTTGTTTTCGTTTGGTCAGGTGACCTTTGTCGCTACGCCCCTTTGCGACATGGCGGAACGGCGCGTGCTGCGCGCACACCCACAGACTTTTGAACGTTTGTACTTGAATTTTAATTATAACGAAATGTAAAAAAAATTCTATCGATATTTATTCCTTAAATTGATAAAAAAAATTAAGCATCGTAGAGGGTTATTTCCTGTATCAAAATTGTAGAGAATTTCTTTCTCAATCCATTCATTATAGCTGGGTTCCAAGGTATAAACCTAATAGCACTGGTCTATTAAAAAAGAGGCGCCAGAGTATAAGCATTAAACTAGCTTGCTTATAACTGCTCCACGAACAAAATTCTTGCCAGTCTCCTTTTAGATGATGTCAATTAAAAAAAGTTAAAGATGTATGTAATGTATTTCTTATGGTGTCCAAAATTTATATACTTATATTTTTTAAATCTTAACTCATACAATAATGAATAATAACTGAAATAAAAAAGGTTTTCATTACTACTTACCAGTGACGTAGAGAGTATATAATTTTAGTAGGACGTTAGAATAAACTTAACAAACCTGACAATAGTGATAACATTAATAACATAATTATAATATTTAAGTCTTCTTAAAGAGGATAAAACATAATTCTCATTAAAACGCCGTTGTATCTAAAATAAAACAGAATTAATTGTTATTTTACCTCAATTAAAATAAAACTTATATTAAAGTAAGAAAGTTTAAATAATAAAAGAAATTCTCATAGTTTCGAGAAAAAACGGTCACATGGTAACGAAGTCATCAGTAAACTCAGTACTAGAATCATTCCCTACCTGAACTACAATAGGCTCTATGGGCGGCAAAATGGGATACTCTTTTTCTTTATTTATAACGTGACTCACGGATTTTTCCATATACCAGTTTTGTCTAAATCGGATATTGCGGTTCTTGTATTATCTAGAATTACAGCGCTTAAAGTCGAATTCTGCTTGCATATTTTTATATTTTTGGCTGACAAGAGCAGTGCGTTGGATACGAACCCATTTTTAGACCCAGCATGCAGAGTTATAATACGTTTTCCCTTTGAACATGGCGCATTTAAGGTACAATTTTCTAGAGTAAATTATCTAAGTTAAATAAGTTAACGTTAAGATTTTCTAGACATATAACATTATCTACTGTAGAAACTATGACAGAAAATGGCTGTTCAATATATTCAATTCCATCACGGAGGTTGGTATTAGGCGCACGATAAATAATATCTACCGCTGTAGTTTTCGTGTGGATTTGAAGTTTCAACCATAGGCTTTCAATCGAATTGTTATTCTGTATGTCTACGTTTGTCACCTGAGTATTAATATGACCATTTACGTACGCCCCCACACCCCTCTAATCGATCGATCTCGTCTAAAAAGTGTAATCTTTGAAAATTTAATACATTATAATATTAATACTGTTTATATCTGTTAAATAAATACCACAATTATAACACCCTATCTCGTCACAAATAGACCACAATACAACACGTCTACATTATTTTATTTTTACTTCATGTCCAACCCTATAATATATCAGCAACAGCAGAGGATATAAGCTAAAAGCGACGTATTAGTGATCCACTTATTGCCGCACATCCTAAAACTCCCCCATTATCGATTCCAACATACGATCTGTAAACACGGATCCTACCCTGGCGTCGCGTTTCACGAAATTGCTTTGTTCGCATCATATTACCTAAAAGGGGCTTTTAATAACACCCCGCAATTGGGGTGTTCCTTGTTACTTTACATGACACCTCGTTGGCTATTACCATTCGATAATATTGAAAAACATTGGCAACCCCGAGGTTCGTTAACGCTTTGCGTCGACCCGACCTAAGGAATAACGCTTCCGAAGCGAGACGTCGCGCGTCAAAACTCGGCGTAAAAGAGGACGGAAACGAGGAAATAATAACTGGAATTTTGTATACGGGATGTAGAGCGTATAGCAGATGTTTGAAGTGGAATGAACGACTATGACTATTTTACCCTTCTCAAATACCAAAATGAAGTATTTATCTACACATTTTAAGAAGCGCAAATATACGTTTTTAACAGAGGCTCATAAAAGAAAAAGGTTGGACTTTTGCCACCAGATGGTTCAAAAGTTGGATGAAGATCCCGGTTTTTTTACTAAAATATTATGTACTGATGAGTCATTCTTTTCTACGGCAGGAGTTTTTAATAGGAAAAATAGAAGGTCGTGGGAAAAAAGCACAACAGAAAAAGATCGGTAAAATAAAGAAAAAAATCGAGGAAGAATAGCTGTTAGCGTTTGGTGTGGAATTTTCTGAAACAAAATTGTTGGGCCTATATTTTACCATTATACTTAAATTGGAGTTTACTTATCTGGAAATAATTATCCAAGAAGCAGAAAATATTATTTTGCAGAATTTTCCGGAAGCCGAACTTGATGTGATTTGGATACAGGAAGGATGGGATTTATAATGAATAATCTTGTACAAAGACAAATTTTATATCATCGAAGTCCGCATGACTTTCAAAATGTCTACGTCACAATAACTTTTCAGTAAGCTTATATCAATATTATTTCACTTAATGGGGTGAGTAGATAAGCTATGAGAGTTTTGCGCCAGAATGCCACGTTATTTCTTATGGAGGTTCATTCTAGTCTTCAAGTTCACTTTTCGTCAGGCCCCGCCCACCTGTAGCTAACTTCACAACTTGCGCGTTCAGGGCGGGAAATTTAAACGTTGCGCCCTCCATCTTTATCATTCCTACCTAAAGAACCTAACATATCGTAGTCGTATGCACCTAGCAAACCTAACTGGTCTGTACAGTTTTGAAACATGTCCGAATAGCTTTTAAAACAGGGGTTGTACGGCTTTCAAACAGGTCTGTACGACTATTAAACAGGTCTGTATGGTTTTCAAATAGGTCTATACAGCTTTCAAACAGGGTCTGTATGATTTTCAAACAGGTCTATACGATATTCAAAACAGGTCTGTACGAATAATAAATAGGTCTGTATGGTTTTCAACCAGGCCTGTATAGCTTTCAAATAGATCTGTACGGTTTTCAAACAAGTTTATACGAATAATAAACAGGTCTGTATGAAAAATAAACAGGTCTGTACGGTTCTCAAACAGATCTATATGAATATTAAACAGGTTTATACAGCTTTCAAATAGGTTATGACATCCCCAATGTCAATAAAAATTTCAAAAAACCTAGTGCCAGAACACACTAAAAAATCGTCCGCCATCTTGAAATTAATAATAATAATAATAATAAACACCACAGAAATTAGACAATCCCCAATTCCAGAAGCCAGGGGCTTGTGTGAAAGGGGGTTACACATTGAAAAAACGCGGATATACAACCATTTCCTCCGACAGTGCCGGAGCCAGGATTCGAACCCGGTGGAGCCATTTCCGTGTGATTAATCGTGACTGCCACCTCGCGCCTTAACCCACTCGGCTATCGACCAGACACAATTTGTGATATTATGTTTCGTTTAAAGTCAAATAACTTTATTATCTTAGCCGCTATCAAAAATTATAAAAAAACTACACTATGAAAATCTATAAAATGACGTTTAGAAATTTGTGATAGGTTAAAAATTGAAAAAGTTAGAGCTTAAAGATAATAAAGTCTGAACGACAACATATATAGGTCTAAACTATAATCTCAATTTCGATCATTTTCAGCGGAATCCCAAAAACCCGAGCTTACGAATTTTCGACTTTTACCTTTAATGTAACTTAAAAATAAAAGGTTTTCGAGCCTTGGTCCCATCTGAACTTTTCATCAGGAAGTTCTGAACTACATATCAATTTCAACCATTTTCACCGGGATCCCAGATTTTACGAATTTTCGCCCTTGCTGTAACTCCAAAATAAAAAAGTCCTCGAGTCTTGGTTCCATTTGAACTTTTAATCAGGAAGGTCTGAACCATAGCATATCTCAATTTCGATCATTTTCACCAGAATCCCAAATCCCAGAATTTACGAATTTTCTATTTTTACCCTTACTGTAACTCCAAAATAAAAGGTTTTCGAGCCTTGGTCCCATCTGAACTTTTCATCTGGAAGGTCTAAACTATAACATCTCAATTTCGATCATTTTCACCAGAATCCCAAATCCCAGAATTTACGAATTTTCGATTTTTGCCCTTGGTGTAACTCCAAAATAAAACGGTTTCGAGCCTTGATCCCATTTGAACTTTTCATGAGGAAAGGCTGAACTACAACATATATCAACTTGGACCATTTTCACCGTGATCACAAATCACGTGTTTCTGTGCGGGGTCCTTTGTTCCGAATTGAATGCTAATTTTATTGGAGTAATAGATAGCGATGGGTGCTTCAACATGCTGAAACCCAAAAACGCTAATCGTGAAAGCCCTCTACGTTCTATGAATTTATAACCAACAGTAATATGAAATGCTACAACTGTTTAATGTAAATTACAGATCCGTTATTATTGTTTAAAATTATTAATTACCCATTGATTACCAGGCAAATTATTGCAAAAGTGTATATTACTTAATAGAAAACACAAACCGGAATTGGAATCTGTTTGCAGCTTTCCAATTTGGTTTTGTTGTTAATTAGTCATTATCGACACAAATAGTTTGATTAAATATTTATGATAGAATACACTATGAAATAGTAACATTACCGTGCGTTTTTTGTGACACATTATTAAAGAACTAATTTATGTACGTATTAAATACATTAATTAAATATAATTGCAAGTGTTTTTATGCATATGTGAGACTTTTTTTGTTTGTTACGTGAGACTTCCTCGCACTCGATCACTGCCAACAGCATTGAACGTCAGCTACTGGATAAGTAAAATGTATGTTTTTTTTATACAAAAAACAAAAATACATTGTTTAAAACGATGACTAACACAATTTTCCTTACGGGCGAAGCTTCACAGACAAAAATAGAGCTCCATGCGAACGGTTCTTTTTTACCAAATAAACTTATTGCAGATACTTTCAATATTCGCTTTACTACAAGTCATGTAGGTGATCAAGCCGAACCCACAGATTTAAATTTATTGAACGCAAACATGCCATTTTTTGTCGATCATTTTTTCTCCAGCCGGTCGCTGAAATAGATACATTATTATCATTTATTGGTAGGTTGAAGTCCTCTCGGTCCTGCGGTCTGGACAAAATGACCAACAGTTTGTTAAAGAAATATAAACATAATTTAGTTTTACCTTTAGCTTTAATCAACTTGTGTAAATGTATTTTTTCTGGATAACTTAAAAATTGGTAACGTTATTGCAATATTTAGAAATGAAGACAAAAACAATTAAAATCGAGATTAAAATAATTATCGTGGGATTTACTTAATTTCAAATATATCGAAGGTTGCATTTTTCGAACAGTTTAGTGTATTTTTTCTGAACAATTACCTTTTGTTTTAAGTTGAACATGGTTTAAAAAAAATAAGGTGTGACACTGCTCTAGTTGCCTTTCACGACTCGATAATTTACTCTTTAGATCATAGCTTTATTTTCTACAATTTGAAGTATATGCAACAAAAATCAATGTAATGTGTGTGAACTAATTAATCTTTTATAAAGCAAAATTTTTATAGATAGGTTAATAAATAATAATAGTCTTTATTGCCCAAGAGATTACAAGAATCCAATTACAGGACAAATAGTTTATAACTAAATTGTGTACAAATAATAGTAATAAGTATATGAGATAGTATATGAAATTATTACTTAGTTGTACGTTTGGAAATTGTGCAATTGAAAATTTTTTTAAATTTTGTTTATGTTTCATAGTAATACTACGTATCTCTTTTAAATTTATGTTGAATATATCACAAAACTTGACTACATATAATATACATGGGTGAACGCAGCAGTAAGTTGGTTCTAGCTATTGGTATATAAAAAATATCTACTTGTCTAGATGAAAACCTTGGCACCCTTAAATTCAACTCTCCAAGGAGATGGCATGCTATCAATTTTATTATTCAGAAATTTTGAACCAAAGTTTAAACTGACTAAGACACGTCACAATTGTAGTGATGACATATCGGAAGTATCAAGTAGTAACTGATAAAGATAACCTCTTTCGAGATAAGAAACATAAGCTTTGAAATGCATAAAATTTAAGAATTTTCTTTGTACATTTTCAATAGCAGATTTTTGGTTATTATAAAATGAATACCAAATAAGCGAAGGGTATTCTAATTTAGATCTTACAAATGAGTAATAAAGAACTACTTTTAGTTCTTGCACATTACGGAAATTCCGATAATTTCTAATAATAAAGCTCAATATGCATAATGAGGATGATACAGATTGACTAATGTCATCGTTAAATGTGAGTTTGGTGTCAAAAATTACGCCGAGGTCTTTTATGACTTCACATCGATTTAAATCTATTGATTATATTTTATATGTAAATTCGATGAGTATTTTATATTTCTGAATATTCACCTGGCACTAAATTTCAAAATTATATCGTTGATAAATAATAAAAATAACAAGAGTCCAAGATTGGATCCCTGAAGGATTCCAGATATTTTGAGTTAACAGCATTATATGATACAAACTGAGAACTTTCGTTAAGGTATGATGTAAATAGTGTAGACTATCTATCACTAAATTCGCTGACTTTTAATTCGCTAATAATGATTCCATGGTCTATTCGGTCAAAAGCCTTAGAGAAATCTGTGTATATTACGTATACTTGACCTTGACTAATTGTCCCAATTTTGCTGGGAGCAGAGTTTCCACATTGCTAGGTAGTTAGTTAAAGATTTTAATACCATAATACTGGTTTGTCCCCTGGTAAGCCTAGTGACTTCAGGACATATATTATCTTTATATCTAGTCTCATGCTGATGTAAATCAGCATGAGTACTAAAATTATTTCAGTTATTATGTATGCATGAGATACATTGCAGCGCAAACAAACAAGGTAATGTAAGTATTTTAAGTGTAATAAAAAGGTGTTTAGTATCATCTCGATATCCTATACCACCCACAATCCTTATGGCCCTTCTTTGAAGACCAAAAGGTCTGTGCTTGCCAGCAGAGTGGCCCCAGGCAAGACAGTCGAGAGTGACACAATGCAAAGTAGGCTGTTTTAAGCACATTGGGGGATACAGAATTAGACAATATATATTTTTTGATAACTGTTCGGCAAGATAATCGATATGAGCCTCCTAACGTAAAGATTGGTCGATGAATACTCCTAGAAATTTAGTGTCCGTTGGGTTATTCGGTAGTTTTCCCAGATCGCGTGTACTTGAGATCATTTTAACTGTTGTTTTTTCTTCATTAAATGCTAGAGAGTTAGATGTGAATCACTTTTTGGCATTGGAGAGCGCTCTTCACATTTCAACATTAAGTTATTCAGATTATAATCTGACATTAGAAGTATTGAATCATCAGCATAAAATATACAAGTGAAATTCTCAAGTGCATTTGGCAAATCACTGATATAAATAGGAATAGGACAGGGTCCAGAATTGAGCCCTGTGGTACTCCCGACTTAATATTTAACTCCTTGGATGTTATTACTCCTACCCCAGTCATTAGAGTAAAAAAGGTATGAAAAATTGCAAAAGTTTTAAAATTTTGAGACAACATTGGAGAAGGTGAAAAAATAACATATCCGGTTTTGTACCCTTTTTTGCCTCTTGGAACATTGTTAAATTAACAAGATACGTGAATTTGTAATAACTTAAAAAAAAACTCTCCGAAGTTTATGCAAACCTTGGAGAACATTTTAATAATTAGACATCTTCTGTCAAGTTTTTAGTAGTATTATTTGTAGTAGTAGTAGTAGAATTTGTACAGAATTTTGAACAAAGTAATTCTATACATCTAAAAGCAGTGTTTATTAAAAACGATTATTTTTAAGATGTTTCACAAGGAACCAACCACAAACTCAGTTCAGTATATGTAAATTTTAATATAGCATTTGTTGTTGACAAATTTGCACGAAATCCAAATTGATGTTTAAAGAGTATTTTATATTTCTCGAGATATTTATTTGATTTTCAATGGCCTTTTCAAAGATTTTCGAGTTAATTGGAAGTAGAGAAATTGGCCTGTAATTGCCTATTTCCTCTGTATCGCCTTTTTTGAAGATTGGAATAACAGATGCAATTAAGTGCAGTGTTACTGTGTTTTAAGGAATTATGTATGTCTCTAACTTCATTGTATGTTACCTCACGATAGCAGACAGATTTAGTGATATTAGTCTGTTCGATATAATGCAGGGGATCAATATCTAGTTTGGGGAGTCCAGCAATAACATCTCCAGCAACATTAATGAACAAGTTGTTAAAAGTATTTGGCTCAATGTGTGATGCCTGAATAGAGCTTTTTTCCGAGTTGAGTTTGTTATTTGCCGCGTGATTTTTACAGGATTACTAGATTTTTTATATTATTATCATTTGATTTGATTCTCTCTCAGTTCGTGGTGCATTTTTGTATCTTAGTTTAAAATCATTTCTAAGTTTTATATTTGCTTCAGTGTTTTGAGTTTTACAAACTTCATTAAGAAAGTACAAATAATCTCACATTCGTCTCGACTTCAAAAGAATGGCTGTTTCTAAAGCGAACTAGCTTTTCTGGAAAAGAAACACTTTAGGCTTGTAAGAGTATATTTAAGAATAATTGAAATTTTTCATTTATGTCAAGAGTATGATTTGATAAAATCCCATGAACATCTAGATATCATGTCATGAAACTTATTCCTACCGTTAGCTGTAATAGGTCTAATATAATATGTTTTTGATGCTCTTGATTTTTTATATTATAATATACTGGTACCTCAATAATCTGACATAAATGATCAGACAAAAGTGGTTCGCTATTATAGCAATTGTAATCATCTACAGAAAAGTTTATAAAAATATTATCAATACAATTGGTTAATCTAGTATTATCAAACACAGTTTGCTCGAAGTCAAATGTTTTGAGTAGATCAATTAAAGTGGTATTGAAGCGATCAGATGCGTTAAACCTTACATTAAAATCACCAGAAATGATTACCTTATTGTAGTTATTGTTAGCGCTTATTTTGTTTAATAATATTTCCATTATTTCAGTGAAGACATTAAAATCTCCATTTGGGGAGCGGTGGATGTTTATAACAACAACATTAAAATCGTCTATTTTCACAGCAGCTATTTCAGTGTTTTCAAACAGAGATGTTATTTAAATAAGATAAAGGTTTATGGTTTAAGGTGTCTTTGACTGCAATTAAAGTACCCCATGACAGAATTTAGATGTACAATAATCTCTTTTCGCTTGTTTGATTTTTTGTTTAATGATTTAGTGCAACATATTTTTTATTTTCTCGGTATAGAACGACACAAATGTTTCAGTGCATAACATATCAATCTAAGGCCTACGTTTCAGTTACATGGACCACTTGACGTCGTTTTTTAACCCTCCTTATAACCCCGAACCGCCGCGCCGCCGAAATTGTCACTCTGAAACAGTGGCGTAACCAGAACTGAATTGAGGGGGGGGGCCAAAGCCAAGTGATAAAACTAACTGAAAGATGATTTAAGCTTCTGGTGGTAGATTTTAATCACCTAAAGTAAAGTATAGTGTTCACTCTTTTGGTTTGGTATACGTGGAAACCAATTCAATGTTAATAAAAGTAAGAATTAGAAATAAAATGAAAACTTTTATTTATCAAAACATAACGTTCGTATAAACGAAATAAGAAAATAAAAATTCTACAGCAATAAATAAAATATAAAACTTACAAGTAAAACAAATTTGAGCAGGCTAACGGGCGGTTTTATACGTTCTGTTTAAACTTCGGGTGTTGGTTAAACTGGAGTTTATCATAAATGAACGTTTTATACGTCTCGTTTATCGCCAAATCAGGTTTAACCATCAGTCGGTAGATAGGGTATAGTTTAAACTTCAATCTGAAGATTTAATCATGCGCAGTTTGAGATTTTGAGTAATATGGCTGTCACAGACCAGCTGTTTGACTGACGTGTTGAAGTTTTCAACTTAACCCAACTTGTTCACACAAAACCAGAAATACAAAATGGACTTATTTGATGCTTTTGAGGAATTAATAATTGACAAAGATGAGGACTTTATTCAAATTGTAGAAGCACCGCGCCATTTGAGAGTCTTTAGAGCAAAACCTACTCATTTTGAATATTGGGATGACTTCATTTAGATTATGATTCTGATTGTACTAACTCATGCCATGCATAACACAAAAGGAGAACTTAACCTCTAATGTAAAAAATATAAAAATGCTGACACTTGGACCACCTGGATTCTGTTATCATTTTGTCTATCAGTAGCTCTGATGAACCGATGAAATTGCAGATATATCAGTACCATCTGGCGTAAAAACTAAACTAGTCTGTCACAGTAACAAACACCTATAAAACTTCCTACGTGTAAACTTCAAGTTAAACTTACGTTACAATATACAAAATTTCAATGTGCAAGTTAATTGGATCTAATGCTCAAGATATTTAAGATATTTAAAATAATGCGCGGTTAAATCTTACCCAAAAATTTCTTCCCATTTTTGATGAGGGGGGGGGCAAGGCCCCTCGGCCCCTCCCTGGTTACGCCACTGCTCTGAAAGTAAAATACGAATTTTCCAAAAGCACTTAACTATCGCGAGCGTTGTTCTTGACAACCCGTGATTCGTAAAACCCATTTAACGGCTGTTAGTGTGGGAATATCCATCTTTTGGAAACCACCCAAGTCAGTTTAATGTAATTTAACAAACAAAAAGGTCGTCCATCGTCACGACTCATTACTTACCGCCACGTCACCGGGTATAAAAAAATTATCGATCAGACCTTTGTATTTACGTAACCGGAACATTTTATCGGCCGTTTCAATTTGAATTAAACATTTAGTTTTATATGTCATACAACGCGGAACAGATTGAAAGCGTCCATAAAACGAAAACGATGAAAAATAAACGTTTAAAGCTCCAGCATCAATGGAAACAAAATTAAAACAAACACACGAGTGGAAACGCTAGGCTAGATTATTCGAATAAAAATCAGGACCATATATTTTAGTCTAAAGCAAATAATTAACGCGGCAGATGGAAAATTAAAAGAAAATATAATTTATTTTCAGCGGACATAAAATTTGTTTTATTGAGTAAATAGTGGTCTGTTTAAGTAACGTCCTATTTAATATTTACTCGGAGTGGTTTATTAATTTCACCTTAAAATAACATTTATTAATTTTAAAATATGCCGACTGAATTATTTTATTGGAATGTACCGGGTGCAAACGGATAGCGCGTCATCCTTGTAGTTGGCACCTTTTAAAAACCATGGAGATAAAAGTCTATGCTGCGAATTTAGGACTGATTTTCAAAGAATAGTAGTACATTGTGTATCTAGTACTTAAAGCAATACATTCCCGGACGACGATGTAAATTGTTGGATGAGGCGTTAGCCGAGGCTAACAAGCATCGAAGTCCGGGAATGTGCTTTTACTACGAGGTACACATACTATTTTTTCTGAAATCGCAATCAATATTACCATAAATTAAGCACTTATTTATTATTAAAAAATATAGGTAAAAAACGGTACAGGAAGGTATTTTTCCGTACTATTTTCTGATGGTTGCTTAGCAACGGATTAAAATACTAGAATCTGACACTTTGGTAAGTAAGTAAACATTCTTGATGGATTTCGGAAAAAATATATTCAGAAAGCACTTTTTGGTAGAGGCCAAAGATGCAAAAAGTCCCGTAGTGTTTAGTGCATCTATCCATTTGCCGTTTACGGAATTATAATAATAATAATAATAAATAATAAATCGTCTTTATTTAGAAAGTGGTACAAGAAAAAAAAATAATTGCACATACATATATATAAATGAAGTTGGGTGGGCATGGCGAAGTTTAGCTCAAGGCTACTCTTACACTTAACCATGCGGAGAGTGAGTAACAAATATTAAGGCAAATTTAAGAGAAGTAGAACAATTCCTAAACCTAACAATAAACATTATACCTAACACTAAATTCTACAATAGTTAAAAATGAACCTAAAGTATATAAACGGAAGAAAAAGAAATGAGAAAAGAAAGTATTAGGGTAGATAGACGAAAAGTATATGAACTAGGTTAAATGAAATATCCCGTTACTGTTTTGCAAACAAGTATCTTTTTATACTTTTATGAAATTGGTTACAACTTAAAAGCTTATAGCTATTGGGAATACTATTGTATAGTTTTACTGCATTGAATGTGAATGACCTATTAAACATAGCAAGTATGCTGGGGCATAGTAAGCATATTCGTTTGTCTGACGTTGACCGAGTGAACAAGCTTTCGGGAAATAAGTTTATCTTTGAGATATCGAGGTGATGATGTGAGAAGTAGTTTATGGAGAAAGACAAGAAAGTTGTACTTTGCTAGATCTTCGATTCTTAACCAATGCAAATCATGGAATTTGACACATGGTCATATTTACGTAGATTGAATATGAAGCGACAGCAGTTGTTTTGTACCTTTTGGATTCGATTTTTCGTAATTTGATCAAGGCAGGGAAAATATACAACATTACAATAGCTAAAGATGGACATAACTAATGACTCACACAGCTTCTTTCTTAGATTTGAGTCCATAATATGTTTATCAGCATATAACATTTTTAACCGTATATAAGATTTTTGCAAGAGTTTAGAAACATGGCTCGTAAATCGAAGCTTCTCATCTAATAATAGTCCTAGATTTTTTGACGTATCAGAGAAAAATGATTGAGTGTCATTTAATCGTAATATTAGATTGCTTTTTACATCAGTCCGTTGTTTATCTGGGCAAAAGACGATGACTGCAGTTTTATTTGGGTTAAGCTTGAGGTTATGGTTGACTGAGTATGTGTAGATTGATTTAATATCGCGATTAATTTCAAGTGAGGCTTCATCAACTGCATGCAAGTCAAAGCATTTCAGTAACTGAGTATCATCTGCATAAGTCTGAAGAATAGAGGAAAGTATTATAGAGAAAATATCTGAGGTATAAATTAAAAATAACAAGGGTCCGAATATCGAGCCCTGTGGGACACCTGAGACAATTGGACTTGCCTGAGATGATTTATCAAGAATGCACACTTGTTGGTATCTATCTTTTAGGTAACAATTGAAAAAATGTATTGTGTATAAAGGTGAACTTTATTAATGAAATGTGTACAGTGAAGTACATAAAAAAATCAGCGGCATTCTCGTCAAAAGATTTAGCTGTTATTTAATACTGAAATGGCACCTCGTTCTACCATAGAAATGTATTAAATTTTATGCGTTTTTGCCTCCTATCAGAAATGAAAACCATGATTAAGACATTCTGTGTAATTGCCATAGTCGACCAAATGGGCTGAATGTGTGAACGTGCCGCATTTATACCTAATAATTTATTGACTGCTGTGAAATAGGCGGAGCTTTTATAGACGAAGGTCAAATATTCGGGTAGCTCGTCATCCAGTGACGCCACATAAATATTTATATAGCTTTAAATAAAATAATAATATTGTTCATATTTTATAAAATAAAACAAAAAATAAATACAATTAAATTTGTTTTTACGTTCAACTCAGCCAAAAATAAAAACTGGAGTTCTTTTAAGAAAATGTTTAATGGCAGGCATAATTTTGTTTAGGAGTGAAATACCTACGAAATTTGACATCAAAACTGTAGAACGTTTGATGTTTATAAAAATTTACACAAACTTCAACCATGCCCAGTTGTTTTTATTGGCCAGCAAGGACCAACGTGGAGGTGTGAGCATATTCCTTGCCAGGAAAGGATGGTGACAGGGTTGTTAATTAGGGAGTAACAGGTTAAAAAAGAAGATAAATAAATAAACTTGCAAGTTAAAAATAAACAACTGTTTTAATAACATAAATAAACTATAAACCAACAATAATTTTCCACAATAAATAATTCAAGATGAATTATCTATTCAGTCACTACATATAATAATAACAACACTAACACAGGTTACCACTCACTCCATATCCGCATCCCACATTTTTTTTCAACTTTAACGTACTTTATGCATTTTCACCAATAATCAGCTTTAACTTTTTTTAATTCACCAGATCGAAGGCCTTTTACTTGTTCTAATTTAAAGGTTCTACCTTCTCGTGCATCATTCCCCTTTACTTCAGCCCAAATAAACTCAATGGGGTTCAGTTCACAGTGGTAAGGCGGCAGTCGTAATACCTTAATACCTTCAGCTTTAGCCATTTCATCCACAATATAAATCTTATATATAAACGAATGCTGTTTCGCTATAAACAACGAATTACTACCGCCCAATTCATAAATAACACACTATACACAAGACCACTGATTGTAAACTGAAATTATTAACGGCTACAACGCCAAAGGGCAAATATTTGCAGCTGTGTTGTTATAATACGTGGAGAGAAATATCAAGTAACATGTTGCCAGATTTAAGCAAAATGGGTCAACATTTTTTTTACTATAAAGACAATCCATAATATTTTAATTTAAGGCATGGTAACTCTACTATTTACTTTTTTTCGGTCAGACTATAAATTCAATCATAATGCATCCTGTACATATGTGGACTTTTTTTGAATATTGGGTCGTGAGATAAAAAACCTAAATCACTATGAAAAAGATGCCGCGTATAATTTGTTCCTTATTACCCTGATTTTTTGGCTCAGCAGTCTGGCCTAGGTCTATTAACCATAAAGGTGTGTGTGTACACAATTTATCGGAATGCTGGACATTATTATTATTGTGATATTGATTGACATGATTTTTACTGGCTGGAGAACAAACACTCCGCCGTATATTTAACATCGCCACAACTGGAACGAGAAGCGAAAGGGGTGGGGGAAGAAGAGAAGTACAATAGCGGTAATGGGGGATTATTTTTGTGGGACGGCAAACAACAGGGTGTGGGGGCGGCAAGCGAGGGGATAAATGATTACGTCCGGAACGACTGGGATTGATGATGGGGCGGTTAAGGGGTGTCATATAAAGGAAATATCACACACAAAAATGCTATCAAATTTTATTCAGATTTTGATTTATGGGCAGGCGGAGAAATAAAGTCTTACGACAATAAAAGACGCAATAAATGTAATTTAGTAAGGAAAATATGATATATTATTGTGTTTTTATGTTTATTATGGTACGTATAATGCGGCAGAGTTAAACAATTACGGTTGTATCGATTTTATACAGAATGGACGAAAGATACCCTCGTGCGATAAAGAAGGTCGACGTAGGGTATCGAAAAGGGTCTGCTTCCTATACGGTTCAAAAAATTTAATAATTGTGCTTCTACTTTGCATTATTATTTTTTTTTTTATTCGTTACGCTTATCTCTTTACAGGGTTTGATTTTTGTATTTAATTGAAATATTACTTCGCGTTTATTTGACAAACAAAATCAATTTTTAAAGTATAGTTGTTATATTTGCAGTACCACTTATCTCCTGATGGTTACAACTCGGTTGGCGAGGCGCTTGTCAGCACATTATTTAATTTTTTTTTTGCTTTTGTGTACTTAAAATAATCTTTTTTTTCTATACCTGACAGTAACTTTCATTTTACAAATGTCAATACGATCGAACCTTTGCTTCTTTCAATATTGTACTTTGAGTGCTTTAAATATTTCCTTTAAAATAGTCAATACTACCTAGAAGGTCTTCCGATAGGTTTTAAACTTTCTTTATTTCAATACATCTGAAAGAACAATTTGTTAAAAATAACTAAGTATTTACTTATCCAATTCCCGTTTCTTGTCTTGTGATGTTACAACTAAGGAGCTTTATTTTTTGCCTGCGGGGTGCTGTACTGAGGTACCTACTTTCCCATTAAGCCCATTCCTTCCGTGAAGTCAAATATATCGTCAATGGGAGCTTTCCCAGCGTGAATGACTTCTAACTATCAGAGCTAACCACGCACACAACATGTACTTAATGGTGGATTTCCTATCTATGCTTTCCTGATTGTCTCTCACCTTAGAGTTGGTGAGGACAAAGCAGCTTAGAACTTTGTTCTTAGAGTTACAGCTAAAGGTTCCGGTGTTTTTAGATTTTTGTTGTCTATTATTGACCGTCTCTTTATAAATAGTGTAAACAAACAAGATGAAATAGATCTGAGGAACGTATAGGCCATTCCACAGCTCCTCTTCTGCCGTTCCTACCAGGAAAATAACTCTCACTCCATAGTCACCTCGCCCTCCCTCTGCTTGCTAACTGTATCATTTTTGACAGATGGAAAAGTGCATTTTCCGTTCCCTTTTATAGAAAAAAACTTACATTAGAGCATCCTTATTTTTTAATGATTTTTCAAAATTTTGGCCGTGAGTTTTGAACATCTTGAAAAACAATCGTAAAATGGATCGAAGTGTATCTGTTTACTATAGCCAGCGTGACCTCCAGATATTATTCACTTCGATTTTTCTGAGGATTTATAAAAAATATGGTCTGCTCGAGCAAAATGGAAAATTTTGATAAACTCAGGGTTCAACAGATTTTCGAAAATCGACCTAAACAGTGTCGAGTTTAGATATGACATAAACTCATCACCAGATTGCCGCATGAATCGTAATTTTAATATTTTGCGAATTCATAATTTCAACAACTTTTGTCAGTTGCAGTAATGTCAGTTATTACGTTGAATACAATTATAGGCTGATGACAGCATTTGATTAGTTAATTTGCTAGGTGTTAATTTAATTTTGTTTGCTCAAGAAATAAAAAAATTACATAAATTAACATTTAGACATTGGAGTAAATCAACTTATGTGATAATGGTGATAATTGGTAAAATACAGCAATATTCAAAAATGCAAACATAATAATATTTTAATTCTACAAACTTAAGCAAACATTAAAGTGGACTTACGGCGTAAATTAAAATAATTATAATGTAACCGGTTTATTATGTGTATTTAAGCAGCTTAAACAAACCCAGATATACAATTGAACAAATGTGTCGAAGCCAAAAAAATCCTTCAAAGAGGAACTATGCTATGTTTATATTATAGCACATCGTTATTACAAAAAAAGTTTGTAATTCATGGTTCTGTTATTTTAATTTTTTATGTTCCTGTAGTCTGGTTACCAGAAACCTTTGCGTTTAACCCATATCCAGAAGAAATAGATGATATCTTACGATAATACATTAGATTGAATGCAGCAGCGCTTGCCAAAACAAAACCTACCTGACTCACTGAATCCTCAACCGTATATAAACTGCAAATTTGTGTTACATGCTCAATATGTTAAAGCCATCTATCAGCGTTAGTGTTTGCAGTTGGCATTATTATTATTATTAGCCGTTACTCGAGTCCGAGTATAAAAATGTTACAGTCGATAAATTGTGTACAATAAAAAACAAGTAAAAGGTGTAGTCTATTGTAATTCTCATTCATCTACGGTGCACACGATTATGGCTATAGAGGCCAATTCGGGAAAGCACATGTCGACCGCAGTCAGGACAAACATAGACCTGGTTAGGTCTTGGATTCGGCCTTCTTGCAGCAACATTTCCTTGATAGCTGGCCACAGCCCCTCGCCATTCGGTTCTGTCCGCTGCAAGTTGTTCCCATTGCTCGTCTGCAATACCGCAGGATTTTAGATTTTCATGGAGAGCGTCTTTGAACCTCTTTCGTTGACCGCCACGCTTTCTTCTACCGCTTAGCAATTCACCATAAAGTGTACATTTAGGAAGGCGGTTATCATGCATACGATGAACGTGACCTGCCCATCTTAGGCGTGCTCTTGAAATAAGCACCTCAATTGGAAGGCTGCTTGCTCTCCTGAGTACTTCCACGTTTGATATGTGATGGAACCAACGGATTTTCATCATATTTCTGAGGTGTCTTTGCTGAAAACGTTCTAATTCTTTCACATGACGACGGTAAGTGACCCAGCTTTCACATCCATATAGCAGTGTTGGAATGACAACTGCTCTGTAGACAGCCATTTTCGTTGACAAAGCAAGGTCGTGGTTGTCAAATACTCTCTCTCTAAGTCCCCAGAGTGCTCTAGATGCAGCGTTAATTCTATTGCGAATCTCGCTGTCCATGTTTGCTTTGTCATTAACAACGCTGCCTAAGTAATTGAACTGATCCACTTCAAGAGAATTTCCGTTAAGTGTAATGTCTATTTGGTTCACTTGATGAGGAGTTGACATAATCTTAGTCTTTCCAATGTTGATTTTAAATCCCAAGGAATCATAGCTCTGGGCATACACATCTAAAAGTTCTTGAAGCTCTTCCGGCGTAGAGGCTAAAAGTGCACAGTCATCCGCATACTGGAGATCACAAATGAATCGTGTGCGTGCCTTCGTGAAAGCTCTAAAGCGCCCTATGTTAAAGAGACCGCCATCAAAACGGTATCTGAGACCTATTCCTCTGACTGTCATTTTGTTGTCAACAATAATTGTTAGAGCAGTGGTAAACAAATTAAAGAGTAGGGGTGCCAGGACACATCCCTGCCTAACTCCTGCATAGCCTCTGACTGAATATCAAATGCATTTCCGTTTTCGGCTAGCGCCTACAATTCCGCCGACGAATCGATTTACCTGTGTCCGATTTGTTATTTACACATAACTTAAAGCAATCTCAATGAATCAACGCACCTTTCCGGGCTGGCGGTTTCGAAATTCAGCCGAGCAGCGCACAAGGACTGTGTTTAAAATAGCGTGGCGATGAGGTGGCGAGCGAGATGGCCCCACACGATAGACGTTTAATTTAAAAGAGTGGCCCGTCATGGTCGACGAAGTCCTTCTTGTTTCTTCTACTCCCAGTAATTATCTTTATTAAACACTTCGGAGCTTCCGGGTGCATGTTTTCTGTTAGTTTTAATTTAAGCGAGCGCTGTTTGTTGATACTCGATTACTATTTAATAATGTTTTATGGGGCTTGGTGTTGGGTGTTAATTTTTTACTGGGATAATTAAAATCACTGAAGCTTAGAACGTCGAGATAGTTATGCGTTCGGGTCGAAATAGTGCGTGGTTTATTTGCTCCCCAAAATATTTCAACCAACACTGCTAAAAATGTCTCGTCAATATACAATCAGAACTCATAAAGTTTTATTAGTTTTTGTAATCATGTATGAGGTTTTCATGTTTCTATGAGCCGAAGGTGTAGGCTTTATAAGATTTTTGAAAGTTTTTAAGAGCGAGAGTGTTTTATGAGTTTTATTATGATTCTACACACTTTCTTCCACGAGTTTCGCTAAGAATTGAAAATAAATATGTTCATCAAAGATTTCACAAGAAATTGCGTTAAAAACTTTATAGGCATCTAAAAGAAATCCATAAGCAGAATTTCCAAAAGATTTGAAATGTTTAATTTCTTGATGCGCTTTAATAGTAGTATAAGTTCTCAATAGACGCACGAGTAAAACGAATCTTTAATAAGAATTTCCTGAAGTTGTTTTGTATGTATTTGTGGGGGTTTATGAGCAAAGTTTATAAACGACTTCAAGAGAAGTCACCCAGTAGTATTTACAAGTATTTTCGTTAACATTTTCGAAAGTTTCAAAGAGAGATATAATCTTTCTTTACAGTATTTGTAAATTTTAAAAGTACTATAAGTAAACATAGTTTTTAAGTTAAGTTTGCAGTTATGTAATTAAAAGTTTTCATATGAATTTAAGAATGAAGTTCGTATGAGATTTGGAGAGGTTTTATAAATTACAGTTGTTACGAACATTCTAAAGAATTGAAAAAAGTAAGTACTTTACAAGATTTACAGTCAAGGGTTAACGCGCTTTTACAAGTATTTTCGTATAAGATGTTCGAACGTTTTAAAGAGAGATTCCATGATGTCTGTTAGCAGTATTTGTAAGTTTTAAAAGTACTATAAGTAAAAATTGCGTTTAAAAGATTTTGTATTTGTCATTAAAAGTTTTCACATGAATGAAACTCTTTAATGTAAATTCTTGTAAAATATTTGCTCTTTCCAATTCCTTAGAATGCTCGTAAAAACTGTGACTATAAAACCTACCCATGTCTCATACATACTTCATTTATAAATTCATGTGAAAGCTTTTAATCCCATAACTGCAAAATCTCTTAAAAACAATTTTTACTATAGTACTTTTAAAGCTTACAAATACTTACTGCTGAAAAACATCATGGAATCTCTCTTTGAAACCTTCGAACATTTTATACGAAAATACTTACTCATAAAAGCTCATAAACTTTTGTAAAATACTTGCTCTTTTCAATTCCTCAGAATGCTCGTAAGAACTATTGTTATAAAACCTCTCCAAATCTCATACAAACTTCACTCATACATTCATGTGAAAACTTTTAGTCACATGACTACAATATCATTTAAACACAATTTTTACTTATATAGGTACTTTTAAAACTTACAAATACTGCTAAGAAACATTATGGATTCTCTCTTTGAAATTTTCGAAAATTTTACACGAAGGTATACTTTATATGAGGACAAGTGAAACTGGTCAGTGTTAAAGCACAGGACCGTGCGCACTGAACTTGATATTTTGTCCTATATATTTAGCAATGGTATCGAGATACGAATGGCAGTTGAAACTGTGAAGGCGGGTCCGAGACTGGCAATGTAATCAGCCTGAATGAACCATCTACGGCTGCACTGGTTTAAATATAATAAAACGGACAGGCCTACTAGCATAAAAAAACTCGTAAGTCGTTTCTCAGTAGTCAACGGTGGACTTATGAGATGTGCTGTCAATGTGCTAGTGCAGTGCATAAATACCTGTTATAATATCAAGCGTAGGAGTTTAGTTAGTTATTGTTCATATTTATAAATATTTACTACTATATAAAAGGTAAAATATTTTAATTATTTACTAATTTACCAAGGCTTTCTGGAGACCATTTGAAACAGAAGATAATATAATAACGCCCGAAAATCTTATCATTTTCTTATGACATTTCTTACCTCCGCCCATGTACAATGTTTGCCGACTGTTTTTGCCGGCTTTTAGTTTTTATACAGTTTCAATTAAGTTCGTATACACTTTACTCGTAAATGTTCGTGAACTCTTGGCTGTAAAAACTGTGATTATAAAACCTCTACAAATCTCATAAAAACTTCATTCATAAATTCATGTAAAAACTTTTAATCCCATAATAAAAACTATTAATTATATGAATACGAATCCTAGAAAAACACTTTAAATACAAAAGTTATAGGAAATTTGTCTGGCTATCTGATGGTGTCCTTGGAATTGATCTTGGTATAGTTGACGTAATCAGTTCTCGGCACATAAAAACGCAACTAAAACTTTACGATCTCATTAAAATATCATCACTCTTTGTGCTGTCTCGAACGCAATTGACTCGCTTACCTTTATAGGTTTTCAATATGCGTCGGGTCGTTAGATGACAGGCATGCCGCGTGGCCCGCGGCGATAATAATTATGTCGTAAAGTTTTTGTTGCGTTTTTTGATTGCAGGAAAATCCTTACTTGGACTATGAATTGCTCAAGGTCGTTTGAAGGCCCGGTCGGTTTTTCAAATGGAACCCCCTTCTTTTAACCCCGGAAATGAAACGAGCGGAAAATTTTACGTTCGGATATGACCTTCGGCACTTACAAAATTGACCTCTAAGGTCATCTTTACTTTACTCAAGTTGAACTTCAACTTGAAATTATCTGAATATTCTCGCCATTTCCAGCAGTATAAAGCATAAAATCGTATCAAAACTCGTTGTCATCTAAAAGATATTATCTCTTTATTACTGTTTCAAATACACATATAGAATCTTTTATAATCTTGTCAACTCTTACGTTTTTGGCTTTAGAAATTCGTCGAATCTTATTATATTACTTTTATGAGACTTTTTAGCAGGGAATGCGCATGAGAAATCGTAATTTTAATCAAGATACCTTTGAATAAAATATTTCTAATGTGTATGTGCTCTTTTAACAAGACCGAATGAATTTTTACACTGTCGACTTTAGTTGCTAATGCAGACAGAATTGTCCGTTCATCAAATTTCGTGTAAGAAAAACTAGTAAATGTTTTAAAAGTTATTAATATTTACGTTTGTTAACTTTATAACAGGAACATAACGTACGCATATTTTTAAATTTATTTCCTCCTGAAAGCTATAATAACTGTTTGTTTCAGGAGAGCGATGGAGAAAAAAGTGATCAAGATCTCGTTGTGGATGTAGCAAATGAGGTATGTAAAAATAGATTTCCGAAACACCAAAACACGAATTAAACGCGAATTTCACAAACCAAGTTGGCATTATCTGGAGAAGATTAGATGAGAGGAGAATAAATTTGAATCGGCTTCTGATTATGGTAACTTGGTTGGCGAAATCGTCGTCGAGTGTTCAGTGTGTTTGGCGTTTTTGTCTAAGTATGTATGCATTAATGTATTTACAGGAAGCTGCTTCTCCCCATACGAACGGTGACCACGCGCCGTTAGGAAATCCATGCGAAATCAGAGAAAACGGTAGCACTAACGGGGACAAAATAAAAGTCGAGAGGCCTCCCAGCCGGAGTGGATCGTCGTCTTCTCGCAGCACCCCATCCCTGAAAAGTAAAGATGTAAGACTGTTTACACAACTCATTCATACAAATTTAATGACCCGTTGTATTTTCCTCTTTGTGTTATTGTTAATATTCTCCTTACTCCTATGCTTATGAATATTTTCTGAGAAAGTCTCCGATTGCGTTAAAGATCGTATATGAACTTTCATGGATTATTAAAACCATGTGGCACTCATAGGTCAATGGCAATAATTTTTCTTCAAAAAAAAATTCTTAGCAGATATACGTATGGTCGAAAAATTTAGGATTAATGGTATATAAATAGGGAAAGATCGATTGTAGCCCAACGAATAATCAGAAGTAGGATGGGGGTGGAAAAAGTTGTGTTTCCTTATTCGAGTCTGGTGTTCTTCCAGAACTGCCTCACTAATAATTTTGA
The DNA here is from genome assembly GCA_963675555.1 of Leptura quadrifasciata. NCBI lineage: Eukaryota > Metazoa > Arthropoda > Insecta > Coleoptera > Cerambycidae > Leptura > Leptura quadrifasciata. Next base: position 160,195,278 of record OY776675.1, read on the forward strand.
GGTTGTGTTGAAAAATGGTTGAAATAAAAATTGTAGATCACTCAATTATCTACCATTTTTGCATTTAACTTTTTTCGATAGGAGGTCTAGTTTTCCCGGAAATCGTAAAAAACCACGTTTCGCCCCCTAACAACACCCCCATTTCCACCCCCACCTTGCTTCTGGTTATTTGTTGGAGTCAAATCGATTTTTCCTCATTTATATACCATAAATCCTAAATTTTTGGTCTCTGAAAACCGGTTTGCACTGGGCTATTAATTGTACTGACGTTGACAGAAAATCCCTAAATCCAATCCTAAATTTTAAATGGCGCAAAAATTTCGAGAGCTAAACGAAAACACAGCTTAATAACTTGAAAAATATCCCTGGTAGGCTTTGTCCAAATAAACAAAAAAAATCCCTTCGGAACTAACAAATCACATGATTTGTAATACAGGGTGTAGCAGAACGACGTGTCACATGGCACAAATTAAGGAAGTGATAAATCCGTCTGGGCTCCTACCATTTTTAGGATTTATAAATTTCTTTCACTTTTTCAATTACCATTGTCGTCAGCACTTTCATCACTCTCCGGTATAATCATAGAATTTTCGTTTATTTCTAAACTTTTTATTATAAAAAATGTAATCTGTCACTTTTTAAAACTAATATTTTGAATGTGTCTTTTTTCTCAATTATTATTTAAATAGCAAATCAACAGATGGCTCTAGCATCGATTTCCGTTCTTTATTCAAATTCAGTGTTTTTTATTGTCAATTTGCGTACGCCAAGTGTAATTTACGCACGCAAATAATCGTTTGACATATGCAAAAATCATGTGGTAACAGTAAAATAGGCACACAGCTATTTACGAACCGAAACAACGAGTTCTAAGATAGTACTGTCGTGAGCAAAAAAATACGACAACTATTTTTTTCTAATATAAATCTGTCTCTATTTGAATATGAAGGTTAATGAATAACCGAAAATGACAATGTCACAAAAATTAAAGTTAGATGTACACAACTAGATTTTAGCAAACAAAATTTTTTTGCGCACGATAGTACGTATCACGCATGAGTAATAACTGCATTTTTCAAATCCACTATTTTCACAAATAAAATGCCCGACGAAGAAATTAGCTGCCCATTTTCTGACTTGTCTTATTTTATGCAGGAAAAACCCCTGACGCCTGGTTCAAAGCCTCGATCGACAACGCCGAACTTAGGTGCAGGCCCAGGTGCGAGTGGCCCCAAAGTGGGTCACGGTCAGTATCCCCCATATCCCTTAGGAGGAGCCCGAGCTCCTGATCACTTAAGCCCCTACAATAACGTCGCCCCTTCCCCCTACGGACGGCCGCCAATGATGGGCTACGATGGACACCCGCACACCAGAGTACCTATAGCTACAAATGGAATGGGCTCCATTCCTGGCGGAAAACCGTAAGTATCTACATTTGATCCATTAAAAAAATCATAATTTAGTTATCAGTGGCGGTGACAGTGCAAATATTTTGGTACTTTTGGGTGGTTTTAAAATAAATGAAAATCTAGTAATTTTTTCGCACAGAAAATGTTTTTCCTTTCTTTTAGGGAAAGCTGGTAATATTTTAACCTTTAGAAAATCTACTACCCAGAAATATTTATCTATAGCCATCACTGTTCTACACATACACTGTGGCCTAGGAAGGCCATGGTGTATTTTATTTTATAATTTACACTCATATACCCGAAATTAAGCTAATTTACACTTACAAACTGGAAATTATGTTAATTTACACTTAGCAGCTGAGAATTATGCTAATTTACAGTTACAAACTGAGGATTATGCCGATTTACAGTTACCAACTGGGAATTAGGCTAATTTACACTTATAAATTGGGAATTATGCTAATTTACAGTTACAGACTGGGAGTTATGCTAATTTACAGTTACAAACTGAGAATTATGCTGATTTACAGTTACAAACTGAGAATTATGCTAATTTACACTTGGCCATTGGGAATTATGCTAACTTACAGTTACCCACTGGGAATTATGCTAATTTACACTTAGCAACTGGGAATTATGCTAATGTACAGTTACAAACTTGGAATTATGCTAAGTGTAAATTAGCATAACTCCCAGTTTGTAAGTGTAAATTAACATAATTCCCCGTTTGTACGTGTAAATTAGCCTAATTCTCAGTTTACAAGTGTAAAAATAAAATACACAGTGTGGCCTTCCTACACCTTCGTACTGTTTAGACACTTCTCCAATGCATACTTGATCACTTTGTAGCATATTTCGGCTTTAAAATATGTAATGGGATGGGCATTATGAAATTGAGTTGTAATTAAAAATTCAGAGTATTCCTTTAAGAGGGTTCGATTTTGCATGTAATTTTCCCAGAGTGCATTTGGACGATGCATGTAGCTATGTGCTTATAGTTTCTGCTTTTTTGCATATCTTTACTTACACTTTCTACAGCTAGCAAGCTATTTCATTTCTTGAGTAAGCTACCGAAAAAAATTATATTATTGAGAGGTTGGCTGGAGGTCCAATGAAATAAAAAGGTTATTACTCAAACTGAGGTGGTACCTAACTTCCGAATCGAATTCGTTTCCTAAGTAGTTCAAAACTCGTCGCGTTTCAGAAATATTCAATAGGAGTAAAATCAGGGGAATGCCATGGCCAAAGCAATACTTTTCAAACTATGCCACTGGATATGAAACAGCTAAACCTTTTTATTTCATAAACTTCCTCTAGTTCTCATTTTGGCTGTTGGTTCTCCTCTAATTGTACACATTTACTCTTTCAAACGCACGAACGTGCGTTTACTGCCAAAATTCCGGTAACTAACAATCAAAATGAATCGCAGGGCTTACTCGTTTCACATGAACGGTGAAGGGCAGCTTCAACCTGTACCATTTCCCACCGATGCCCTTATAGGACCCGGGATCCCCCGACACGCACGCCAAATTAACACGTTAAGTCACGGAGAGGTTGTTTGTGCAGTCACCATCTCTAACCCCACCAAATATGTATATACCGGAGGTAAAGGCTGCGTCAAGGTGTGGGACATCAGCCAGCCCGGATCCAAAAGCCCCGTCTCCCAGTTGGATTGCTTGGTAAGTGGAAGAAGTCTTTAACTATACCATAATAATCAGAGATGAAATGTCTCGAAATATATGTGGCGCCATCTGCTGAAAAACTTTGGAGCTATATTCAATAGATGGCACCAGATGTATTTGACACGCTGATGTCTGTAACCGTAACTCTCAATGTTTCAATTCTCATGTTGTTTTGATTTTATTGTCAAAATGAATTTGTATTCTGACACATGTATATACAGGATACTTTAATTACTGATGTTTTTTAAACAATTCTTAAGCTATTGCATGTACTACTTACTAAATATACTTCATAAAGTAAACCTATACAGAAGATTTGTAGTCCTTTCAGTAAATTAGGTAACTTTTTTATCGTATAATAATGCGACTAATCTTATTTCAGCAAAGAGACAACTACATCAGATCGGTCAAGCTGTTGCCTGATGGTCGAACGCTGATCGTAGGAGGTGAAGCCAGCAATCTGTCCATATGGGACCTAGCCAGCCCAACGCCTCGGATCAAAGCGGAGCTCACATCCAGCGCCCCAGCTTGTTACGCCCTAGCCATAAGCCCCGACTCGAAAGTGTGCTTCAGCTGTTGCTCCGATGGTAACATAGCAGTGTGGGATTTACACAACCAGACTTTAGTTAGACAATTCCAAGGACACACAGACGGTGCCTCGTGTATAGACATTTCCTCGGACGGTACCAAGTTGTGGACTGGCGGCTTAGATAATACAGTGCGGAGTTGGGACTTGCGTGAGGGTAAACAGCTTCAGCAGCACGACTTTAGTTCGCAAATTTTCTCTCTGGGCTACTGCCCGACGGGTGAATGGTTGGCCGTTGGTATGGAGAACTCTCACGTCGAGGTGCTGCATGCCAATAAGCCCGACAAGTACCAGTTGCATCTGCACGAAAGTTGTGTTCTTAGTTTAAGGTTTGCCACCTGCGGAAAGTGGTTCGTTTCTACGGGCAAGGATAATTTGCTTAATGCCTGGAGGACGCCGTACGGGGCCAGCATATTCCAGGTAAGACATCTAAAAATTAATAAACGTAATTTAGTGTAATGCAATAAAAATATATCCATACAGATATGAAGTTGTTCAATTCGTAACAATTTTTGTTTAGTAATATTTCATTAATTTTATTTTGAATACATGGACGTTTCTAGAAAATTTAATATCATTGCATAAAGCATTAAAAAAATTCATATCCATTGTATAGTCGAGTACAGATTTACTAGGCACTCAAAAAAACGCAATAAAAACTTTACGACCTCATTATTATCGCCGTTGGACCAAGCGGCATGTCATCAAACAAGCCGACGCACATTAAAAAACCTATAAAGGTAAGCAAGTCAATTTGCGAATGAAATAGTACAAAGCCGTAATTAAAATTCGTATGTATTAGAATGTACATATTATTATTAATAATACTAGATTTAAAAGTATTATCTTTGATAAATAGATATTTGATACCGTTTCTGGTAAATTTAACAATGTTACCCTATTTTGTTTCTTTTATATCGGTGAAACATTGATTAATTTTGGTACTTTAAATTAAAATTAATGTTTTCTTGTGGCTCAGGTTGTTGGCATCAAATTTGGAAAATGTGTTATTTTTTCGAATGCCTCTTTTCAGCTAACTCTCAGAAACACTCAGAAAACTGACTGGTTCACCGATGAACTAAAAGATCTTAGAAACAAGGTGAATTTCTTAAAAAATCGGTATGTAATAAGTAGTTCCCAAGATGACTGAAATTAACATAAATTACAAAAGAATCAATACCGAAAAAAAAATTAGAAAAGCTAAGTTAGCAGTAAACAATCAGTTTCTATTAAATAGCATAAACATCAGTAAAAGTGCATGGAGAATAATTAAGGCTTATAACAACACAAATGAAAACAAACAGCAAAGTTCAATTATCACTGCAAATGAATTCAATAATTATTGTACCACAATGATCGACAACATTATCACGAAAATGCGACCTGCTCCAGTAACCAGGGCTGATTTATTAACACTTGAAACAAAAAACTCTTTCTTTCCATCACCTGTAAATGAAAATGAGGTTTTGAATGTTATATGCTCATTAAGAAATTCACCTTGTGCAGATACTTACAATATTCGCATCTAACAAATTGTTGTTTTGCAGGGAAGTTGTTTCCATCCTTCTCGAGTTACTCCAATATTAAAAAAAGGTGACCCAAATAACTGCGATAACTATAGATAAATTACTATAGCTCCGGTAATATCTAAAATAATTGAAATACTGATTAAAAATAGGCTGACAGAGTATCTTGAAACAAATAATCACCTAAGCGATCAGCAGTATGGCTTTCGTTCACTAAGGTCCGCTTCTCAAGCAGTATTAGATATTGTCCATTCAATAATAAATAACCATGATATTGGAACATACACGCATGCAGTTATGTGTGACTTGTCTAAAGCTTTTGATAGTGTGTCTCACAACATCTTAGTAATGAAATTGGAAAAATACGGAGTACGTGGCTGTACATTAAAGTTATTACAATCATTCATACAAGATAGACAACAATATGTAATTTGTGATGCAAAGAAATCAGATACTAAAACTATAAAACACGGGGGACCTCTGCTCTTTATCATATACATAAACGACCTACCAGGTTACGTTGATATTGCTGACGGTTTTTTATATGCAGATGATGCAACTCTTTTACTACATGGAAAAGATAAAAATGCACTAGATGAGATGACAGGGAACACACTATCAAAAGCAGAAGACTACTTCAATTTAAGTATTCTATCCTTAAATCAAAATAAAACTCAAATGATAAATTTTTTCAATAGACATGGCAGCGATGTAGAAGGAGACCAAAGTGTGAAATTATCAGGCTTTCATATCGACTACACCTCACTTGGAGGAACCATACTCAGGAGATTTCAGATCACTGTTTGTTTTGAGTCGATTGCGAGGCATCGTATCTAAAGATGTCTTAAAGACAGCATATTACAGACTTGTACATTGTCATCTCAATTACGGAATTTTAATCTGGGGGGCATGTGCAGTGGCACATGAACCATTCGTATATCAGAAAAAGATTATAAGAGAAATGGCAAATGCAGGATATAGAGAGCATGCACGTCCTATTTTCGCGAGGATGGAAATACTCACCCTGCCCAGTATGTATATTGAAGACCCCCCATTCCCCCCCCTGTATATTTATAAGCAGAAATCCTGGTCACGTGAACCAGTGAAACATCTCAACCCCAGGGATGTTAATTAATATCAAAATCCTTAATCGTGAAGCAATCAAGAATCTATTAACTCCCACCCAGAAATTATTTATCTCAATTTTATGTCAGGATAAATAAACAAATTGGCCATTTACGTGATCGTCTAGTTTTATGTGGTTAGGACCTTAATTACGTTGTGTGTGTGTAGTAACCCTTTATAATTACCCAAGGTTCTTTTATATAAAGTTTAATATTACTTGTTTCTGTCTGATACGATATACCTTAGAAAATTAATCACTCTGTTAATATAAATACCTGGTAAACTTGAACACACTGTCTATTAATTGAGAGACCTAGTTAATTTGATATATTATTTATGTAGTATTTTATTACTCAAGGTAGCACTGTACCTTTATAGTTAAAGTCTGTTTGCTATTTTGATTTGAAACAAAACCATTTATTTAGTTTGTTAACTGTATGATGAAAAAAGTAAAGGTGAAAGAAATAAGACAATAATTGAGATGGGAAAAAATAGTAAAAAAAACCATTTTATTTTATATAAATTGATGCAACAATAGTCGAACATGAAATCAAAAGTAATCCAAATTGACAATTGTCTAAATATTGTAATATTATATTATAATAGAAAAATTTGCGCTGCTATAGTAATGACCATACTATAGATATACTGAGTGTTTTGATGCAATAACAAGAACTTATACAAAAGTGTGCTGTATTATTTTAATAGTAATTAGGGTTGTGGCAATGGCCTGATAATGATAATCCATAATAGAGCTGTTAGCAATCGCTAGGTAATAATGATTCATAATTAAATAAAGTTGTTAGCAATCGCTAGATAATAAATCGAATGCAAAACAAAGGACAAGAATCATGTCATGTTTATACATTATCAAAATTAAGTTGAGAAATGAGCATTAAATATTGATGTAAAATATCATAGAGTGTTGAGGAAATAGCCTTTAATTATACATTTTTTATTGATTGAAATTAGAGTAGGAACAATCGTTCAAATAATCATATTAATCTTGCTGAGGTGAGAATTTACACTCACATAAAATCCTTTAGAATGCTGGGGAAATCTCCCTATAGTAATTAAATAGAGAAGCAACCAGAAGATTGCCTATGATTGTCAAACATACGGAGCCGCGAATCCGCGAAGGTAAGAAAATGCGGTTGCATCACCCTGCAATTGAACAAGTGACCAGGCAACTGCCTGAAATATTGACATCCCTCGTTGTAACTGAGTCCAACAGGAGAACAGAACCAGCCAATTGGCCGTAGTCAATGTTTCAAATCTTTGTTAACGCAAAGTACACCGAATTCATGTGACGATAATATTCCATTGTAGGTAGATGTTAAACAATTAGACAACCTTGTGGTTACAGTAGGAAAACATTCCTAGTGTACTTTAAATATAAAGCATTCTTGAAAAATCTTACGAGAGATGAGGTGGACATGAGAGTCAACTATTTGTTTTATAAAAACTGCAGAATAATTATTAACATGAAGTTTGACGAGTCTGTGATAAAATATCTTGTTATTGCATAGCTCTAAATATATAGTTCTTGAATATAAACTTGTTATTTTGCAAACACAAATTTCCCTAGTAAAACATTCAGAAAGTGAAATTTTATGAATTAAATTCGTGAATGAAATCATAACTGAATAATTGGTAATATAATATTTTTTATAGTTAAAAATCCAAGCTAGTATTTCATAAAAAAACTAATATTCTTTTAGTACCACAAATAAGCCAATTTCCCCTATCCCCCCCCCCCAAACCAGAATGTAAAGTCAATAACGCAGAGGAGTAAATAGGTTTGATACTTAAATAGTTATGTTGGTGAAGTTGTTGTCGTGTAAATTGCCAAGTTATGTTCTAGCAGGCCAAATCTTTTAGTAGCCAGATTGGATTTATTCGCAGAATTAATTGATGTCTTTAGAGAACTAAGCCGGCTCGAGTATTTGATCGTCGACAAGCGTCCTGCAATTAGTATCTCTTAGCAAATTCAGAGGGTTCGAAAATCGACGACAAACATCCTCGATGAAATTTGCTTTTGCTGGAATAAGTATTCTTCCGGGCAAACTGAGAGGGCTCGTAAACATCGGGAAGCATCCTCTATCAGTTCTGCCTGGAGGTATAGCATCGCCTGGCTTTTATTCTGTTCTTCCAATAACGCGGTTCCAAAATCACAGTGCCAATTCCCCTATATCCTGAACGTGGCTTGCATATTTGACACATGAGATGTGGCTCCGGTATCCTGCCCTATCTTCGTCTTATACGTTTGCTTAAAGTTGCCCTATTAACTTCACAGACAATTCTCGATGCTTTGCTGGTTATACTAATGCATTAGTCTTGTTTTTAAAACTGCCAAGTTTTAGATAAGAAGTAATAACCATGTTACAAACTATTTTAAAGTGGCACTTGACATATGTACAACTTAAAGTTAAAACGTAACGGCGCCCTGAAGTCGGCTATCATTTGGTATTGAGAAAATGTTTTCTGTTGTAAAATTAATATTTGCATAAATTTAGAAATGAAATTAAGAATGTAATGTTTAAATAATTTCTTGTTAATGGTAGTTATAAAAGCGATATTTCCCTGAATTTGAAACAAATTTAAGACTTATTTTTAAAATAGGATGGCCCCAGGGGCGGTCTGCTTCAATATACTAGATGCTATTGGGTATATACATAAAAACAAAAGTAAATATACCACTGGTGCATTGATACTCAAATATAATACAAGAAATAAAAATGTATTACACCTACCAAAAGTAAAATTATATAAGACCACTAGGCAATCAAAATTTTTACCATTAAAGATTTATAATACTCTACCAGAGACATGGGAAGATTTCTCACAAAAGAAATTAAAATATACCATTAAGAGGGCTTTAGTTGTGCAGGCCTTTTACACCATCGATGAAGTTTTTGAGTGTAACTGGGTTTAATAAATAAAAAAATAAATAATATGAATTGTTTGTTTTGATAAAGTCTTGATGTTATATACTAATCTATGTCTTAAATGTTTTTAGAATGTAGTGGGGGATGTTATCTCCTTTTAATTTTTTATGTAAAATTGGACGTACCTAAGCAAAGTTGTATTTTTTTAAATTGTACAGGTTAATAAATGCATCTATCTATCTATTAGTTCGATCAGGTTGAAAATACAAAGATTTGGGGGCAACCGCAAAACTATATGTCCTTGAGCTTCGGCCATCTTATCAGTTACATATTGTTTTGAGAAATTTTGCTTCTTAACAATATCTAAAAGATTCTTCTTTTTAGAATGTTCTTGAAATGTCACATTATGTTTTCGAAGAAATTCTTGAATGTCTTTTTTCTTTGTTCCAGTGTTTGGTATTTTTTCGATTTGTTGCGAATGATATGAAGCATTGTCTAAAACAATTACTCTGTCTTTTTTTCTATATTGATAGTAATGGAGTATGAAACCATTCTTCAAAATATCCGCAGTCATGTTTTGGCGATAGTCAACATTTGAATTTTCTGGTTCTTTCTCCCTTAATTTGAGGCCGTTATGAATGCACCCATCCAGTTTCTGATCCACAATGTAGAATTATTAATCTTACATTTCTTTGAGTCATCTGTCCAGCCTTTTCTCACTGTATGATGAGTATCATACTAAGTCGTTATTCATTTCGAAAATTTTTAATAGCTTCCAAATATTCCATACGCCACCATACAATTTTGCTGCTTTCCATAAGACTTGCTCTTTTATAAATCATTCTAAACTTAAATTCTATCTTAAATAGCTATCCCCGAAGTGTTTTTTCACAAACTGATACTCGATCTTTTCTTCTCAGTTCCATATGTATTGATTGTACAGTTGATATGTCATTTTCTGTATACTTGCTATAAATTGCATCTTTTAACAATTTCACCATAGACAAATCTAATGTTTGTGATGTTCCTTTGTCCAATCTAACTTTTCGTTTCTGTACCCCTTCCTTAATTAATTTATAAACAGTTTGTTCTGGAATTTCTGTTAAGCAGACCGTTTTTTCCACGACTCATTTTTCTCCTTCACTTTCTTTTATATTTTCATACAATTTTAAAACCATTTCTTGAGTCTGTGGGTGTAAACATTGTGAGGAAACTAACTTCATAATTTGTGAACCATTGCCATCCACAACATCTTCCTGATATTCTCGGCTGCTGCTTGGTTGTGGATCTTCCCAAGGCCTAAACATTTTTTCAATTTTATTTTACCACATCCACTTGTAAACAAAAAACCTCCAAATATTCACTACCCGCCAAAATATTTATAAAAACACAACTGTATAAAATACGTTTAAACAAGGTAAAATTTCACATACCTGTAAAAGTGCTGTATATAACTTCACTGAATGGAATAAAATGTAAACAAGTACACAGACCGTAACACGCTGTTAAAAAATTGAACGACTTAGTTGCTGATATAAATATTTAAAGTGCATACCTGGGAGGAATTACTTTTGAGACTAATTTAACAGTATTTTAATGAGGTCATAAAGTTTTTGTTGCGTTTTTTGAGTGCCTAGAAGCGCTGATCTCGACTATACAAGAAACTCTTTTGGAACTCTTTTGGTAATTTGTATACATGATAAAGGTAAACAAAAAAAAGCCGGCCATAGCAAGTTATTCACACCAACGGTTTTATGTTAAATTCTTACTCAATTATCAATTTAAATTTGTTTCCTGCTGACATTTAATCACATAGGATAGCCTACGATCACCACTTGGACTATTATGTCGACTTTGCTCTTGTATCTTTTAACACAGGCCGCCGTTAGATACAGCGTTGTTTCTAACCAAATTTAAATACATTTTAATTACTAATCAAACAGTATAACGATATCTAAAGTTTTTTTTTTGTTTCAGTCCAAAGAATCCTCAAGTGTTCTAAGTTGCGACATCTCGACAGACGATAAGTACATAGTGACGGGCTCGGGGGACAAAAAAGCGACCGTATATGAAGTGATATATTAAAAAAGATGAGTGACGAAGTGCATGTTCTGGGACCAGGAAAAACTAAAACGTAGAACCACGTGAACGAACTAAAGTGTACCTCCCCACATCTGTTAGATTTAACGGAGAAAGGACTTCTGTAAAGCACAATGATTCTTTGAATATTTTACGACACATGACAATTATTTTATCAAAAATCCTACTTAAATTGTAAATTAAAAGTACGTAGGTATCTGTATTATGGAGCGATATGGAAATAGGTAAACAAACAACAAGGACTACTAATTTATGTTTTAAATTTAGAAATGGCAATTAATATATTTGTTATTTGTTTACGACTCAGAATATTGTTAAAATGTGTGTGAATTTAGATGTCCAAAAAAAATGGCACAAGTGATTCAATTCAAATACTTACATTAGAATTTTCATTAATTTCTCGATGTTATTGTTACGAAACAGAAGATTACGTAGCATATTTTTCGTAATTAAATAAAATTATATTACAAATTTATTTTAGTGTTTGATTTCACTTTTTTCATATCAGATACCTCGACACGAGTAGAAAAGTCATTACACACGCATGGAATGAACTGGAGATATTAAATTTTAGTACATCTTTTTTAAACTGTCCAAAAAGTTGAAGTTGCATTTGACAATATGCACTACAAGTGTATGAAATAGCCATTTTTTCATGCACCTTAGATCAAGTAGTAAAACTTTCAAGGACAAGTACGAATACAAAGGAATAATTATTACTACTAAAAAAAAGTAGAAGTCTACAATTTTGATACTAATAGTATAGCACTAATTAAGTCTTACCTTTCGGACAGATTGCAGTATGCGAGCTATAATGGGTGCACATCCAAGCGGCAGTTGGTAAAGCATGGGGTACTGCAAGGTTCTATCTTAGGACCCATCCTCTTCTTAATCTACATCAAGGACCTACCAAACTGTTGCCTGGATGGTGACTCTATTTTGTTCGCAGATGAACCAAACTGTTTCAAGATCCATCGTTAGATGTAATTCAACGTGATGTATCAGTACACAATCAAATTTTAACAGCAAGTGCATTAAGCATAAATTAAAGTAAAACTCAAACATTAATTCTCACGTTGCATAATTTACCAAATCGCCAGCAGGTAAAATTAGGGGTCTAAATTGATCCAATACTAACATGGGAAAAACACATCGAGTACCTGTCAGATAAGCTTTCAAAAATAATTTTTCTAATAAGGAATCTAGCAATTAGTGTGTAACAAAAAATCTTAATAGTACCTTACTATAGTGTTTTTCATTCAAACATGCCATATTATGCTATATTAAATTGGGATCACTCAACTTGCTCATCTAAAGCATTTAGCTTATAATGTAAATGCATTAGAATCATAACTCAAATAGGTTACAGAGTGTGTTGCCATGAGCAGTTTATAAAATTAAATATACTTACCCTACTATGTGTGTAGTTACTAGAGTATCTACTATTTATAGAACAAAGGCAAAACTTATATACTAAACATTGTGATATACATAATTACTATACTCGAAATAGAGAAAAAATAGCTCATAACCATCTGAGACCCTCACGTACTAGAGACGGAACTAGCTATCACTGCATAAACATATACAATACCCTCCCTGATTATGTAAACGACTTAGCTTTTACACAATTTAAGAACAAAATTAAATATTATTTAAAAAACAAAGCTTTCTATAGCGTTGAGGAGTACCTGCAGAATAATTTTAGCAATTTCGACTTGTAACTTCTATTTTACTACATACAGGGTGTAACATAATGGAATGTCATAAATGAAGGAGCGTATTCCTGGTACAAATTTAAGAATATTTTGTCATAAACAATTGTCATTAGAGCCTTCGCTTACAAGATACCGAATAATATTAATAGTAAGACTATTGAACAGTTACCTTATCATATTTTTAATCTCTTAAGCATTGCTTTTTGTTTTTTGACACATCCAATGTCATATTTATGATCAATTGGGAAAATAAATTATCTTATCTTCTCTTATGTAGAGTACCTTTTTTCATGCCACTGGGCCAAATTTTTTTTTGTGCACATTTTGGATTTCAAATTTAATTTTGAACAACAATGTTCTCTTGACATTTTTGCACAGCTAATGTCCTAATTTTTTCTAACTAGTACCATGCCAAATTGAAAAAAAAACAAACATCAGAAATTTTAATTTTTAATTTAAACAAAAATTAGCAAAGATAAACGAAACAAGAAATTAATGCAATAACTTTACAAGAGATGTTCGAAGTGACGTCCATGTGTCTCAATACACTTTTAGGTACGTTGTCTCATAGATATTCTTACTCTACCAAATATTCCAGGATTCTGGCGAATTTGCTGGCATCCTTCCTCTATCCTATGAAGAAGAGTTTGTTGATCGGGAATAGGAACAGAATAAACATATTGTTTTAAATGACCCCATAAATAATAATGTAGTGGATTCAGGTCTGGGGAGCGGGGTGGCCATGCTATAGGTCCTCGACGACCTATCCATTTGTTGTGATAAGTTTCATTGAGATATGCTCGTACGAGCAAGGAGAAATGAGGTGGAGCACCATCATGTATAAAAAAAAAACATTGCCTTACGGCTAATGGAACAATCTCCATTAGAAATGGCAAATTATCTCGAAGAAAATTTAGGTAAGATCGTCCATTAAGTTTTCGAGGTAAAACAATTGGGCCAATTAAAAACTCGTCGACAATTCCAGCCCACACATTAATTGAAAAACGTTGTTGGTGCCTCGACTCAATTATTCCGTTAGGATTTTCATCAGCCCATAAGTGGTTATTATCAAAATTCATAATTCCATCCCTGTTAAATCCAGCTTCATCCGTAAATAATACAGAAGAATGAAATAAAGGATTTCGAATACATTTCCGTGTAAACCACTTGCAGAATCTCATACGCGGTACTGCATCCTCAGGATTCAGCGCTTGAACCCTTGTAAATGATATGGATACAATAAATTGGTTCTTAAAATGCAATGAACAGTCATGTGATTCACACGTTCCATTGCCGCAATTCTTCTTGTGCTAATACTAGGATTCTCCTCAACTGTTTCTAGTATTCTTTCCTCCCGTTGAATCATTGTTACAGTCACCCATCTTCCACCACCATGGTTTCAAATTTCCTGATTGCCGTAGGTGCATATGAATATTCATAAACATTCTTCGATCTGGATGACGTCGGTTGGGAAAGTGGCTCCGCATAAAGTGTAGCTGCTTCTACATTATTACCATTAGAAAGCCCATAACAGAAATGCATATCTGCCAATTCTACAAAAGAGTAAATTTTTTAAATTTAAATTGACAATTCAGATCAATAAATTTGACTGGACTCTAATCAGCTAAACATTGCTTGACAGATGCCCACTTGTTTTTGTAAAATACAATTGGCGCATTATTTTATCTAACAATACATCACTACGGTTAAACTTTAATAATTTTAAAACGGTAAAATATGCGCAAAAATGTCAAGAGAATTTCATGAAAAAAGGTACCCTACATACCCCAAATCTACGTCACTGGTTAAAGCTGGGGCTTCCTTTTTTTAAATTTAAATACAATACTAATGTATTCTACACACAAAATTACAGGTAAATATATACATTTGTTCAAAAAATATTTAGGGAAATAATTGTATTTTTGAAAACTACAACGCCCTGTATCTTGTAAACGAAGGCTCTAATGACAATTGTTTATATGACAAAATATTCTTAAATTTGTACGAGGAATACGCTGCTTCATTTATGACATTCCATTATGTTATACCCTGTATGTTGTCTTTTTTATTATATGGAACTAATGTAGCATGTCCGCACATTTTTTTGTGTATTGTGTATTTTTTATTGTATTGCTTTTAATATAAATTCATGTCAATTTTATTTTTATATTTTAGTTCTTTTGACTTGCTTAGTAGCACCAATAAATCATTATTATTATTATTGTTATTATTTATTATTACTAATTAAATATACAGGGTGTACAAGGAAACTGGCTCGGTTAGAGCGCATTGTGCGACAGATTCGTTTGGCCAAATTTTGCTGTGTTCTAGTCTCGATCCCCAGCACTGGCAATGGCGGTGGGTAATGGATGTTGTCTGAGTTCTTTCAAATGTGTAACTCCCTTCCGAACAGCTGTGGCTTTGGATATGGGAGTTGTCTACTTACTACATGTGGTGTGTTTATGGTATGTGTGAACCGTTGGTATTAAATGAAATTGATACCAAGTTACAACTTTTATTTGACCAAATATCGCCCTAATATTTTATCACCTCTCGGTATTGCCTCTTTCAAGCGAAGATGCCAATTAGGAACATTTCTATCTAACTTTCTAAGTGACCATTTGCATAAATTGACGAAGGCGATGCCATTTCGTTTATGGGCAGTGACAATAAGGGATGCTACTAACATCCTGCTCCTGTCGGTCGTTTTAGGAAGTTAATGAAAACAACCACCAAAACATTTGAACACTATATCAGCTTCATCGGAAGATGATGAAAACAGAATTTTAATCATCTCCCAGTAAAGCTAATATGGTTAGCGAAGCGCACATTGAGTGCTCAAGTGCAGTTTTAGTGTTTGTGGAAACTGTGTCAGCATTAGTGTCACACTAATGCTCTCTGCAGGACCCCAGGACGAAATTAGAGAAACTGATAGGTGTAGTGTTGTTTAGTAGATCTAAGTGTTGGAAAAACGTATGTCATAAATATCAATTGTGACCAACATATTTACCCCTAGCAACACCTTCCCAGTTATGGACTGTAATGTTTTCAAAGCTAAATTTTGATCATAAAAACGTCGGATGACTGTAATTTGGTTCTAAAATCTCAAAGGCACTTGTCCCAAATATTTCTTCTCCCAGTGGCAGGATTTAAGGGACTCTAAAAGCTTTTCGGCTGTTTGATGACCTGAAACTAACTTCTCCGTCGGCCATCTTGGATTTTATAGTGGCCATTTTGAAATATTAGCTATATTATCAATATCTTGACTTCTAAATCACTTAGGACCATAAACTTGGCGTGTATGTGTACATTTTTGGGCTCAGGAATACAACTACACAATTTTTAAATGTATCACACTATATATTTATACACTAATATAAATGTGCAAACAAATTACAAACTATTCACTGATTAACTGTTTTGAAAATTAACAAATTTATACAATCGTATGAAAAATAAATGCAGTATTCACTACACATATTACTAATGATATGCTACCATTTACAAACTATTCATCAAATCAAATAATACATGAAAAATGACATAAAATACATAATTATACAATTAAAGTACATTAAAACCGTATTATTATGAAATTGTATATGAAAGATGTTGAATTATATGAAAGATTACCTTTATATGAATTGCTTATGTCGTATTCAAACATTGGCATTTGCACTGTTCAGTACAATTCCAATAAGCAGTTTTACAAGCACACCTACCAGTGCACCCTCTTCGACTCTTACAATTACATTTAACCAATTCAGTACATGCCTTTGAAGCAATTGGTAATTTGTTCCATATAAGAACCCATGATGCACTGTCTACTTTCTCAGTCCAGCCCCAGCCTTGCGGATTAGGAGCATACTGTTAACTGTGCTCACTGGTACACCATACTCCTGCCTGATATACAGCCCGCTTGGAGTGTTGGAGTAGTACGTCCTTCTTTGGTGGAAGTTTGTCCATTGACTTACTCTTCTGACAAAACAGCTCCTTTCTGGCTTCATTCACATTGTCTAAATCACACTTCTTAGCATACAATATAGTGATATTGTATAAGAACTGTAAAGCGTTCTAGTAGTTTGAAAACTGTTCTTTAGAAGTACAGTTATCAAATTTAGTATGTCATATTTTTAATTCTGAGCAAGATTTTCTTATCAAATTTTTCAATATTGTGCACAGAAATGGCAGTTTACCTGAAGCGAATTTTATTTTCAAGCGCCCTCTATACATTTTTGAAATTCTAATGTACTGACAATATATTTTGAGTCAATCAAGAGCAGAATAGAAAAAATTGTGTTCATAATAAAAAAAATATATATTATTTACACCTATAATATCGCTTTGCCATGGACACATTGTATATATAGTGTGATACATTTAAAAATTGTGTAGTTGTATTCCCTGACCCCAAAAATGTATACTTAGACACCAAGCTTCTGGTCCTAAGTGATTTAGAAGCCCAGATATTGGTTGCATTCAGCGGACGTTACAGTTGTGTAACTATAGCGTAAACCTACTCTGACGGATACCCTATTTTCTCAACATGTTAGGTAGTGGTCGCCATTTTTGGTAGCGCAAAGCATTTATGCTATAAATTGTAGGCGGTGAGCAGTTGTGAGGAAAATTTAAAAAATAAACAAAATGAATACCAACACAATTTATTATATCCATGATGGACAACTTCTGGAAGTTGAGGAGACTGATACTTTTGATAAAATAGCTTCTGTTCACATGTATCTAATATAAAATACTACAATTCAAAGAACTCAAATGCCGCTGGTTCTGATAAGGTTAGTTCAAGTTTATTAAAAAAGTGCATACCAGACATTGTGAAACCACTGACGTACTTAATAAATCTCTCAATTAGTGAAGGTATCTTTCCTGGAGAACTGAAAATTGCCAAAATTGTTCCACTTTTTAAATCGGGTGAAGTTAACAACATTGAAAACTACAGACCAATTGCGATTCTGACTGCATTTTCAAGAATATTTGAAAAAGTTATAGCTATTAGAGTTACAAATTTTTTTGATACTTTCCAGCTATACAATGTAAACCAGTTTGGTTTCCGGTAGGGTCTCTCCACTATTAGTGCTATAAACAAATTTTTGAATTTATTGTATGAAAATATGGACAACCAGAAAAATGCTGTTGGAATTTTTCTGGATCTCAGTAAGGCATTTATAATAATAATAATAATAATAATAAATTTATTCACCATTTGTAACGATACATGATATGTATATATGGTAAGTCATTCAATATGGGTAAAAGTAGTGGACAAAAAGTTTAAAACTAAAGACAATTTAAAAGTTACAAGATAAACATAGAAATAAATTAAAAGTAAAACAAAAAATTTATCAAAAAAAACGATAAATCAACTGGACACAATAAATATGAAAACATACGGAGTACATACATTTAAAAAATAGCTAATTACAATTTAAAGAAAATTATTGTCATTATGAAAATCATTAATTGTGTAGTATCCTTTTCCTATAAGAATTTTTTTAATAATGTTCTTAAATTTACCTATCGTCATATTTTGAATATCCCTTGGCAATCTGTTGAAAAATGCTATCGCACTGTATTGAAGGGGTTCTTTGAAAGTAGAAGCCCTATGTAAAGGAACTGTCAAAATGTTATTGTTTCGTGTGTTATATGTATGATGTTCAGACAAACGTTCAAACGTATTTAAATTATTTTTTGCATAAATTAAGCATTTATAAATATAAATGCACGGTACTGTCAAAATTTTTTTCTTAATAAATGTTGATTTGCAGCTTTCTCTACTATTTAAATTAAACATAAGTCGTAGTATTCGTTTTTGTAACACAAATATTCTTTTTACGTAGGATGATCTACCCCAAATACATATATTAACTGACATGTGTGAATAGGCTAAAGCATAGTACACATTTGTAAGACCTATTTCATTTAGCGTGTCTTTTAATTGCAGTAACGCAAAGAAAGCTTGATTTAGTTTAGTGCATACGTGGCTAACATGCTGTTCCCATGACAGACTACTGTCCACTAATGTACCAAGAAATTTAGAACACTGACTTAAAGTTATTCCAGGTAAGGTAATTGTGCGTCTTAAATTGAAATTCAAAAATACAGTTTTATTCTCATTTAGCATTAGTTTGTTACGATCGCACCAACTACTCATTTCATCCAATACCGTTTTAATTCTAATCAGTAGTTCCTCGGGATTAGTGGCCATTACCGTAATGGTTGTATCATCAGCATACATTAAGGTGGAACCATTTTTGATATAGTCTGGCAGATCATTAATATAAATTAAAAATAAAAGCGGGCCAAGTATGGAACCTTGGGGAACGCCCAGGAGAATATCAAAAATTTCTGACTGAGTATCATTGCATTTTACCCGTAGTGTTCTGTTATGTAGATAAGACATTATGCATTCATGCAATTTCCCTCTAATTCCAATAGCCTGTAACTTATCAGATAAAATATCCTTATTTACAGAATCGAAGGCTTTTGAGAGGTCAAACAGGATTGTAACAATATATTTTCCACTATCTAACTCTTTATAGATAAAATCAAACAATTTACTAGAAGCACTTTCAACTGATCGTCCTTTTCTAAAGCCGTGCTGATAGTTTGATAACACATTATATTTGTCTAAGAATTTAGTTATTCTATTACTAATAATACTTTCAAAAATTTTAGATATTACACTTAGTAGTGATATTTGACGGTAATTATCTATATCATGTTCACATCCTTTTTTAAAAACCGGTATAACAGATGAAATTTTTAGAGCATCAGGAAAATAACCATTTGAAATAGATTCATTAATTAGGAACAACAATGGATCAATTATATTCGGTAATATATTTTTAATTATTTGGACGGTTAAGCCATCTGAGCCAGACGATTTTATATTTTTAAGTTTATTAACGGCGTCCATTATTTCTGATTTAGTGACATCATAAAAAAACAAATAGTTTACACTATTTTGTGACACTGTATGTGGTAATGATAAATTGTACCCAAAAATGGATCTTTGCATTCATTGGGGCAACGGTAGAAAAATGAGACGCAAAACAGTTTGCAATTGTATTATATTACTTCGTTGTCTGCAATTAATTTAATAGGTTTTTTTAAAAACTTTATTTTTCCCAAGTCTATGGTTTACAATTTCCCACGTTTTTCTGGATCTATTTTCGGCATTGCTTATTTTGTTATTATAAAATAATTGTTTAGCATTATTTATGTTTATTTTGTGCTGCCTTTTCAGGTTACGATAAACTAAATAGTCGTTATGGTTCAGGGTGCGTTTAAAGTTTATGAAGAGGTGTTTAAGCACTAACCCTTCTTGAATTACATAATCAGTTATCCAGCCATTTCCAGTGTTATTATTGACTTTCATTTTTATATATTTGACAGGACATGTTACATCAAAGCACCATTGTAAGTCATTTAAAAAAGCATTAAACGCTTTATTTAGATCTAATATAGAAAAATAGCCCCAGTCGATATTAGATAATTGTGTATTAAAGTTATGAAGGTTTTCCTCAGTAATAGCTCTTTTTAACTGATACATCGTTTCACCATTATAATTATTAGCTGAGGTCCTAATGCTAAATGAAAATAAATGTGCAGCGTGATCAGCCAGCAAAGAGTCATATAGTTGTACTTTATAGTTTGAGGCTGGCATATTAGTCACAAAGTAGTCTATCGCTGTAGAACTGATGTGGCCATTTGCATTTAGAACTGCGCGGGTTGCTTCCTTTGTAGTAATGTTTAGTTGAAATGATTCAAACATGTCACACAACAGTTTAGTAGATAGACATTTATCAAACAGATTTATATTAAGATCACCACACAATATAATGAAGTCATATTTCTTTTTGACAACACGCTTTAAAGCTAATGTCAAATTATTAAAAAATATATTGATATCGCCTTTGGGAGGTCTATACACTGAACAAATTACCGCTTTAATATTATATTTTAAAATTACCGATATACCGCACATTTCAATGTGACATTCTACTGCTAAGTCTCTAAATAAACATATTTCATTAAAGGCTAATCTAGAACTAGATCTAATTAATATCAGAGAGCCACCATGAATATGATTTTTACGTGAGAAATGTGAAGCAAGTATATAATTAGGTAATACAAATTTATCAATATTAGAGTTAGAAATCCAGTGTTCAGAAATACATAGAATATCTAAGTCCTTAACAGTAGTAAAAATTTGAATATTATTTAATTTGTTAACTAGGCTTTGAACGTTCACATGAGCAATATTAATGATATTAGCTTTTACATTATCCGAGACAGTTGAGACAACCTTGGGTATAAAAAATTGTCCAAGTGAGAGCTTAGTGACTGATTGTGAATTTGATGATTCCCATATTCTTCTTTATTACTTATCACTTCCACAGAAACATCAGTATCATCCATCGCTGAATACCGCACACTATCGCAATTTGTATGGTTACTAGTTTTTATAAAAGTAAGGTTTTTTATCATATATTTAGCTGTAGACATAGCATGAAGAATTTGTTTCGCAACCATATCTTTAGGGAACTTTTTGCAGTTCTCATTATTTGATTCAATGTACTTAAATACACCCTCAGTATAGTTATTAAATTTGCATAGGAAATCGTTTAACTTTGAATTAAATTTATATATGAGTCTATTACTGTTTTGTTTATTTTCCACATACGGAACAGAGGCAAACAGAATGTTTGTATGGGAACATAACTTCAGTTTATTACATATGGAGCGAAAGAGAGGGATTCTTTTGTTTTTTATGTCGTTTGATCCCCCGATGATAATAACAAAATCTTGAAGTGTGAAATTTTTTGTTAGTATCTCTATGTTTTCCATGACTTGGTCCAGAAGAGCTCCCGGTTTTTTTATTGACATTGTCACATTAAGTTGCAAGTCTAGTAATTTTCTAATTTGCCAATTAATATTGTTTTCATCAGAGAGTATAAGAATTTGATTCTTTTTACCTTTGTCATTTCTATTAAAACAATTGGAGTTTTCTTGCCTGGCTAGATTAGACTGTACATGTATCTTATCATTTACTTTTTGTGTTTCCTTACTTTTTGCAGATACTATTTTTTTTTGTCACTAATTAAAAAGTTTAGGTTTTGCATTGATAAATCCGTCGATGTAGAACAATTTCTTGTATTATAGAAGTGCATTGTTTGCGTACTAATTGTACTTGTCATGCAGTCACTAATTTCAACAGATTTTTTTAGTTTAGTTATACAAGCATTTAACTCACTTATTTTTTCTTCCTGATGTTGTAGTAGTTCTAACAATTCTTCTTCCCTTTTAGTAGCTTCTAATAAAAATGCCTTATGCTCTGCCTTTATTTTTTGGATATACTTATTTTTATGCTCGCTATCATCGGCTAGGTCACTAATCGTTTTTTCCAATAAGCTTATTTCATCATTTTCACTGGTAGAGTTGTTTTCTTCACAACACACAAGTTTATTTTCTTCAATAAATTTAATTTTATCTTTATGCTTGGGTAAACAGCATTTATGATAAATTCCATAACACTTAGTACACACATAATGCATAAATTGCTTATTTTTACAACACTTAAAGGCAGTTTTACTTGACATTTTTGGAACAGCTGTAGTTTTGTACTGCTATGTTTATTACAATGTACACTGGTATGGACACAATGGACCTGGTATGTCACAAAACCCTTCTAATTAAAATGGAAAAGCATGGGATACGTGGTCAAGCCCTAGAATGGTTTAAAAGCTATTTAAAGGATAGGACACAGTATATCGAGGTCAATAATTATAAATCTGATATACTACCCACAACCATAGGGGTTCCACAAGGGTCAATTTTAGGACCTTTGCTGTTCTTAATTTATATAAACGATCTAGAATTCTCTAACATTTTTATATTTGCTGATGACACATCCATTCTCTGTAGTGATAATACTCTAAGTAATACTATTAACTCATGTAACATTCAAATGCAACATCTTCAGTCATGGTTCTCAAATAATAACTTGTTACTAAATAGCAAAAAATCTGTATGCATTAGATTCAATAACTCTAATACCAAGTACAATGAAAGTTTTCTAATTAAATCAAAATGTGGCTCCTTGCGACAAGTTGAGTCTACTAAATCTTTAGGATTATATATATCCGAGGATTGCAGCTGGAGAGTACATATTGACGTAAGAAAATCGCTACTACTTGTTACTGCATAAAGCAACTATCTCATATAGTTGACACTGAATCCTTAAAAATGTACTATTATGCACAACTTCACTCAATCGTATCTTACGGTATAATTGCGTGGGGGCATTGTGGTGAGAGTCAAAGGGTATTTACACTATAGAAAAGGGCCATTAGATATTTAGTTGGCATCGGATATAGGGCTAGTTGCAGGGGTATTTTTAAAGCTATGCAAATTCTAACACTACCATCAATATTTATAATGCATCTCTTATTGTATGCCAGATCTAATCTGGAGGAGTTAAATAATTTAAATGTCTATCACTCATATAACACAAGAAATAATCAGACCCTGGAGATTCACCGTACCACCTTGTTTGAACATAGTCCTAAATATTTGGCTATTAAAGTATATAACAAATTACCTCACCAATACAAGTCTTTAAATCAAAAACAGTTCAAAACAAGTATTAAAGGTATGTTAGTTGAAAAATTTTATTATTCTTTTAATGAATATATGACTGACAGTCCGTGATATCACTACAATTTATTATGTTTCATTAGTTTTATTCGATATTGTTTTATGACCATATTAAGATGATCATATTTTATGCTTGCATATTTAATTGTACTTTTGTATATTTGTTTGTTTGTTATACTCGTTATTCTTGTATCTCGTTATTTAGAACTTTGTAAATTTTACATTTTATATATTTTATTTATTTACACTTGACCTGTCCTATATTATGTAAACATAATCAAAATGAACGAATAAATACTTACTTACATCCACCGCTTCATAGTAAGTGTTCGTGGAACTACTTCATAGTTAATGTTAACCCAAGATGTCAACACCCTTCAAGAATACCTTCTATTTAGGCAATGACGAGCAACGCTCAAAATGTGAAATAAAAATAAAAAAGTAATATTGAATGTTTTTATTTACAAAGTATGTATTATATTTGTATATTGATATAAACAATTCTGTCATTATTGTTAACATTTGGTATAGTTATTAATTTAGATACAAATGTTTACTTAACCAACATTTATAATAAGAAAAAACAACTCAGTCACTGAATGCCCCATACAACCATGGTTATGATCAGTACTTTTTAAAAACACAATTAGGAATGCAGTCATTTGAGCTTGTAAAGACACAGGTTTACAAAAGAAAGAAAGAAGGAAATTTGGAATGGCAATAAATTATTATAACACACGGCATGTGTTGTACCTCACGTAAAATACATGTAAATAGAAACTTACGGTGAAATAATAAAAAAATGTTAGTAAATTAAACATTATTCAACTTAAAATTAAAGCAGGGTTATACTATTTTGAAAAAAATCCGTAAAATGACTATGAACAGTTGCATTTAACAACAAATGCAAAACTTATTTTTTCTTTACAATGCTGAAACGTTACGAAAACTAGATTGAACGAGTCTTCCAAAGAAAAGGAACCGAAATGTGATGGCTTAATACGAATTTTCAACACGTGTTTCACAATAAATCACCGTTAAAAACTACATCATCAATATATCGTAATAATATAACAATGATATGGCTATAAAATGTAAATATATTCAATAAATATTAAGTAATAAATATCTAGATGTGAACCTCAAATAAATCTTATTTCTTAAACAATCTTGTAGTTCAATTGCACGAAAACGAACTTAATTTTAATGCGTTTTATTACTCGCCGTTGATTAATATTGCTTTGGTTTAAAACTGCAAATTACAGTGAATTGTTTAAGAAATAAATACAAAAGTTAGTGAGTATTGTAAATTCTTTCAACAATTTATCGGTAAAGTTTGCAATGGGCCTGTGTGCTGCATTCTCACTGTAGAACACAAAGTAGACCAAAAAACTCATAGATAATCATTTCTTTCCCAGATATCGAGATACAAAATTTAAAAACCTTTTTCTGTCACTAAGGTTATTTCTTATTTAATTACGCTCAATAAATAAATAAAAACAACAAAAAACTGGAGCTACTATAGCTTTAAGATGGAAAGTTATGAGAACTATACAAGATGGTTAAAAATGTATCTAGACAGAGATGTTACGCATGATAGCACAAAAAACTTTATTTTCTGTGCAATTTTCGTTTCACTTAGGTGTAAAATTTAGTACTATCACATTTGCATTGAATTGAAATAAACTGAAATAAAAATAAATGTCATCGCTGAAAAATTTTTTAACTTCGCTCAGTATCTCTCCTGAAAGTGATCAGATATCAGTACGAAACACATTTAAATCAATAATTGAGTATTAACATGAAACCACCCAACTTCCTATGGTCGAAATTGCGAATAATCAACTACGAATTTCGAATCTCAATGAGGGGTGTCATTTTATTTACTTCATTTTATAAAACTATATACTCAATTTAATGCATTTCAACTATTACACCCGGAAAAGAGAACAGTTGGTAGTGGACCAACTGACCCAAAATTTGGAAAAATCTGCCATTTATTCGACAAAAATATCATATAGATATTTTTTTAATTAATTGACGTATTTATATTTTGTATTTTCTATTTAGAAGCACTTATTTTCTATAACCTTTTCCTACATTTTATTACAAGTGCCCGCATATTTGTTATTTTTTTAAATTAATATATAAAGCTGAAAGTATTTTTGTCCGTCAATGAAAACAACTTCAGTTTTACACACATATCGACAATAGTTTCTATACAGGGTGTTATTTAAGTATGTGGCCAAACTTCAAGGGGTAATTCCTTGAGCGGTTCTAAGACGAAAAGTTTATATAAACATAGATCCGGTATGCTTCGTTTTCAAGATACAGGGCGTCAAACATTCTTTAAAAAATCTTTTTTTTCCTAAAAATGTTAATAATCCTTTAGCCGATTTTGTTGAAATTTGGCAGTGTTATTTATGGCAGAAAGGGACTAATTTTGCCCTAAGTAGATTAAAATTAGTCCAGTGCGATGTTAAGACGAGCTAATGCTTGCATTCAAGTCGAAGGAGGACATTTTCAGCAACTATTGTTAAGTTTTGTGTTACTTATTATTTTTCTTTTTTAATAAAAAAATTGCGTACCATTTGCTCAAGTGTGGTTTTAATACTTAATTAATAAAAACAAAAAATTTTTTTTAGCTAGCATTAATTTTTATAACAATTTCTAAGGCTAGAATAGACTATCGATATGGAAACAAATAACAGATACACCCCACTTTCTGATAGTTGGTAGTTTTAGTTCCTTATTATGTCCTAGGGACATGTAATAAAGTGATTTTAATTTGTTTCTCGAAAACGAAGCAAGATACGATGAAAATTGAAGAGACAAAAAAGTTTTATTTCTAGTTGCTTAATGCGATAAAAATTATAACAGTTTTAATAAAATCAGTGGCGCACATTTTTTTGTCAAAAATAGGTTAAGGTGCCCCCCTGGACTTAGTAATTTTAATCTACTTAGGGCAAAATTAGTCCCTCTCTACCATAAATAACACTGCCAAATTTCAACAAAATCGGCTAAAGGATTATTGACATTTTTAGGGAAAAAAAGATTTTTTTAAAGAAAGTTTGACACCCTGTATCTTGAAAACGAAGCATTACCGGACCTATGTTTATATAAATTTTTCGTCTTAGAATCGCTCAAGGGATCACCCCTTGAAGTTTGGCCACGTACTTAAATAACACCCTGTATAAAGGAAAATATTCAAAATCCTTAAAATTTTAGTCATGAGGTTTAAAAATATTTCCTTCACAAGTAGTCAATTTAGCACATAAATAGGTAGCGATTTCAAAATAAATGCAATACCCTTAAACTCTTAACCAGAGGTTTAGATACAGGGGTATAAAAAAATTTTTACAGGCAAAAAATAAATACTCTTTCAAAAAGTTTTAAAGGGATTTTCCCATTTATTTTGCATTGTCTATAATCACGTAAAGTCTGAAGTGTTTTGCCCATCTGGAATTTGTTTTTCATTATATACTTTCAGCTTCGTATACAGAGTGACCATTTAAAAGCGGGGCACCTTTCTAAAGTTTTTATTTGTAGACCGATTTAAATGATTTTCTTTTTAAATTATAGAACTTCAATAACTCTACTGTGGTACAAAATTTCAGATCGAAATTAAAAATTTCAATGCCTATCTCTATTTTTTTCAAGGCTAAAATTCCAAAAAAAGTGTTAGCAATTTGTTTATCTCAAATCTGACTACGCCACTGGATTTAGAATACCTTCAAATGGGTATGACCGAAATTTAACAAAAAAATAATTTTGTACCACAGTAGAGTTACTGAAGCTCTATAATTAAAAAAAAAAATCATTTAAATAGGTCTACAAATAAAAATTTTAGAAAGGTGCCCCACTTTTAAATGGGTCAATCTATTATATACAGTATGTCCTGTTATTCGCCAGATCGATTTCAAATTTTTCTCTGTTATAAAACTCTTCAAGGCGTATCTTTTATGATTTTCAATTGTCACACCAACCCACTGCGTTCACTCAAAAATGTGATTTTTCTATATTTTACTTAGCGTTAGAGATACAGCAAAAGATTATTAAAAAAAGTTGTTCAGAATCAAAAAATAC
Source organism: Leptura quadrifasciata (assembly GCA_963675555.1). Classification (NCBI taxonomy): domain Eukaryota; kingdom Metazoa; phylum Arthropoda; class Insecta; order Coleoptera; family Cerambycidae; genus Leptura; species Leptura quadrifasciata. The sequence goes on from OY776675.1 coordinate 160,223,075, forward strand.
CCCTAGATATTGAGTTTCATCAAAATATGCGTATTTTGATTATTTTTCATAAGTTTTGCAATTGTTCAGAAATTTAACCTATCTTAAGCAAAGATTGCCATGGAATCCTTTACATTGATTTTTTGTGTTATTTTGACTGCGCTAAATAGGCACTATAGACCAAGATCTACTGACATTTTGAAAAGTTATCTGAGAGCCTCGTTCAGCTTGTATGGTTCGTAGTCTTATTTAAGGAGAGAGTGGGGATCTTTTCGTATGAAAATTATTTTACTCACATCAATATCTTTAGCATATGAGAACCATTTCACAAAACATAAAAACTGAAAACTCGTTATCATCCCCCAATGATGCTAACATAGTTAAAGAAAAGCGCGTCAAGTAGTATATTTGAGCGTAGTGCTCATATGTTATGTGAAAGCGGTTCTCATACACTAAATATATTGATTTATAGGAAATAGTCTTCACATGAAAACACCTCACTCTAGGGACCTGGACCTAAAGCAGGGTTGTCTCCTTAAGGTGGGGGCGACAATATCTCGTATATCCATGAACCAATTCAAAAATTACTTTCATAAGATTTTAGATAAAACTCAATAGAATAGTACTGCACTTACTGTGAAAAGCAAACAATCTTTTTTGCGTGAGAAACTAAAATTTATCTTTTTTGAGTCATCAGTAGTCTAGTATCATTCTCAGTGTTCTCTAAACACCTATCTAATTTTTTTTTAATGGGTTCAGAGATATAGGAGAAATTGTCCAATTGCAAAAGCATCTTTTTAAAATCGGCGCCGCCGCCCTCCTCAAATAAGACTACGGACCGAATAAATCACAGAAGGTTCTCAGACAACTCTTCAACACATCAGTACCTCTTGGTTAACTACTACTAACTTTATACGCAAAATTTGTAAAAAAATAAAGTCTTGATCAACTCTCACATATTTGAGGTATAGTTGTGGTTTTCTTATCATCATATTGCAAAATAACCTATTATTGATTTTAAAAATATTCTTTCATCTCAACAACAAGGGCAGGAAATATACTAAGAAATTTCAGTCTACGCATGTTGGCAAGCCTATTTTCGAGATGATCAGTGAACATTTTGTTGTTTTAAGGACAAATGCAATACAGCATCAGCATGTGACTTCACGTTATTCAAGGTCGTTACTCGGAGGAAAAACAAATAACACATAACCCTACTTTAGTTGCTTACAATGTCGAATATCACAAACCACAATAAAACCTTTCAAAGTTAGCATCCTTAATTTGTTCTGCCCGGAAGTAATCAACTACCTAAAGTGAGGTTATGTGTTATTTGATTTTTCCCCAAGCAATGACATAGAATGTGCACTAGCGTCTGCGGGGCCACTGGACTCGGTATATTTAGTAATGTTCGAAGGGTTGCCCATGGACTATCCCCAGACGCTAGTTAGAAAGTGCAGATGTCATATATATGTTTTATTGAACCAAACAATCAAACAGAATGCTGTGAAATAGAACAAAACATGCAACAATGATACTCCTCCCTTGATCGGCTATAAATGAGACTGAGACAAAAGCTCGAAAAGTTCTCAAAATAATGAAAAAAAAATCAATACTGAGGTGTCAAGCACCTCGATATCTGGGAAAGTAGACTTCACTTTGTTGAAATTCGTATTCCTCATACAGAAACAACTGATATTTTCTTTCCGCAGAAGGCAAGGCTCGTCACCGACTTCACCGATTTAAGTAATAGCCAACCGAAACATCCTAGTAAAATTTAACCTCTCAAACAACTTTTAACAAACTTTCAAAACAATTATATCTAATATATTCAAAGTCGTAACAAGTAATTATCAGCCTAGTTGGCACACACTTAGTTTATTTACTGTAAAAACCATAGAAATGTAAACGATATACACAAAACAATATTTAAAGCTAGTATCTCAGCTGTTTAGGAATAATCACGTAATATATTAAACAAGACAACGTATCTATCTAAGAGAAAGGACACAGGTTGGAGAATATCGGCTTAACTTTTTTGAAACATCAATCACAAATTGGGAATATTATCAAGTTAGTACATTATTAAATTCTTAACATCACACACATTTTTTTATATAAATATCTCAGACAACCGTAGAGAAACGACTGATTGGGACGCTTTTGTATTGATAGATTTCTTAACAGTTAAATACATTTACGATACAATTGCAGGTTTTTGGAAGATTTACATTGAAAATGTTCAAATTCTGCCTTAAACCCCTCTTTTGTTATCTGACAAATCTGACGCCAGTCCCAAGACAAACAAATTTGGAACATTTTCAAGCTATAATACATTTTATCATCAAATGTCTCGAATTTAATTTAACAAAGAATGTTATTTCATTTTAAATCCCATTAATTTTGCAACGAAAAAAGACAATTTTTGGGAAGATATTTTTGTGCCTTTCTCAGAATCTAAGCACAAATTTGGAGCAATTTTGTACCCCTGAGACTTCTAAAGTTTAATATGCATTTTAAAATGCATATCGTCCATACAACAAAATCAACTCGGTACGATTTCTGTGCCTTTGAGCTTGTTGGCAAAGTCTACTTTTAGACATATTTTTAAAAAATCAATTCCTCTGATATCTATCTCAAAATATTGTCATAAACACTTATTTGAAGCCAACAGAAGGCAAACCGACATAAATTTGGAACATTTTTGTACTCAGAACAAAGACCAAAAAATGTTCTAAATCTTGTCAAGCTCGTTTGTTAAAGTTTCTGTGCCTTTGACTGAGTAGACGAAATCTTTCTTTAAACATACTTTTAAAAAATTCAGTTCCACATGTATTAACTTCCACGCTTATTTAAAATCAATTGTAGACAAACTGTTGAAAGTAAGTTTAGAATATTCTTGTATATAGTTCATACAGACCACAAAAATATCCCAAACTAATACATCTTTAAAGTTCTTGTGTCTTTGAGCATGTTGGCGAAATCTTTCTTTGGACACACATAAAAAAATTCAATTCCACACATATTTATATTAAAATGATGTCACAAACACTCATTTGAAGTCAACTGAAGGCAAACTGTTCCAAGTTTGGAACATTTTTGTATTTAAATCATACATACCACAAAAAACGTTCCAAATGAATACGTCTTTAAACTCGTTTCTGTGCCTGAGTGTACTGAGTAAATCTTTAGGATAATGTACAAAAATCAATTCCACTTGTATCTACGTAACATTTTTGACATACTTAAAAAATTCAATTCCACATATATTTCAACATAATATCACAAACACTTATTTGAAGGCGAACGGACATAAATTTGGAATATTTTTGTAAATGTAAAAATGCTTCAAATTAATTCAATCTTTCTGTTTAAATAAAAACCAGTTAGAGGAAGACAAACCTGTGTAAGTTTGGAACATTTTTGTGCTTAGTTCGTACATATCAAAAAAAAAAACTTGTTCACATTTACACCCAGGTTTACTTTTTAAACAAATTCAATGCCTCATGATCTGACATAAGCACCTATTTGTCATCTAATGGCAAACCGGTATTAGTTGGAAACACTTTTATACTTACACATCACAAAAATGTTCCAAACTAATCATCTTTAAAAGCTTTTATTACAGTTTCTTTAAATGTAAACAAATTTTTTATAAATCTCAATTCCTCTCATATCTACCTCAAATATAGTGTCATAAACACTTAGATGAAGGTAAACTGGTAAATGTTTATGTTTTACTCATTCAAACCACAAAAATGTTGCAAACTTATTGTTATTTATGCCCATTTAGTACAATTTTTATATCCAACTGTGTTGATTAAATCCTTAAAGATGGTTGGTTAAAAGTTCAATTCTTCTTGTTCGACCTCAATATGCTGTCAGAAACACTTATTTACAGTCACCTGAAGGAAAGTCAGTACAAGTTTGGAACATTTTTGTGGCACAAAAATATTCCAAGGTCGCAGTACACTTTGCAATATTCATATGCATATATGTTAAAAATATATCAAAATCTTTTAATGTTAACACAATTGATTTCCTGAATTAATAACACATACATTTGGACTCTTACCTCTTTAAGAATCCTCTTTCGAGTTAGTCTCACATTTATTTCAACTCAGAAAAAAAGTGTTTTTTGTATCGGCATAAATTTTGATTTGCGCCCTGCCCTTCCAAGAATTTTTCATGGTTTACAACCGAACTAAGATAGAGCTCTTAAATATTGTGTACGTATATATATTTCTTTATATCATATATATACTTGGTTAATTTCTCATTTCAGAAACATTTTTTTTTTTTTGGTAAAATGACTATTTTACTACAAGTACTATAAATATACAAAAATAAAAGTAATTTTGTGTCTGTTGCATAAGTTAGATTGTGTTATATTTGGTACACTTATAGTTCCTCGAGTAAAATTAATTATTAAAGATTTATTTTCACCGACAATAGTCATTATAAGCGTTTTAGTTACAGTGGTAAATACTAGAACGTATAAAGATATTACAACATTCTCTATAATTGGTACATGATTATTACCCTGCCTATTGTAGTACATTTTGACATCACAACTGCATTAACCAGGAACCGAACTTGCATTTGTAAACAGTAAAATAAGTAGTTAAGGGCATTCGGCAGTCGCCAGGCAAACGACAACACTTTATTTCACACCTCCTCCATCATTGGAACATTTTTTGCAAAAATAGCGCCATGCAATTTTTTTTCTAAATGTTCCAAATTTGTAATCTCCGGACTTTACATAAAATAAAACCATTTTTAATACTTGAGCTTCTTCCAACAACAGAAAATGTACAATTTTGTACACAAAGACACTTGAAAATAAAATCCGGGTTCACTCTGAATCGAGTTTTGAATTTGACATTTTCGGGACATATTTGGACCTATTGGGAAAGAAACTGTTTACTTTGATGTCACTTTAGTTCCAGGAACGTTCTTTCAAGAATTTCACAACAGATTCTACGTATATTAAATTTGTACAAGGCGAGGTCATATAAAAGAGTTCAAAATCTTGTGCCTTTGAAGCATAGTATCAAAAATAACAAGTATTCTTTTAGGAGAATTTCCTTTTCCTTGGATTGTAAAAGAGATAAAAAATTAAGGTTGAAATATAAAATTTGGCACATTGAACATTTTTGATACCTCTGGCCCTGCATCCTGTAGATGTTAAAAAAAACCGCAAACTAATGGTTAGGTTATAATTAAATGTTATTGTTCTTGAAGGATGTGCATGTGAGAAGACCCAAGTTTCTGCTTGTATAAGTTCGAGGTAAAATAAAAATAAAAGTATTCGAAATCTTGTGCCCTTTGAAGCGAACTTTCCAAAATAACTAATCCTTTAGGACAGCTCCCCTAGATTGTGGAAAATCAAAAAGTGAGGTAGAAATAAACAATTTAGCACGGTGCCGCATATTTTTAGTACCCCTGTCTTTACTACAAACTGAAATATGTTAAGAGTAGGTAGTTGCCAGGCAACTCAACATTACGAAGGCGTAGAACGGACACAGTAAAAATATTTTTATAATTGCAAGTTTAAAGTTGCAATTATATATATTTGCAACTTTAAACTTGCAATTAGGCTTAATTGTAAGTTTAAACTTGCAATTGTCCTTAATTGCCACTTTAAACTTGCAATAATGCTTAATTGCAAGTTTAAACTTGCAATTATGCATAATTGCAAGTTTAAGCTAGTTTAAACTTGCAATTATAAAAATATTTCTACTGTGTCCGTTCTACGCCTTCGTACAACATAGACTGAATTTTCACTCATAAATTTTGTTTGCATCGAATAACGGAGCTTCCTTCGTTTCGCTACTCCTTTATCAATTGTGGTCAGTAATTTTAACTTACATAGTCCATGAAAAAATTGAAAAAACCCCAAAAGTTTTGTGACAGGGATGAAACATGTGTACCCTTAGTTTTCGAAGGCGCTGAACACGACGGTGATATTTTTAAGGTTCCCACCCCTCAACAACTACCCTTAAACTCAAAAATCACCCTTATTTCGCTTTGTTTTTCCATCGTAGGCATGCAGATCGGCTTTTTGGGCAGGATTTGAGTAGGCCATATGAAATTTAACCATACAACATCTTATCCACCCCCGAGGTTGAAACTATCCCCTCTCCTAATACTAAAACATGTTGTATGGTTAAATTTTATACGGTCTACCCGAATCCTGTCCAAAAAGCCAACCTGCATGCCTACGATGGAAAAAAATAGAGGTGGTTTTTCGAGTTTAGGGATAGTTGCTGGGGTGGGAACCTTAAAAATATCACCATTGTGTTCAGCGCCCTTGAAAACGGGAAGGTACCCATGTTTCACCCTGTCACAGAAGCCTTTTCTGCAACTTAATGATGGACTATGACGTTTTTGTTGTATAATGCTTAATATGTAATATCTCGATTTACAGAATATGAAATTGCAAATAACCTTTTTCTGACTCAACTTAAATTTATGCTCATCATATGGAAACAAGGGGAAGTTCCGTTGTTGATAAGTGCCAAATTTATGGGTTAACATTCAGTTGGATATATATTTGGGGCGGCTGATATAAAGAGAGAAAAAGGGACCATAAGAAGAGTTAATGTTGTATTTACTGGGGATGTAGTTCGATAACCACAGTAGGGAATATTAATGTGGAATATAATCAGTATGATCTCGCACAACCACCCCCAATTTTGCAAGAGATAGAGTGTCTTTTTCTCAATTCTCTCTTCCACCTTCTTCCGCTATTGTGCACATGGTGTGAGCATGGCATTTCCGATTTATTCTTCTAAGTCTATTTTTATGCTAAATAAAATGGTCCCGTACCAATATTTTACATTTGTAACGTTCTTGCACTGTTTTTAACAAATTAGCAAGTTTGTATGCAAAGACGCTTATAAAATATTGATTTGTCAATTCACCTGCGTCGAGAAAACATAAAAATATGCAAAACAAAGGCTATTTATTAAATAGTTTCGAATTTGCAATTTGGAAGTCAAAATTAAAGATTATTTATCTTAAAAAGTGTTCATTGACAACAGAATTATTGATGGAACAAAATCTATAAATACAACTGTTTTAAAGCCATCGGAACATGTTTGGAACCAACAAACTAACAGAAAGACGAAGGGGGAGGGGGAGGGGGGATTTGGCCGGCAAAAACTGCACCCAAGAACAAAACGTATTATCCGCATAAGTACAAGACAGAGAGGTCATACGAAAACGTTCGGGATTTGGCGCCTTTAAAATGTAGTATCAAAAATAACAGTTATTCTTTTAAGATAGCTTCTTTATATTGGAAAAGGTATAAAAAATTGTAGTAGAAATAAAAATTTAGACAACATCGAACATTTTCGGTACCTCTGTCTCTTCCTCGCTGATATCAAATACAAACCTTTTCAAAAAACATTTTTCTGCACCAAAGGAGCTCCAAAGAAAAATTAAAAGCTCATATTAATATTCTGGAGCAAATTTGGAAAATCTCCGGGCCAAACGATAAAATTCCTTTCCCCAAGCCAAACATGGCAATACAAATGCAGGCTCGATTCCCGCCAATTTCCATACAACCGTTCGAAGGTTAACATACAGACAGCTAGAAATTTGCACTCCAAGTTAACTGTCATGGTTTCCTTGCAAATTTTATTAAATATATCATATATCACTTGACCGTAGAATCATGTCAACAAAAAAACAAAAAAAAAATATAATACAAGAAATAATATTCTTAGGTGTGGTATCACACAATAATTTAAAAAATATAAATTTTTTTACCTAAAATATTACTAAAAGGACAAGTCTTGAAGTATGTACACATACTAAAACCTATGTACACCGCGACAACTTTACACCATGATGGGATCCTCACAGTCGTCCATCACTTTCCCGCTAAACTCCGTCGACAACTGTCTCCTTAGCTTCGGCACCATGGGGCCTGTGGAAATAGACCGCACTACAGGCCTCGGCCTCTTATCACCTATGCAGGAGAGATCGTCCAGGCTTCCGTCTCCGTCAGTGGACAGCATGTCGTCGTCCGAGGTGGCGTGCGTCAGCGTCGGCAAAGTGGACGTCAGATGCTCCTTCTCCTTCTGGATCTCTTGGATGTGGTCCACTAGCAAGTGCTCCTCATCGTCAGTCTGTTGCTGGGAGGGCTGGTTCGCCGGCAGGAGCTCGTCGGGACTGAAAACTTTGGAACTGCGCAACGACGACAATCTATTGGTCGCTGCTTGGCAAGCCGTGTCTAGCGTATCTATGTCATCTAATGTGCTTCGTACCTTCCTCAACTGTACTTTTATTATGGTCTCGATGCATTGCGTCTGACTGCCGATGTCAATTAAACTCTCTTGTGCTGGAACCACTTTATTAGTCCGTAACACGCACGGCGCAAACACTATCGCCAACGAGGCGGCACTCATCCTGTTGGTCTCCTCATGCAACGCCACCCTAGCCAGGTGGAACATCAGCCTCTCCATTAGATCGTAATTTGGGGGCGGGAGCTTCTTCAAAATATCGTAGAGGGTCGTCACTCGATCGGTCTCCACATCTAAATTCGCCGCCGTTATAAAATTCTCGTAGCATTCGAAAGTGAGCAAAGGTTCAGGCATTTCTCGCAGAAAACTCTTTAAAACGGAAGCGAGCACGTGTACTTGGTACCTCTCGAATGCCACCTCTTCCGGATTCTCATCCATTTTGTTCTTGAGCTCTTTTATTTTCGAACTGACGCCGGATTTCCTATAGATACCCTCCGTATAGAGTCCATAGAGCTCTATCGTGCTCAGCAACCTCTCAATCACCGGCGGTATCTTATTCTCCTCGGTGACTAAAGTGACTAAGGATGCCCCGAAAATCCTGCGGGTCTCCCCCTGAAGACCAGATTCTTTTTGACACTGACTAGCATTTGTGTAACACTTTTTGTGGCAGGTCATCTTGCAACTCTGACACACCAGTCCACGCTCGATGGGCCACATGAAGAACGAACTGCAAATCTCGCAGGCCGTCGGAATGTTTATGATTGTCAGAAGGAATGTGTGACCATTGAGCTTGTACGTTTCCACTTTCCTTTTCTTTTCCTTTTTCCTCTTCGATTTGCTCGGTTTCTCCTCCGCCCTGCTCGACATGAACTCGTTCATGAACCCGCGGAAAGCGTTCACGCCCATCGTGACAGGAAAGTCTTTCGTTTCGTTGGCCTTCTGTTCGCGCTGGCACACCGTTTCCATCGCTTGTATGAACACCAAGATGAGGTCCTTATATTTGATGTTGCAAGTTTCGAGACTGTTGTGCTTGGTGGCATTGCTGTAGATCTGTATCAAGTTGTCTTTGAACTCTCTTAAAGCTTGCTTGAACAGCTTGTCCACTTCGCTGCTCTTTCCGCCCTCCGCCTCCATCTTCATTATCTTTTCCGTGATGAACTGCTGCATTAACGTGAGTTCCTCAGCTCCCGTTATGATCTGGTCGGTCCTATCTGTAAACTCGGACGTTCCGGTCAGGTTAAATTTGCTCTCGTCAGGTTTGCGTAAGTCGTACTGTGCTCTGGAATGCTTCCTGTGTTTCCGTCTTCCAGACCTGACCTCCACATTGGCACGTTGCAGTTCGCAGGGCATCTCGAACACATTCTTGTTCTGGATACACTTGGTGTGGAACTGTTTCTTACAAGTGGAACACTTGTAGCCGGGGGTGAGGAACGCATCCAATTTTTCCTTGCAGAAAGTGCAAGAGTCGTCCTTGGAAATCCTCGGAATTTTCCGGAACGTATGCCCAGCCAGTGACAACGTGTTAACATCCCCCCACTTGTAATCGTTACTTTTGATAGCGGGGCTCGCATCTGGTCCACCGGGTTGCTCTGATATGGTGCCTTTCGTGGCAGGGTCGCTGTTTCGCCTCCTCAAGTCCAAAGCTGGTAGATTTGGTCTCTGTCGCTTTGGAGTAAGTGACTGTTTATGCAACGGTGACCCAGTTTCGCCTTGTAAAAAAGCGTTGATAGAATCTTGGTTTCGGTTAAAATCGGGATGTACTTTGGACTCATCTATTGTGCCCAGTAAAAGATTCTTTTCGATGCTGCCACTATCGGTAACCTCCTCACCTAAGCTCTTGACGTGGGTACGTTTTGATTTCCGTGTATTTCTTATCGGAGCTTCTGGCCTTCCCAAAATTTGCTCCAGCTTATTAGGCGTTTGATCATACGGGTACACGTCAGGCCTGTCGTCTAAACCAGGTTTATCCCTGTTTGGTCGTCGCACGGGATGGTAGCTCCTTAGGTTCTTCCCATCGCTTACATACCTAAAGTCTCTTCTCACCGCTGGGTTCACAGCCTGTGTGCGGATTAGAGGAGGTTTGGCAAATTCTTCCGTAGAAAAGCTATCGTATGTCTTTTCGCTCATAATAGGGGGCGCCGATTGAGTAGCGCCACTTTCTGAGAATGTTTCGCTCGTAGTACTCGTTGAAGACCACTGTTTGCCCAGTGACGGCACATCCTGTTTGTTAAGTTCACGAACCGTCACACTGGAATGTGAATCGGAGCTTTGTTGGGATTCGTAACTTCGCTGGGATGCCAGTGAATCACCGCTGCCCTTTCGCTGTGGCGTGTAATCGAGATCGGAATAATCAATCGTTTGGTGAGCTTTCTGGATTTTCTTCCGCTGAGTCTCTAGCAGTAGCTTCTCTTGCTTTATGTCCTCCAATCTGCAACAGAAGAAAATGTTTACAAGGGAAAATCCAGTTTAAAAAAAAGTATCACAAAGGGACAAAACTTGTTTTTAAAGCATAAAAAAGATTTTTTAAATACTTATAATTGATGAATTTACCTATGTATTTCCCATCAAATTGGAAAGAAGGAATTGTAATAGCAATTCTAAAACCAAATTCCAACCATAAAAAACTATGAACTATAGACCAATTACATTGTTACCAGTACTAGGCAAAAACTTTGAAGGGATAATTAAACTGTTATTACAAGAATTGGTTGGTCGTAAAATTCCCGGCTACCAATTTGAGTTTACAGAGAAGGCATCAACAATTCGCCCACTTACTCTACCAACATCAAATATACAAACGGAGAAATTAATGGGAAAAAAATCAGCAGCAATTTTCTTGGACATCAACAAAGCGTTCGACAGTGTTTGGCACGAAGGACTATTATATAAGCTAAAAAAGTTAGATTGTCCTGAATATCTAAACCATGTTTTAAGAAATCATTTAAGGCAACGTAATAACCATCTGTCATAAATTTGAACCTGAACAAGAAGTCCCCCAAGGTTCCCCATTATCTCCTATATACCATTTACTGTCATGACATCTACAACTACAGTTTACAGTTCCAATTGCACACAATAACAACAATAGAAAACTAATGGAAATCCTTCAAAATCATACAGAACATAAAAATGGTTTAATCACACTGGAGGTGAAATCAAACCCACCAATATCTCAATTAGTTATTTTCAACCACCATCCCAAGATATCCTCTCCAACAATTACAATCGTAAATAAAATAGTTCACCTGAAAACAACAACCAAATACCTAGGTATTTATATAGATCACAAATTAATTTTAACAAGCACGCCCAAATCCTAAAGAAAAAAATTACTAGTAGAGCAAAACATTTCAGAAGTCTTACATATGGGAGCGTAGGTATTAACATCCATACCGCAACTAAAATATACAAAACAATATATCGGCCTATACTAGACTACAGGCTTGTGTTATAATCCAACAGTATAGAAATCCAAGGAAACAAAACATAGAAATTGCCAAACATTCGCCATGACAATAATTACTAAAATAAGACATCTGCTATATCCTCTACATAACCTCCCAACAATATACTTTTTCATAATACCAAAATTCAACCCATAAATCATAGACATAGATCACTACTAAAGAAATTTGCGAACATACCAAACAACCTACAGAAAATATTTAAATATTGCTTGGAACGAAATCCTTTAATCCACAATAAATTTAAATTCCCCGAGAAAACAATATGGGAGAACATCAACCACCTTAATGAAGAATCACAAAATTGAAAAATGTATTCGGTTTATCAACTGCTTATTATTTAAAAAAAATCAATACATCATATTTTTCTTGCAAATTGTAACAAATCATGTTTAATTTTTATATTGTTTAAACATATACACAGGCTGAAGGACCTGGGTCGATGGCCAATTGGATCTTATCCAATAAAGAACCTGTTTATTTACTTATTTATTATATTTAAATAAATAATATAAAAAGTATTCTAATATTGATACTTGATATTATTTTTATAATACGAAATAATTTTTTATACTCATAATTACGAATCATCAATGATAAAATTGTATTTTTCTTTAAAAAGAGCACTTCAAAGTTAAAATTACCAAAAAAATGGCGAACTACTGAAACTGCAGTGCCTAATCATGGAGGTGTCCTAAATGAAACCCATCCGTAACCCCCCAATTTGGAAATGGCGGACGTTCAAGAAACCACGGGATCATCCGGCCGTGCGGCTAGGCATCGGCAGAGTCCATTGGTTGCTGGATCGACCACGTGACTGCACTTACTGAGCAGATCTGCTAGAGAAACCGAGCGATCAATGTTCAGCTGTGCCATCACTGACACACACCTCCAACAGATGCTGTAAGGGTTCAGTATATATACTTACAGCGCCAAATGAAGTATCGGCGACATATAACTTTTATATTATAGTAAAATGACAATCGATAATTTTCTTGTTGTCAAATTTACATAAAAATCATTATTTTATAAACTGGAGCTACGAATAAAACATTTGGCTACATCATGTTTATTCATCTTTTAAATATTGATATTATTTATTACTTTCCCGGGTGTTGCGTTGCGGCACAGGTTGCGGCGGATAGAAGCCGTGTGCTTCATCCAGGCCATACCATACTTTCCCGTTGTAAACAAAATCAAATTTTATGAAATTATACTCTACTTATATTCAAATCAAAATGCGGTGATTAAACTTAACTTATTTCCACATCAATTTGATCCTAGATGAAATGTAACCTTCAACAATTTTAATGTTTTTAAAAAAATTAATATATTTGAAATTGCTTGACTTATGAAATTCTAATTTGGTACACATTGAACACAATGCAAACCCTAATTACTGATAACAAAATGAAGTTGTTTGAAGTACTAAAAGGGGTTTGATGAAAGTGGGTCACTCATAAAATTTAATAAAATTGTTGTTATCATCTATTGATTTAAAAAGCTTTATATCAGTTTGTGTATAATTTAATTTTAAAATATTTCTATTTTTAGGAATATATTTCACATGGTGTAATTGTTCTATGACCACTTATAGTGTATACGACCAGAATTGAAACCGTATAAAAACTAAAAGCCGGCAAAAACAGTCGGCATCTCTTGAGGGGGTAAACAGAAATGCTTGTCATACGAAACACAATAAAGAGATGCCAGCTGTTTTTGCCGGCTTTTAGTTTTTATACGGTTTCAATTCTGGTCGTATACACTTTACTTATCGTTTAAAGACAAAGTCGTTTATTTATATTCCAGTATTACTTTAAGAAACAAACTATTGACATTTCATCCCCATTAACTGATAACATTAACATTTAACTATTTTTCCTGTATTCTGATACTGCTTAAAAAATATCAATGTATTATACAGCTTTGATTTTAGTAATTAAAATCAGGTCGAAAAATAGTCCTGAAACAACTATTTTAAACCAGTTTCTGTAAAAAACTGTTGGTACCTCGGTTCCATTTCATTTTTAAATTTTATTACCAGAATATATAACTTATGGTACTGTACTTTGAGGAAATTCATACAGTGCACAAACAATTTTTCGTTTGCAAACGATGAGAATAATGGCAGGTGCCGAGATAAAGGATCATTGTCATCCCTTTTTTGTCAGTTTTGGCATAATGCCTCTTCCATCTGTTTTTATTTACTCCACTTTATTAGATATCCATAAAAACATCAATGACTATGACATACAGTCAAGTTCTCATAATTACTGGACAAGATCTGGTTTTCTATTAAAAAAGCCTCCATTAAATTAGATTTATACAATAAACTGCCTTTTAAAATGAGATCCTTGAATTTCCACTGTTTTAAATGCACATTGAAATCATTTATGTTAAGAAATTGCGTCTACTCTGTGAGCGAATATTTAAATTCAAACAATTTTATTGAATTAATGTGAAGTTCACCTCTTCTGTTATTTTATATGCCTATTTTTAACGTATTTGTTCTATTTTACTTATTTCTGCTTGCATATTTTTTACTCATATTTTAATCTCAAAAAATTGTTTTCTTCTTTTTTCTTCTTGTTTGTATGTAATATTGCTGTGTATCGTGTATTTTTATACACTGTATTATTTTTTTGACCTGCTACAAATGTATTCTGTATGTAAAGTAGTTAATAAAGTTCTATTCTACTCTATTCTATGGTTCCTACATCAAAATTGTACTGAAAACCATGTTCCGTGGAACCAACAGTATTTTACAAAAGCTGATTTAAAATAAACGTTTCAGGGTCATTTTATCGCCAGTTTTCAATTACATGGCTAATTAGATTTAAAAAAGAATGAGTATTCATCTCTCCCTAACACTCCTGCCCCCTTAGGACATATATTTATAAGAATTTTTTTCATATTCTTTGCAAACATTATCGTCACCTAAAATTAACAAAAAGTATTTCCCGACATCTTGTATACTGAGAAATTGAATTAAGAATTGTACAGAAATTAGTGTTATACAAGACTGATAATAATATTCTACTGGATTATGAACATCGTTTAGATATTTCTTTAAAACTTTTTTTTATAACGTTTGATATGCTGTAGCTCGTAAACTATCAACGCTAAATATAAAAATTTGAAATAAAAACTGTAGAAAATTGAGCGCTCTACAATATTGCTAATTGACATTTTAATGTGCGATCAATAACTTACGCAATAATCTGCAAAAATTACTTTTTGCAAAATTTGGAGCACTGTAACTTGTAAGCGGTTAGATCTATAAAAATCAACCTGCAATAAGAATTTATAAATAGTCTAGTACTGAACAAAAAAGGTCCTTACCATTTTTGTCGTAGCATCGATGGTTCACGAGATATTTACATTTGAATTGTTTGCAAAGAATATGCCAACTAACGCACACGCCCACCGACTCCGCCAAGGTAGCCAATACTCAGAAGGCACCTCTGAACACTTTCAAAAAAGAAAATTGCACGAGACAATTTTTGAATTACAAACCCACGTTTTTTGTCTATTGATTGAACAATAAATAGTTCCTAATGATGCATATCAGTTCGCAATTAATAATTTTCATTTAAAAAATACCATTGAGAAAACATTTCTTGATCTGATATTTTTATTAG
This sequence comes from Leptura quadrifasciata, assembly GCA_963675555.1. Classification (NCBI taxonomy): domain Eukaryota; kingdom Metazoa; phylum Arthropoda; class Insecta; order Coleoptera; family Cerambycidae; genus Leptura; species Leptura quadrifasciata. Next base: position 160,238,411 of record OY776675.1, read on the forward strand.
ATAGAACCTTTTAATAAACATTTGGATCACAGCATGCAAACAAATCTAATGAAATATGTAAATATTTCTTAAATAAATACAAGGTAGAATAAGTAAGTTTACTTTATAATTTATTTAAAACTTCTTTCCACATTTAAATAAAAACGAACACAACCACCTACATCAGATTGTTCTGCGGCCTGGTTGAAGGATTTCTCGTAAATAACATTGGCTTTTACAGTGTTGCCAATGGACTCAATTTGCGTGACGTCACGTATTAGGCAACCCAACATACTACTATATTAACGTCAATGGCGGGAAATGAATGCACTGGAACTTGACTTTTAATGCTCTTGTTAATAAAGATTACTATCATCAAGAGGGTTAAAACATGCCTTAGAATTTTATTTTACTTCTACCTCACAGAAAATATTTAACATCTTTCAGTAGCTAATTTGCATTCACAAAGTATGTGAAATTATATATACAGGGTGAAACGCAACTTACCCCAAAAAATTTAATCATTCATGCACCTTTAAATAAGAAGTCCGATTCTTGAAAAAAAAAAGTAATAAAAGTCCAACACAGAAAAAGATACAAATTGTTACAAATTAATGAAAATTTGTCGATGTCTTGGTCACTGATGAAGCTATTTCTACGCGTAATGGTATAACCAATCTTAATAATATGAACTTTTGGGCCATTAACAATCCTCATCCAGTAGTTCAGAATCACATTCAACATCGATGAACGCCTAATAGGTCCGTTCATATTGCCAAATCGGATGGATGGTCTGCAATATCTGCAGTTTCTCCGTAATGATCTTAGTCTTCTGGAAAATGTGCCCTTGAAGGTTCGAAGTCGGATGTGGTTTTTACATGATGGTGCATCCCCACATTATCGTTTAGTAGTCCGAGATTACTTGACCCAATTAAACGGAATACGGTGGATCGAACTGGGTGGACCCGTAGCTTGGCCTTCGCGGTCCCCGGATCTAAATCCTCTTGACTTCTTTTTGTGGGGGTATTTAAAAAATGAAGTCTACCAAACTGAAGTTGACAATATCGATGTATTACGTGAACGTATCACAACCCCTGTCCATAACCTGTGTCTTCGGGAACAGTAGGAAGGGAGAACACTTCAGCTAGTGTGACAAAATTGGATCAGGCGTGTTTGAATGTCAATCGACAGAACTTTGAACAGTTTTTATAGAAATAATATGTTATTTTAACATTTCCATTAATTTGTAATTTTAACAATTTGTATCTTTTTCTGTGTTGGAATTTTATTTAAAAAATTGTCATCTCCAGATGATGCCAACATGGTTGACGAAATGCGCATTGAATATATTACTGAGTGTGAAGTTTTTCATTATTAGTTCACACCAAAGACTTCAAATTCCTCGGGATAAATACTGGGTGTATCTGTATTGGATCAGATTCATGCAGATTAGAAAAAACCATGATTTTAAGCAACAGTTTCTAGAAACTTATGGCAGAAAGTGTTTTGTTCCGAAGATACAGGGCATTAAGAAGATTTTTATCACAATTCCTGATTATCTAGAGAAAAATTATATGACGAGGAAAGTTTTTAACTGTAAAATTGTATGCATGGTCAGAGTTTAAACAACTATCAAACTCACCTGTTATGAGTAGCATTATTCAGATAAGGATAATACGTCGGATGACTGGCTGATACACTGGGCAGAGACACCGTTGATCTTAATTTACTGTGAGCAGCAGTATCAATATCATCTTCTGGAATACCACTGCTCCTGAAATAAAGAAACTCTTGAGTAACATGCATGAATATAAGCAACAAATATGATCAAGTATTTCAATTTTTAGGTCAATTTTGCAACAGAAACCTAGATTGAAAAATTGTGTAAATGCGAATCTCTCTCAAGAGAAGAATTAATATTTGATCATTAATTTTCAGATAACACAATTCGATAAACCGTTTTTATAGTTTTCTCTAATATAAACAATTTTGTAAAATATCTAATTAAATATGCCTAATATCTAATTCAATATGTACTCCCGTTATTCCTTGCTTGCTTAGTGACACATCACATATCAAGATATTATTAGCCTTTCGATTCATTGTACACACTTTACAACTTACTCATCGGAATCCAGTAATCTTCTATCTGGCTGATCTGCACGTAGTTCCTCCTGACTCGACTCCTTGCTGACAAAAGCTTCATCCGAACTGCCATGTTTCACTTGAAGGTGAGATGGAAGGGCACTTACAATCTAGAAAAAAATACTCAATATTAGGGAATTTAATTGAATAATTGTTAAAACCTTTATGGTTTTTTTGGCATCATAATTTATCAACGTTGCTAGTTTTCACAATATTTTTCACTTTTTGTTTTGCCAAGGTGCGAATTTTACACTTGGAGAAGTTTTGAGTACTAGTACGGCCAACATAAAGAGGGTTGTCTCCATTTCTTGATTCAATGGCTATTAACTTTCACATCAAATAGGGAAATTCAAAATACCTGATAATCTCAGAGTCTAAGCAAGATATGTTAGTTGCCCATCCGATGGGAAAAAGTAATATTTCTTGATAATTTGAGTTCACAAAAATTTTCTATTACATCAGAAAAACAAAACTAATATTCCTCATTTGTGATATTAAAAAAAAACATAAAAAGGAATCATGATTTCTATACTAAAAAGATATATAATTCGAAACGACTGAGCCCATACCGCCTAGTCTAAATAACTCAGCGCAATCTGAATGATACGTTGTTTTAATTATCAAGTTTTATCCTGTGGATGTATTTTCACAATTTTTTTGAAAGGTACCAAAAAATTGTATCTTAACAGAAGAAAATTAATCTTATTGTTAAAAATTAAAATAGGTCTGATTAACTTAAAATAAACTATGGGGTATCTCAAGGCTCTGTTCTTGGTCCAATTCTATTTTTATTGTATATTAATGACCTAACTACAATTAACATCAGAGGAAAATTTACCCTAATCACCGACGATGCCACAATATTGTGGCATAGCAAGGGAAAAAAATATTCCGTATGAAAGCATATGCAACGACATTAAGAAAATCAAAGACTGGTGCGATTCTAACTTACTGTTATTTAATGTAGGCAAAACAAACATAACTTTCAAACGTAATCTGCCAGATATTCTCCTAGGGAACCATGTTCTTGAAAACTAAACATGCTTGAAATTTTTAGGATTGAATATTGACTGCAAATTAAAGTTTAGAGAACATATTACTGATTTAAATAGTAAAGTAGCATCTGGATGCTATGCAGTCAGGGTGATTCCCAATGAATTAGGATACTAAGCTGCCAAAGATGTATATTTTTCATTAATCAAATCACACCTATAATAATAATAATAATAATAACAGTCCTTTATTTAGCACTTTGCTATACATGTTCACAATAAAAGAAAAATATTTATATTTACACATACATCATAAACAATACTTATTCACATATTATAAGTAAGCAGTTCCTCTCTTACCTATACATACCTATACTTATACATACCTATACACTTATCATAATATATCAATCAATATCGATCAAATGTGTCAGCTCAACTATTAGCTAAATTAACATATAAGAGGAAACTCATTTGTAATTATCTGTAACTATTCTTTTGAAAGAAGCTATGTTACTTGCCTGCTTAGCTTCCCTAGTAAGGCTATTATATGCAATTAGACCCCTGAAGAAAATCGACCTCTGTGCAGCTGTTGTGTATACTGGTTGCAGCACAAAATTTATTCTACCTATAGTATTATAGTTGTGAAAATCCTCAAACGTTTGTACATTTTCTTGCAGATAGGGAGGTAACATATGCAGTTTAATTTTATGTATGAAAATCAGTACATTAAACTCGATATAATTGTACACATTCATCCATTCTAAAACTTCCAGCATGTCATTTACTCTAGTATAAATACTGCACTTTAATATAATCCTCATAGCTGTTCTGTAATTTTTGCAAACGTTCTATGTCACTCTGGTTAGAGAGATATAGAACAGTACTACAATAATTAAAATGTGGTAAAAGAATAGTGTTGTATATTAGTTTTCTACTATTGATAGACAAATACCAACTAACTCTTTTTAAAACATCAATCTTTTTAGCTACTTTTTTACATATATAATTAACGTGATTACTGAACTTAAGTTTATCGTCTATGATTACACCCAGATATTTAATTTCTTTGATGACTTCAATTACTTCCCCACACGCCTGTAATTCTAGTCTTAGCTGTTTTATTTCGTTTTTAAATTTCTGTTTTCCTATGATCATTCCTTTTGTTTTAGACACATTTAGTTTCAGTTTGTTTACTTCTAACCATTCACTAACCTCTCTCAAAACTTCGTTCATTTTATTGACCAATAACACACTACTATCCTCCGTTATATAAACAACTGTATCATCTGCAAACAAATGATAAGAAGAGTTGCTAAACAGATCTGACATGTCGTTAATGTATAAAATGAACAGTAGCGGCCCCAAAATACTTCCTTGTGGTATTCCAACATTTATATTTTTTTGTAGTCAATATATACTCGTTATATTTTACTCTTTGCATCCTACCATCCAAATAACTACTTAACCACATATGTACAACTCCATCCAATCCATATTCTTTTAGTAATCTCTCTGTTGACTGTTTCAAATGCGCGCTTTAAATCCAAGAAAACTATAGCGGTCACTTTACCTGAGTCACTTGCTTCCTTCCATTCGTTAATCACATACTGCAACGCACCTTCACAGCTATGACCTTCTCTAAAGCCAGATTGAAACTTACATATTAATTCGTTTTCTACAACGAATCGTAATATTTGCACATATACAACTTTTTCTAGTACCTTTTCAAATGCTGCAAGCATATTTATTGCACGAAATTCCTCCGCTTTAATGGTTTTGGCAACTTTTCTTATTGTAACGATGGTTGAAATTTTCAATGCATTAGGAACAATACCTAACTGCAACGAAGTGTTAATAATGTTAAGGAGTGGGTCAGCTATCACGTCAAAGAAGTCTTTATAAAAGGACATTCCAGTATCGTCAGGGCTGCTTTTATTTGCTAATGAAAAAATTATCGTTTTAAGTTCATTTTTATCCAATAACTGAAAGTCTGAAAACTTATTGGGATTATGCATTATTTGGTAAAGTCTATTATTATCTGGGATTTCATTCACAATTTCAGTCACACTATTTATGTAAATTTTTTTAATTTATTCTAATACCGAATATAGTGTAGAAGTTATAAATCTCTGTGTGTCAGATCATTTTTCTCAATTCTTAAAACTGGATACTAAGATTACACAAAAACAGGAGAAAAATAAGTACAATTATCGAAGACACTTTAGTTCAGAAAATATAATCCGCTTCCGGAATTATCTTAGAGACGAAGATTGGCAGGATATTTTCCTCCACGATTGTCCTGATACAGCTTTCGACATCTTTTCTAAAACATTACTTTATTACTTTGAGATATGTTTCCCAATTAAACGTTTTTCGGCAAAGAAAGAAAATAAGTTCATCATGACACCGGAATTAAGAGAACTAAAAAATAATGTGGCTCTCTACAGTACACTGAGTGAACACAATGCTAATTATGCTGTGATTAGCAAACATTTAAATAAGTGTTATAGGGAAAAATTAAAAATTGCTCAAAGGGAATATTATGACAGCCAAATTACAACATCTGACAATAAATCCAAAACAATGTGGAGAATTATAAATAATCTTCAGAAAAAAAATAACAAAAAAAGTGAAATTGTTATATTTAATGATAATGTTAAAATGGGTGATTTAGATGTTGCAAATAATTTTAATTTACATTTTACCTCCTCTAATGACAATAACATCCGAGACCTAGAATTTCTAAATAATAATGTTCTCTATTGCAACCAGACAATTAGCATGTGCAAAATACGTGAGGGTGATATAATATCTCTACAGGCTAAATTAAAAAACTCCAATTCATCTGGCATTGATAATATTTCAAATAATTAAATAGTTTAGAGTTGTGCAGGCCTCTAGCATATCTAATAAATTTAGCTATAGAAAAAGGAAGATTTCCAAATAAGTTAAAACTGGCCGCAGTTATACCACTCTATAAAAAAGGCGATTCTAATAATTATGCCAACTACAGAGCAATAAGTCTACTCTGTAGTATTTCTAAACTTTACGAACTAGTAATAAAAGAACAGCTAACTACTTTTTTTAACCAAAATAACATTCTTTCTAAGTCGCAACACGGTTTCATAAAAAACAAAAGTACTGAATCAGCGCTGTGCGAGTTTCAAAATATAATTGTTGATGCTTTGGATAATAAGCAACAAGTTTTAGGCTTATTTGTAGATTTCTCACGTGCTTTTGACTATGTTGATCATGATCTATTACTAGCAAAATTGTCGAAATATGGAATTAGAGGCACTCCGTTAAGTCTCTTAACATCGTATTTAAAAGGAAGAACACAAATTGTTAAAATAAATAATGTTACAAGTACTAGTTGTGATATTAAACAGGGTGTACCGCAAGGGTCGATTCTAGGATCTTTGCTGTTTATAGTCTTTGCCAATGACATAATTAACTTCTTAAACAGCAACTACCCAACAACTCGTACTGTATGTTATGCCGACGATACCAATGTTTTAGTAGTAGAAAATGATTTAGACACAGCCCAACATGTATATCAGAGTATAATTCTGTGGTCAGAAAAAAATTGTTTGCAATTAAATAGAGATAAAACAAACTCAATTTTATTTAGAATACGAGATGTTAATAAACTTTGTCTTTTTGGAAATGAAGAACTTGAGTTTACTTGTACTGAGTCAGTTAAGATGTTGGGTATTGTTTTCGACTACAAATTAGTGTGGTTACCACATCTTGACATGTTATGTTGCAAATTGCGTAAAAGCTGCTACGCTCTAAACTATATGGCAAAACATTGTAGCCCACACGTGCTCTTAACATTATATTATGCAAATTTTCATTCGCACTTAAAATATGGAATAGTTAATTGGGGAACTAGTGTTCAAGTAAATAGAGTATTTATACTTCAAAAGTATGCTATAAGGGTAATTGCTGGATTAGACTATCGCCAGTCATGTCGTAATGCCTTTAAGGACTTGAAAATTTTAACGGTTGCGGGAACCTATATTTTAGAAGTGTGTACTTATGTATATAAAAATATTTCACTGTTTTTGGCAAACCAACAGGATCATGGTCATGATACTAGGTTAAGAGGCTTGCTACTACCCAATAACTTCCGCACTACATTTTATCAAAAAAGTTTTTATTACACTGGATGTAAATTTTATAATGCGTTAAACCCCGAAATTAAAAACTCTTCCAATGCTCATACTTTTAAATCGAAATTAAAAGAATATTGCTGCAAAAGAACTGTTATACCCTTCAAGATTTTTTTTAAAACAAAAACATCCATTTAAAATTTTAAAACTATGCAATTATATTAATATATGTTATGTTTGTAATATTTTATTACCATATGTTTATGTCATTTACATATAAATGTGTGTGTATGTACTTATAAATATAGTTTATGTGTGTGTTTACTTTTAAATGTTATATACCTACTTTTCTTGACTTTTTCTTTTGTTAGTGTATTTTATACATTTAAATGAAAGAAATAAAATATATTATTATTTATTATTATTATTATTAAGTCTTTCAACGATATCATTCATATCCTGTAATAACTGATTACTAAACAACACCTCACTAACGGCCTCCCTATTTTTACTAGATATGATTTCTTTTAAGGATTTCCAGATCATTTTTGGGTCGCCTCTACAGAAATCAATTTTACTTTCAAAAAACCTACACTTCTCAGTTCTCACAATATTCACTACATTATTTCGTTTCCACTTATACTGTTTCCAATCATTTTGATTACCTGTTAACTTATAAATTTTATAACTTTCTTCCCTTTGTCTTATAACATTAAGGACAGTTTCATTAAACCACCCTTTATCTGCTTTCAGGGGACACCCAGTCAAAAATAAGCTATGCGATTCAAAAAAATCACAAATTTGATTTTTTTAAATAATCTCTAGCACGTTCATTAAAATAGGTAATAGTGATATTGGTCTAAAATTATTTAAATTATTTTGTATTACAAAAGCGTGCCATTAGATATCTGCGTAAGCTAGGACTCGCAACTCTTACAAGGATCTATTTGTGGCCAACAGAATTCTGACTGTGATATCTATTTTTATATTAAAGACAGTAGTCTTAATTCATAAATATAAAAATAATGTTACATTGCCATCCCCAAAAACTACACTTATCCAGGATTCTCTTGTTTATAATGGTCCTAAAATTTATAATCACTTACCAAGCCATATTAGGGACATGGTCTCTAATCAGGGTTTCAAAGTCGCAGTGAAAAATGTACTTATTGATAAATCCTATTATGAATTAAAAGAATACCTTCACAATACATTCTGATGCAGATATATAAGTTCCAAATGTTTGTCTGGAAAATGTAGTTTGTAGTTTGTTTGTATGATGTGATCCTATATTTATATATATTTATTTTTACATATTTATATTTTATAAAAGTGATATATCTTATTTCTATTTTTATTTGTATGTTTTGTCAACACTATTATCTTCTGGACAATAAAGTATATTTTGATAAATTGATGAATATTGATATTTTTTTATATAGTTAGGAAAACTAAACTTTAAAATATTTTCCCATTAAAAGAGTGTCATACATTACGCTATTTCTATATGTACAACGAACTAGACCGTGTTTTTTCAAGAAATGTTCCCAGAACCACACCCATAAATAAATCGTATCCCCCATGGTTTAACCGTAGAATAATTAGAGACATTAAACAAAAATCACGTCTTTGGCGTACATATAGAGATACCAGAGACGAAAATGCTCACAGAGATTTTAAATCTTTAAGGAGAAAAATCAAACAGGAAATAGGCGTTGCGCACAAAGACTACCTTAAAAATATTGAAATGCAGATTAAGTCAAACCCGAACAGATTTTGGTCACATATTAATAATATGAGAGATGTTACTAGTAGTCCAAGTGTAATGACGCAAGATAATGTACCTTTGAAGGACCCTCAACAAATTTTGAACAGATTTGCATCCCTTTTTCAATCTTCTTTTACAACGTCCACTGACTTTGATATGGAAGCCACTGACTCAAAGAGTAATGTACCACATTTCGCTATTCCAATAATTAACGAAGTAGACGTATTAAATGCGTTTAAATTGGTCAAACCGAAATTAACTACTGGTCCGGATGGAATACCCACATTTCTTTTGAAAGATTGTGCTGTGCTATTTGCTTTTCCTTTGTCAGTTATTTTCAATTTATCTCTTCAAACCGCTACGTTTCCTAACCTATGAAAACAAGCTAAAATTTGTCCCGTTTAAAAAGGGTGACAAGGCTGCAGTTGAAAACTATAGACCAATTACCATTTTATGTAACTTCAGCAAATTATTTGAAAGTGTCCTTTATAATATTTTATTTTCCCATGTTAAATCCCAAATTTGCTTTAATCAGCACAGGTTTCTCGCTGGTAGATCGACTGCTACAAATCTGGCTTGCATAACTCAATTTATTGCGGAGATGTTAGATGGAGGAGGTCAAGTTGACGTCATATATACAGATTTCTCTAAAGCCTTTGACACACTCGATCATGGTATCTTGTTACAAAAATTGTTCAACTTCGGCCTTACCGAAACATTTACTAACTTTTTTTACTCATATCTATCTGACAGGAAACTTACTGTCCAATACCATGGATTTAAGTCTGATGAAATAACAGCAACGTCTGGCGTTCCTCAAGGGTCCGTTCTTGGACCCTTGTTATCCATAATATTTATAAATGACATTAACTGTGAACTTCTAAATAGCACTCTGCTGTACGCTGACGATTGTAAGCTGTATTCGGCCATCAACAATTTAAATGACTGCTTTAACTTGCAAAAAGATTTGCAACAAATTAGTATGTGGTGTGACAAAAATAAACTGCATCTAAATATTAATAAACGTAAATACATGACTTTCACAAGAAAGCTTAATCCAACTGACTTTACTTATTCTTTAAAAGATATTCAGCTATCTAGATGTAGTCAATTTAAAGATCTTGGGGTCATCTTCGACAGTAAGTTAACCTTTAGTAATCATATAAATGCTATCGTGGCCAGTTCTTACAGAAACTTAGGTTTCATAATCAGAAATACCAAAGACTTTGTGGATAATAACACCTTGATATTGCTGTTTAATGCATTTGTCAGATCAAAATTAGAGTATGCCTCCATAATCTGGAGTCCAGAATACGCCGTGCATAAACTTAGCGTTGAAAAAACGCAAAGAATCTTCAGTAAATATCTTTGGTATAGAAATGACGGAATTTATCCAGCAAGAGGTACACTTCAATGTGATCTATTAAACAGATATCAAATACATGATTTGGAATCCCGCCGTAAGTATTCTTTGATTGTGTTTTTATATAAAATTTTGAATAGTGTGATTGAGTTATGTAGTTATGTCAAATTACATGTACCATCAGTTCATACACACTCAAATAATTCTTTTTATCTAAATACGCCTCGTACAAATTTACTTAAGTCTTCACTCTTGCATATGTATTCAAGCTATGCATATATACAGGACGATGTTGATATATTTTGTACTACTGTTAAAAAAATTAAGCAATCTGTATTGCATTCAAACTAAAAATATTTACGAGTTTTATGTACAAATATTTTATGTAATTATACTTAAGTTTTTCACATGTATTTATCGTACAAAATTCTGTAACAATGTTTTTTTCTTTCCTACCCCCTGTAATTGGATTTCTTATCTGTTTGGGTAGTTGTATTCTAAATAAATAAATAAATAAAAGTGTTTTCTATTGTTTGATGTTTCTTTACTTCATCAGGCATAAGATGCATTTTCAATTATCTCCTGATGATCCCCACTTGGTTGCCTAAATAGAAGTAAAAGTTCAGGCTTGTAATCAAACTACTTCATGCGACATTACAGAACTCCGAAATCAGCTTACTGTACACATTACACATGTAATTAAAAAAATAATGTAAACATAAAAGCACAATCTGTGATAGCCTGAATATTTTGGCATGTTTATCTTTGGGCAAGTTTATTTGCAAAATAAGCGTATAATAAAATAATTGTTTAGAATGCACATTCAAAAATTATTTATTATTATGGACATTTCATTAGTTTCCGATATTCTGAAATTTTGTGTTCTTTACCTAATCGACGATTTAAAATTTATTGTCATGAAATTTTTGTTTCTGCTCGAACCAAGTCATCATGCACTGTACAGATATGTGTGGAATATCACATTAAATTTTTTACAAGAGATATCCTTTTCACACAACCACGTGCTTTCTTTATTACGTCTGTCTCAGATTTTATCAAGATAAATGCACATTTTAAATGCATTCCTCTAGTGTTTAAAAATGATACGTTTTAGTTTGTACTTGAGTTATGGTTTATGTAACTATAGTTCTAATACTATCTACTGATGATGTCATTTTATAAATCGCGATTAATAACCGTTTTTTTAAATAAAAAATAAAATTGGAGAAATAAATCAAATACTTAATGATAAGAGATAATTTTATTATTTGTAATAGATTTAATAATTATTAATTTAAAAACACAACAAACTGAAATATGCAGAAAATAAAACATCCCTCAAATATATCAAAAATTTTTGAATGAATTTGTTAAGCCTAAAGCAGTGTAACAATTACCACAATTTATTTACTTTGATTAAATATGATGTTTGTTGATGGCAAACAGTTCCAATTATTTCTCCCTAACTAGTTCTATGAAGAGATTGTCCAGAGGAAATAAATACAATTCTAATTCAATTAACGGTTTACTGAAAGAATAAATAAGATTTCTCTTATAAATATGGAGCAAGACCAAAAAAACCAAAACCAGTGAATACGTCTTTTTGTTCAAAGATATGATCATTTCAGTGTTAGGAATAATTTATAATCATCTGCAAAAGATTCTGCCTGGTTTATGGATGCCAATTTCGGAGATGTTGCTGAATGTCAGTCTCACCACTTTTACGTCTTCGAACTGAAAACAATATTAGACGCAAATGTTGGTACTGGTAATCCCAGATATAACCATCAGCATACATAAACACTTAATGACAATTTATGCTACTACAAGTTTAAAAAATGCTTCCCTTCGGCTGGATGCATATGCAACCAAATCTGTAGTCTAGGTGATAAAACACACTTAATTTATTTACAATCTTTGTTAAGATATCTTTAATTTTTTATATACAATAAAGTCTAAGAGAACAAAAAAAACTGAATCTAATTTAATCATCAACTTTCGTAACATGTTCTTTTAAAACTGTATATTGTGCAGTTGTTAAAAGGGATAAAAATAAAAATGTATCTAAATATTTTAAAGCAATTTTATAGTATTATAGCAGATGTAAAATTACATGACGATTTTAATCTAAAACTCTACCTAAAAAGTAAAAGATTTCAAATAATCAAAGAAAATATCTTCTGAGCCCCGAGTAGGTTTTGAGCATCACAGCATCAAAACCTACCCAGGGCTACTATATTTCTATATGTTATAAAACCTTTGGCACTGTTTGGCATGAGAGGTCAACCACCACCGGCAGTCACTGTACAAATTCTAGGTAGTCTTTCTGCAGTCTAATAGGCAGTCGCGGCAGTCTAGTCAGCAGTCTCGGCAATTGTAGCGGCAATCATGTCGGCAGTCGCGGCAGTACTAGGAGATTTGAACAATATAGGCAGTCGCCTCAGCAGTCGCTGTACAAATTTTCACAGGTGGTTTACCCCTCAGTAAACTCAAACATCTCAATTGTTCAAATTATTTGTCTTAATAACAAAGAGCATTTTCTAGGAAACCGCTCCCTTCAAGTCAAAATAAACAATTCATTTTCTAAAATTCTTATTCCACAGCAAGGTGTTCCATAGGGCACTACGGTCATATTTGTGACTGGACTTTAAGAAAAAACTTAATTTTCGATTTATTGAGCAATAGAACAAAATTCTATAAAGTGGTGCTTACAGTTAGTTCTATAAAATGACATAATTATCTAAAGGAAATTGTAACCACATTTGAATAGGTTCCGATAGTAGCTTACAAAAATTATTAAAACCCGGAAATATCACATTAAGTATATGAAAAAAATGGAAAATTATGATTGCTTTAATTGGAACAAATAAACAATTTTGATAGCAATCAATGTCAGTTGTGACCCCCAAAAATATATTCTAATTAGAAATCAAACATAACTCAGATAAGATGTTTTAGTTCATTAATAACGGCTTTTAACAACCATAAAATACGAGACCAATAAACTTGCAATCATTTAAAATAGTTTAATAATAAATACATATACAGGATGCAACACATAGTAAAAAAAATCCCTGGATAATATTTCCTATGTTTTCAATTCTAGGCAATTTTTAAACAAAACAATGTTTTTTCCACGTTTTTGAACTACCTGCCTCTTCATAACTGCAGATACGGGGCAAACTAATAAAAGATAATTTATCTTTTGATTTTGATACTTGACAAGTTGGCATCATTTCCACTTGGTACAGTTGTAGTGAAATTTTTATAACTATATTACAATTATTTTTATACCTAACATCAAACAGACTTACATAAATTTTAGGAAATCCATAAAATGGTTCGAAGAAAATATTCATGATCAAAACTAAACACTCACACTTTTGACAGTTTCACATAGTTTTCTATTAACTTTTTATGAAATGACTCGGATATATTTTTGCAGAAAAGGGTTTTTTATTACAAATATCCGCCCTTAGCTACCTATACAAAAGGAGGTAGTACTGCACTTCTCACTCTTACTTGCACATCTAATTAAACACGTTTAACTGCTCTACCAATGACTCAATAGGGCATAAAGGCAAATTATAATGTCCAAGGCACCGAGGTGTATGCACTCATAAATGAGTATGTGACTCTGGTAAGGTCTTGGGTGAATTTGTCATGAATGTCAATACACTAAGATTATACTCATAAAATCTATTGTGAAAGATAAACAATGTTGGGATAATTACATACTTTATATATGTAAGATTTTGTTGAACTTAACTAAACAACAATTAGGGATTCACAGTAAAAATTGAGAAGACCATTTTAAGAAATATATTGCACTGCTTATCTATTTATAGTTGTTTGTTCTAATAGTACCTCAGACAATTTTAATGAACATTTCTCTTAGGAATTGACTAATTTTAATGGGGTTGAGACGTTTGGGGTGGACTAATAGATAATGGAATAAGTACCACAAATGCCAAATACTACGCCATATACTATTTTCTTACAACTAAACTGAGATATAAGTGGGAATATATATATGAAAAGAATCGGCTTTCATAAACCCGACTAGATGCTCGCGAATTCATTGTGAATTACCATATAAGTTTTGGCATGATAATTATAACTTAAAAGAGAGCAACGTTTCGACACCCTTCAATTTACTTCACCTTTTATCCTTAAACAGGAAGAATATAATTAACCACCTAATTGCGTTCTTGCAAGAGACGAAAATTAAGTTATAGGCTAGCTTTGTTTCCTTTGTTTTATACCTGTGTGTTATTATACTCTTCTATCAATGGTCTAGTTTTGTGTGTGCTGAAAAAAAATATCCTGAAGGGCCTCTGCACGAGAAGTTTGTGACCTTTGTTTAGCTGATTATTGTTTTTTTTTCTGGTGTGTGAGTAGGTTGGAGTAGGTTTTCTATTTTTGTGTCCTAAGGCTTGCAATAATTTAAATAAATACATGGCTGGCTGAATGGCTTCGGCCCTAATGCAAAAAAAACGCCATATATTATACTTACACGTTTCGTCAATCATGTTGGTAATAAAAAGTAGTAGTTGATATGAGGGTATATGTTGGGAAGTAACAGAAAAAAATATCACAAATATTAACACAATCAGTGCAAAAACCAGACTCCATTATCGCCTAAGGATTTCTGTCTAACATTTTTACGTTTTCATACTTGATTTTATGATTCTCAATGTTAATGAACATGTCCTGCCACTGCCGACTTATCTGTGTATCAGAGTTGGATGATCGTCTAGAGTTCTTTGATTCTACACTGGATACTCCACTTTGTTTGTCTGTTGTACACTTCCCATTGATAAACACATTTTGTCTGACAGTTTAAGTTACGACTGAATGGTGAAAAAATACGACAGTTACTTTCCTCAAACGAGGACCCCATCCTTACTGTTGGTGTTTACCAATTGGACTGTACATGTAGTAAGAGTTATATTGGGCAGACGGGGCAAGATATAGAACACACAATTAACGAACACCAATGAAACACTAGACTTAATACACAGATAAGTTGGTAATGGTAGAAATTGTTTTTCACAATGAGAACTATAAAATCAGGTATGGAAATATCGAAATCTTTGACATAAGTAAGCACTATTATTATTATTGCCAGAGGACCTAAACAATCACTCAATATGGTTACCAGCTTTATTAAAAAATTGACTCTATTGAGTGAAATATAATTAGAAGTGGGCCACAATAAATCAAATGATTGCAGTGGAGGGTCTGATATCAACCCGCTTACATTTCAACCTAACCTAAGGGCTATTACGAAAGAATTTATTTATTTTTATTTAATTCACGGGATAATCCCATTATACAGTGTACAAAGACAAAAAAAGTGAAAGGAACATGTACTTATAAATATTTCCTAATAAAAATATAGAGCAAAAACCCTTCTGAAATGTCCACATGTACTCCTACATACAGAGAACTATATGTTGCACACAAACACACACCTTCACAGATAAAAAAACCGCTGCCCAAGGAATCACTACTTCCACATCCAGATTTTGTATCCAAGTCTTATACACACTAAATTCCAATGTAATATTTTACTCCCTTTAATAATGGGGTGGGGATGGCAATGGGCGTGGTAGAGGGGCTGGCTAATGTCAAAATTTTTTTAGAGGTCCTTGGTTCTCGTATACGCACTAAATCCCGATTTAATTTTTTATTCCCTTAAACAATAGGGTGGGGGTGGCAATGGGGGTGGTAGACGAGGTGACTCTAATGGCAGAAATATATTTCTCGATTTACGCTTTTCAAATGTTTTTAATATAAAAGTAACTGAAGCTGTGGACTTGCTGTTACCAAACAATTACCATCATGTAGCCTATGACTTTACCATATTAATTCCTACCAATGGCAATGATTCGCTTAAAATTGTAGATTATTACTATGATTTTAGAAATGCTAACTATATTGGTTTGAATAATTATCTTGCGTCTATAAATTGGAATGCAATTTTCATTGGTAATGATCTCAATCAAATGACTCCTGAATTTTATGAAGTTCTGTATACAGGCATAGCTTTTTTGTTCTCCTAAAAAAATATATGTCCTCCACCTTCCCAAAATATTTTAATGCTGAATATTTGCAGTTTTCTCACCTTAGAGCTAGACAGAGCTGGTCCTAAGCACTGTGCTTAGTGCTTGTCTAAGCACTCTAAGCACTTTTGTGCTCGGGAGCACTGTGCTTAGGAGCACTTTTTAAAAAAGGTGCTTATTGCTTCGAGCACTTTATGAAAGGGCTTAGTGCTTAGTAATCGCATAAAGTGCTCGCGAGCACTCTGAACGAGCTTACGAGCACTTTAGTGCTCGCGAGCACTCTGAAAGTGCTTACGAGCACTTTAGTGCTCGCGAGCACGCCAAAAAACTCCCAAGCACGTTAGAAAACCAACGAGAGAGGCATTATTTTTACATGACATTTGTATACTGGACATGGATATACAAACGTCGTGACTCACATCCAGTTTAGGAGAAAAAAATTAGAAAGTACTTTGAAAAAAATTTATATATACACATTGTCCTCCTTTAAGTAGGATCAGTCTTTCGGCTGGTGTTTGTTGCAATCGAAGCATTAGCGTTTTGATGGTAATATGCAATTATTACACTTAACGCGCCAGATTTGTAACTTTGGTTGCAGTCTGGTTACTTTCCTTATAGTAAAATAAGGATTTATAGAGGAGTTTGCGACTAAAAATATTATGTTTAATTATCTACTTAGTATGGATCAATTGTTAAAGAATAACCCAAAATACTTTCGGAAATACATAAGTAATAAGAGATCTAAGAGAATAACTAAATATGTATAATATACACATAACTGAAAACTTTATATTAATCTTTTAATAACTGAAAAAACTGCTCAAATATAGTAAAAAGCAATCTCTATGTACCTGACTCACCTGCGGTTTCTTAGTCGGCAGGTCCCCTCTCAACTTGAGATCGGTGATCATCTTCCTAACCTTAAATCCTCGGCAGTGAGCCTGGAACACCACCAGTCCAGACTTCAGCTTCTGCATCCAACTCTTACACTTATACCCCCGCCAATACTTCTGGATCTTTATCACAGCCTGCAACCGTTTCACATACTTTTGCACCAGGTACATCCTGCAGTAAGACTGGATGGTGACCACCGCCCATTTCATCCTAAGGAAGCGTCTCCTTTCTAAGCAGGCGCGGAACCACCTTTGCAACGTGACGATGCCAGCCATGATCTGCTGATGCAGCTTGCAGTCCAACTTGTACTTCTCGGACTCTCGCATGAAGACCTTTGTGCTCCCCAACTGGTAGTTGTCCCGATTCAAGTTCAGTGTCGCTAAAAAGTCCCGGACATCGCTTTGAGAGCTGAGCAAGCCCTTCGGCAGTAGAATCCGATACAGTTGTATAAACTCGTCGTAGGTTAATCGTACATTGAATCCAGCTTGACGTATCCTTACCGTCTCTAGCATGCCAGTGTAACGCAACTGTCTCTGTACCGTTTCCTCATTGAAGGTGTTTGGTATTTTGTTGCTATTTGACTTGATGCAGCGGATAAAGAACGGATTGGCCTGGTTCAAGGTATCCATTAGAGAGTGCAGGGACTGTTGAAATTGAGCAGTAACTGTCATGGGTTGTTTCCTCGCCTTCCCTAGTTGGCCTTGGCCTTGAGCTGTGATGCCTGTTCTACCCGCCAGCGTTTTGACTGACTGGAGGTTCTTCAGACCTTTCTTGCCTCGTTCCCTGGGTCTGAACGACTTGTTTTTCCTAGACGAAAAAGAAAACGTGTTAACTGATGGAAAAAAGTGTCGTTGCAATTTTGATAGGTTAGTTTGTGAGAAACATGCAATTGGCCATGCAATTAAAGAGGAAGGATTATATAAACAGTTTTATTGTCAAATGATTTATAGCAAAGTTAGAAAAATAGTTTATTGTTTATTTATTTGGCACATTTTTAGGAGCAGATAGAAACTATCCGACAATATTATGAATTATCCAACTGTGCTGCCTCTTCTTTTTGGATGCCGTAATTGATTTAGAAGGTAAAATAACATTTAGGGGGCACAAATCGCTGTACTGTATCGGCGTTTGTGCAAGGTGGGGCAAAAATTCCTGTGAGATTTCAGTAAGTTGCCTTTTTGATCATAGATTACTGTCAATTGTGCTTCTACAGTCGGCAAGTAAAGTTAATTTATGAAATGTAATGTAATTTAGGAATATATAAAATAACAGTTAATTATTAAAAGCTTATCTCCACAATTCTTTATTTATTCAATAAACAAATTGCAAAATATACACTAACAGTAAACTCAAACCTAACAAAGGCATTTGATCAAGTCAATCACAAAGACTTAATCACTTTATTTTAATAAAATGTTTAGGAACACATTTTACAAAAGATTTTAACATTAACTTTTTGGAACAGAGTGCAAGCAGAAGTAAACTCCTTGACATAACAAACATATTTGACCTAAAACAAACAATATGTGATTTTACTCATGAACACATAAATGCACAAACATGTCTTGACAACATATTCACAAATGTCCATATACAGGGTGTCTCACCGGGAATTAAATCGATCGATATAGGGAAAAGTACGCATCAGAAAATTTTGAAAATTTAGATAATTAATCAGTGTGGCCAGTCCAACTAAAATAATTACAAGCAGCTGGGCACTTCCGCTTATACCGGAAGAAGATACCAACTTGCTTATTTTAAATGGAACACTCTATATATTTTAGGGTTTTCGAAAAGAGCATAAAATTCTGAGTCGAAAAAACACATAAAAAGAACACATGGAGAACTACGTTCTACAACTGAAATAAATTCAATAATATCATACCAAGTGTTCCGTTTTTCGCGTTACATTTTGTCAACTTCAAACCAGGTCAAATGGAACACCCTGTATTTTTTTACGTCAAGTTGTGTAAAATTGAATTCCCTTTTTTCTGATATTAGCATTGTGGGGGTTAAAGTTACACCTTTTTGAAATACTTGCGATTTTATTAGAAATTCATGAATTGTTGTAATCATTTCATCAAAATAGCAATGATTAGAAACAATCAGTTATTATCTTATGTCAAAAAATGCCAGCACATTTAAATTATACCAACGAAAATTTTATAAATTTGTTTATTATTTATGGAGAATGTGATAAAGTAATATCAAGAACTTGCAGCACATTTGCTACTCGATATCCAGAAAAACGGAAACCGTCACCAAACACTGTAAAACGCATACTAGACATTTTTTTAAATTATGGCTCTGTCAAGGCAAAAATGCAAAGAAGAAAGCCTATTGTTGATGACGAAAACATTGAAATAGTCATTCTGGGATATTTTCATGCATTTCCAAGGATGTCATTAAGACAAGCTGCTCTGGAATCGGGACTATGCAAGGATTCAATTCACAGAATCTTATTAAAACATAAGTTTCACCCGTTTTCATTCCATATAGTTCAAGGATTAAAAGAAACAGATTTCCTAAGAAGACAGAATTTACTCTAATAAGGTCTGAGGATCATGATTCTTATTTGGGAGATATTATATGGACAGATGAAGCAAAATTTACTAAAAATGGACTTTTTAATAGACACAATCGCATTATTGGAGTGACTCAAATCCTCATTTGTTCGGAGAGCGAAATTTTTAGAAAAGTTAGCAGCCCAATGTTTACTGTGCCATAAGAAACGATAGAGTGGTGGCATTACAATTTTATCAGGAAAATTTAAACGGTAAATTAAATTTTCTCTTCTGCTAATATGTATAGGCAAATTTTTTTTTTTTTTTTAGGTGAAAGATATCTGAATATCTTACAAAATTTGAATAATAACTATTTACAAAATTTACCTCTCGCCGAACATAGAAACATTTTTTATCAGCACGAGGGTGCTCCCCCACATAACGCATAATTAATAATTATTTACAAGCAACTTTTTATGAACAATGGATTGCCAATAATGGACCTTTCTTATGGCCTCCTTGCTCGCCCGATTTATCAGTTCTGGATTATTTCATTTGGGGAACTATTAAAAATAAAGTTTATGAGAGCCCATTAACAACCATTGAAGATGCAAAGAATAAGAAATGCATTTCAAAACATATCACAGGATTCAATTAGAAGAGCTACCCATGAGGAACTAATCCGAAGGTGTGAAAATTGTGTCGAGGTTCGAGGGCGAAATTTTAAGCAATTATTAAATTAAAATGAAATTATAAATTGATCTTATCTCTGCTATTTTAGTTCATGCCATTATCTTCAATTCGATTAATACGCATGTTACAGTGTTAGTGTTATTTTGCGTTTCTGTGGATATTGAGTAGCAAATGTGCTCCAAGTTCTTGATATTACTTTATCACATTCTCCATAAATAATAAACAAATTTAAAAAGTTTTCGTTGGTTTAATTTAAACGTGCTGGCATTTTTTGACATAAGATAATAACTGATTATTTCTAATCATGGCTATTTTGATGAAATGATTACAACAATTCATGAATTTCTAATAAAATCGCAAATATTTCAAAAAGTTGTAACTTTAACCACCACAATGCTAATATCAGAAAAAGGGAATTCAATTTTACACAACTTCACGATGAATTATCATTATCAACTATAAAAATGAATGGAAGAAAAAATAAAAGTTGGATTACACAGGAAGTCATAGAATCAAAAGAAAAACTGCTATTTATTTATTCAGTGTACAAGAAAAACCCCACAGAATGTAACAAAACTGAATATAAAATTTACAAAAAAATACATCATACTCACTAAATCCAAGCAGCAACATAACATTACAATTTCAAATTCAGACAACAAATGTAAAACTACTTGGAATATAATAAAAATGAAACAGGCAGGAAGTATAAACAGCAAAATCTTCCAGGTGAAAATCCTACGCCAGACATATTAAATTGCTTTTTCACAAATTGCGGTGAAAATATCGTGGAAACCTCCAAACGAGTCAAGTCACCTCCTCAATAGAGCTCTGCAGAAAGAAACAAATTTCAAAATAAACTATATATTCTTAAGCCCACTGGTCCCAGAGGACATTGGTAAATATCCAAAGTACAGCATGTTATAAATGCATTTTGTTAACATGAAAATGAGATGAAATAAAGAGGGAAAAAAGATCCATTCTTGAAAATTGTAAAAAATGCACTTTTCTTGAAAAAAAAAAAAATGTAGGTTTTAACTTTATCGTCGGGTTCAAAATATTATATTTTGTACGTCATTTCTGATCGTTCTATTTGAGATACAATATCCGCATTAGTTGCATTCGATTTGCACATAGATGAAAAATATCCTATTTTGAATTTTCGACAATTTTTTATGTTTCTTCATTATTTTCAGGATGGATTACTATACCTGATATCAGAATCAAATATAGGGAGAGTATTTTTAACATACTTAATTGAAACTTTCCTAAGGAAAATGCTTACTAGTAATGATATAGATATTTTCAAAAGCGATAAAATGAGATGAAGAAATAAATTCATAAACCTATAAAATAATAAAGTAATCAAATCGTGTATTAAGCTATTTATAATCTTTGTGTATTATTTGTAGCTCGAACTATTCATTCATACTTTTAATAAGAAATAACTTTCGTCTGACCAATCGTTCATTTTGGACATTCAGCCACTTTGGGTTTATTCTCACACATATGTTCGCAAATATACCTCGTTATCACTAAAACAAATAATATTTCTATAAAAACTGCCACCTAAGTTAGACCACCACCATCCATTCCCCGGTTAGGCATTGCTCCTAAACCACATTATTTAAATCTAAACCAACATACATTACTATCTGATTTGCCCTCTGTATAGCCCTAGCCTCGTCAGGGGCAAGTCTTTCAAGGGCGGCCGACGTCCCTGGACTACCACCAGTCGACTCCTTCCTGCGGCGGTCCTCCTCTGCGTTTTTACTACTGCTACCGCTACTCCTATTTCGTTGGTAAAATTGCGGCCAAGAGAGCCTGTTATGGTTGTTATTGCTAGCAGATTCGTTGTCATTGTTTCGGCCCGTTCGGTTAAATGATACGGTATTTCGTTGTTTGCTGGGTTACAGAAATTCAAACAGAAACATAAAGTATTCTACATGTTAACCAACCTTACTTAACAAAGACTACTAGATACTCAATATTTTTATTATTATTATTAAATTTAGTAGAATGCAGGTTTTCACGGCCGTTGTCTAATGAAGTAGATTCTTCCAGGTCTTGCCGTGGTCGTCGAACTTGACTTGACGTTTTGCTGATCATCCTGTCAGATTCTAAAGTCTTTAGAATCCTTCTGAAGAAGCTGACAGGATGATCAGCGAAACGTCAAGTCAAGTTCGACGACCACGGCAAGACCCGGAAGAATCTACTTCATTATTATTAAATTTGTATATTAACTTTTCAAGTTTTAATTACGATTAAAGGACATTTTAGTTAAGTATTTCTTAATCTTACGGCATGCACAAAAATCAACACAGAACATTTCCATGCTCATAACGATGAGATGATGAAATAAAAAAATATCAATCCGAACCAAAGTATGAAAAAGTAAAGACAAATCTAAAAGAAAATTTTTAGTCCATAAATTTTCAATCAACAAAAAAGGGTTATTTTATTCATGAATATTGGCCTGATAAAGATAGACAGAAAAACAAGCATTTCACCCGAGTCAAATATCATCTTTTAACAAAAAAACTTAGACTCAGTTTGTGAAACTAAAATAAATTGATAAAAACGATAATCAAAGAGTTCCTACTCTATCTCTACCAGGCAGATAGTAAATGGAGTGCTCCCGAACACAAACTACATGTTACTAGCCCTCTATTAGGTGTTATTTACTGAAATATTATGCAGGTTGTGGTTTTTTATTAACGTTCAATTTGCTTCGGCAGCACCCCGTCGTGAATAACCCTCGTAACAGATGGAAGAACGGGAACAAAATGGACATGAAACTATGGGGAAAACGTCAACCGTTGAAACTTACGCGATTCTGTTAACCGTGAGATTCACAGCAGATACTGTCACGAGATGGCTACAGAATGACAGATTTATGTATAAAAACAGTATTGTACCACACACAAAAAAGTCACATAACATAATTGACGGTTAGTCAGTCTCAAAAATTGTTATGGCCCAGAAAAACTGGGAATGGAGTGAAATACCTGCGAATGATGTCCAGTAAATTTAGTAATAAATAATGAAGCATGTTTTAAAAAATGCAGTAGTTTCTCTACTTTTCAAGTAAAATTTTGACATACAACCAATGGCGGTTCAAAAATTGGAAAATTATGGTAGGCTTGTGAAATAACTTCTCCAGCTTTCAAATAAAAGGTATTGTACGTACAATTTGAAATCGAGAGACTTCTGCTGTATTAAAATGCTTAGGTAGTAGCTCTCGACACCACCTTGAAAAATGGTCGAATTTTTTTCATCAAATATTTTAAAAACCGTTAACGTTATCACAAAGAATTAAAATGCCAAAATTAATCATTAAAGAATTATCTGTAACTTAGTATTCTTTTATTACAGTGCAATGTGCGATAAAAAGTAACAGACAGCAAAAACATTTTAGTAATTTTTGGCAATGTTACTCTACTTTATCATTCTTTGTTAAATTTCAGAATTATTTCTTCTCGCAAAATATTAAAAATTGCATATAGTCCAAGTAAGGACTTCCCTACACTCAAAAAACGCAACAAAAACTTTACGACATAATTATATCGCCGCGGGCCATGGCGCCATGCCTGTCCTCAAACGACCCGGCGCACATTAACAACCGAGTTAAAAACCTATAAAGGTAAGCGAGTTAATTTGCGAACAGCAGTACAACGAGTACCGGTATTTTAATGAGGTCGTAAAATTTTCGTTTTTTATTTGCCGGGAACTTATTACTTCAACTATATCCGTCCATTTTTCTGTTAGTGACAATAAATCGCACTATTAACTGAATCCCTTATATATTTTTTGGTCCTTCGAGCCGGATTTAAAACAGTAGATTTCCAGTAGATTCAGTAATAGATAATGTAGCATGTTTTAAAAAATGCAGAGGTTTGTCTAATTTTCAAGTAAAATTTTGACGTACAACCAATGGCGGCTCAATAATTATGATGGGCTGGTAAAATAACTCCTCCAGTTTTCAAATAAAAAGTTTCTTATGTGCAATTTGAAAGAGAGATACTTCTAAAAACAATGGAACTTATCACAAAGAATTCAAATACTAAAATTAATGCCTAAAAAATCTTTTGTACTTAGTATTGTTTCATTACAGTGCAATGTGTGATAAAAAGTAACAGACATCAAAAAAACATTTTAGTGATTTTTGACAATCTGTTACTCCACCTTGTCATTCTTTCTTAAATTTCGGAATTATTCCTTCTTGCAAATTATTTAAAAATTGTATAACAGTCCATTTTTCTGTCAGTGACAATAAATCACAGTATTAACTGAATCCCTTATATATTTTTTGGTCCTTCGAGCCGGATTTGAACCAGTAGATTTTCAGTAATAATGTAGCATGTTTCAAAAAATGCAGAGGTTTGTCTACTTTTCAAGTAAAAATTTTGACATACAACCGATGGCAGCTTAAAAATTCGAAAATTATGATAGGCTGGTGAAATAACTCCTCCAGCTTTCAAATAAAAGGTTTTTTACGTGCAATTTGAAATACAGATACTTCTTAAAACAATGGAAGTTATCACAAAGAATTAAAATACTAAATTTATTTGTACCTACTTAACTTTATTCTTTCATTACAGTGCAATGTGCGATAAAAAGTAACAGACATCAAAAAACATTTTAGTGATTTTTGACAACTGTTACTCCACATTGTTATTCTTTGTTAAATTTCGAAATTATTCCTGCTCGAAAGATATTAAAAAATTGCATAACAGTCTATTTTTCTCTAGGCGACAATAAGATCAAAGTATTAACTGAATCCCTTATATATTTTTGGTCCTTCGAGCTGGATTTGAACAAGTGGTTAAAAATTTCAAACAGTTAAAATAATATAATAGGCGAGGACGTAACCATGCCTATTTCCACACCTATATTTTTGACACTATTTGCGATGCACACTATTAACCTCTCAGAACTTCATGCTATGAACTACTGACGGTCTTATACACATTCTTTTTTAACAAACTATCATCACCGACATATTGTAAACAGAAAGTTCTAGCTGTTATCTGATACCGCTTATCACACCGGACACTGACTAATGACATTAAGTGCCACTGTGCAAAACCGGAGACCGACTCTCTCACAGATATTTCATCCACCCCAGATAAATAAATCAATCCCCTTAAAACCTAATTCAAAACATCTACATACCTTATAAGATTTTCGTTAGGCACATGATTCCTCGAGTACCTCTGTTGAATATTATTTTTATTGCCGTCGACCCTGCCTTGCCTGTGCTTCCTCCCTGCCTCGTGAAACGCGAAGTACGCCCTGAAAAAGGCCCTGACGATCGCCCATCTAAACACAGCCACTGGATCGGCACCCACTAATTCCCGCACAAACGCCATCGAACTATTTTTTAACACCCCGACAATGTCCTGACGCATAAGATCAAGGTTCTTCTCCCGCATATCGGTCACTTGGTATTTCACTTTGCCGGCGTAGTGGACCACGATGAAGGCGGCCTCTTTCTTTTGGGGCTTCTGATAGAACTTGTTGTCTTTGTGGACCGAGTTGAACTTCTGGAGGAGGGTCTCGTTCGTCGCTCCAGGAAAACTGAAGAAACAGAGCAAATGATTAAAAAACTTGATCATAATTATGTAATAAAAATATTCTGGGACATGTTTTTGCAGACTATTTTTACTTGTCGCATGTCAATTTACTAGCCAAGATAGCACAAAGAATTGGGATCTTCAAATCACATATGCAGTCTTATCTTTATTCAAAACTAGTCTTGAACTAGCGATAGGCTCCTGCTAAACTTGATTTAAAAAGTATGCAAACATCTGTATAGGAGTGAGTCAAGCTCACATCATAAACAAAATGATGAATTTAGATAAGGAAATACTGCTAAGCAAATCATTGATGTAGGTGAGAAAAAGGAGTGGTCCTAGAATAAAGCCTTGAGGCATACCGAATTTAACGCATGTTCTATTTGATTTGCTGATACGAACATTATCGAATTGAGACACTAATATTAATCATTACTCAACTGTGCAAAACGTAACTAAATTATTGATTAATTTTGGTAGATAATCTTCTTAGATACAATTGAATCAATAATTATTTCAATCTCTGTTTCCAAATTTATCTACCAAATAATTTGAACAGTGGATGCCCTTATCGACTGTTAAAGTAGGTTATTTGTTACACTGAAAGTGGCCTAACAAATATAAAACAGATTGAAAGTTATGTATAGTGCAACTGCTTAATTTTTATACTTCTAATTGCTGTCTTGTGAAATATTTAAAATACATGTCAATACATATGTTTATCTGATAACAAAAATATTAGCTGTGATATGTAACATATAATATGCATTAATTAAATAACACGTTTGACAAACAGAAATTATTATTTGTAATATCCTTTATCTTAGATTAGCACGGATATGGTCGCATGTCTATTGCCTAAGTCAAATTATACAGTTTTTAATTAAATTAATCATTAGTCACTGGTGAAATTTTGTAATTCTCTAGATATCTCTGTTTTATTGTGTCTGTCAAGTATTCTGGCTAAAGAGGGCCCTCAAGGAACGAATTCAAACTGTGAAGCCATTTTAATACGAGAATATCGCGAAATCCTTATTTTTATTTTATTTTTTAGTATTATTCCTTTTTAAAAATACCAAAAAACCACTCCATTTTTAATCAGTCTTAATAAAAGCATATCGAAGTTTGAACTGAATCCATTATACAATTTTTGGTCGTTCGAGCCGGATTTGAAGCAGCGACTTATGATAGTGAAAAAACGGTTTCTAAAATGTAAATTGGACGGACATATCTCTAAAGGTTGTATCTTGGTATAGAAGAAGTAAGTTAGGTTGGATTGTCATATTTTAACCTGATCTATACGTGCACTTGCTTACAAGATACACTGTATAATAACAACACCCATCTAAAAGCTTCGATAATCAAGAAATTATTCTCTTTCATTATTGATTCGTTTGAAGTAATTACTTACAGTTTGTGTATAATTTTATAGCTTTATCTTGCCATAATTAATGCGTAGATAGTAATTTGATAAGATACGTTTCTATAAAAAAAGCAATAATATTGAATAACAACGTTCACAATCAATATTAGTCACTTAGTTGGGTATTATTTACATTCCCATTTGTAGTTTAATAGTGAAGTAGTAAACAAAATAAATATAAAAAAATCATTCATTCTATAAATATTTTTTCGAAAATTTCAATCCACAAAAATTATGTTCTTCAAAAGTCAAAAGAATATAACTTTAATCGCAAGTTTTGTGAACTTAAACTATCATTTCTTTGACACTCCATCTTGGTAGTGATATAAGTAGTATATTCTATAAACAAGAGACAGAAAGATTTGCAAAAGTCTCAAAATTTGTCAAAAAATCAACCCTTTCACCTCACCTAGCCAACTATATATAATAACAAAGTCCTTAAGACGCTTAATTTCTTGAAAAACTTCAATTCTTTACGAAAAAATTTGAAAAAATTCACATAACACCAATAATTCACAAATAGTCCGAATTCATCAACAACACCATTCAAACATTCATATTAACCGAATTACAGCTCTAAAGTGATAAACTACGGCCCTAAAAAATACAGCCCCCTATCTAAGTATACTTTATACGAGCACAATTGAAACTGGTCAGGGTTAAGGCACAAGACCGTGCGCACTGAACTTGATATTTTGTCCTATATATTTAGCAATGGTATCGAGATTCGAATGGTAGTTGAAACTGTGCAGGCGAGTCCGAGACTGGCAATGTAATCAGCCTGAATGAACCATCTACGACTGCACTGGTTTAAAGATAATAAAACGGACAGGCCTAGTAGCATAAAAAAACTCGTAAATCGTTTCTCAGCAGTCAACGTGGATTTATGAGATGTGCTGTCAATGTGCCAGTGCAGTGCATAAATACCTGTTATAAAATCAAGCGTAGGAGTTTAGTTAGTTATTGTTCATATTTATAAATATTTACTACTTACTATATAAAAGGTAAAATACTTTAAAGGAGACCATTTGAAATAGAGGATAATATAATAACGGCCGAAAATCTTATCATTTTCTTATGACAAGCATTTCTATTTACCTCCGCCCATGTACAATAAAGAGATGCCGACTGTTTTTGCCGCCCTTTAGTTTTGTAAGGTTTCAATTAAGTTCGTATACACTTTACTATCTCGATTCGTATCATAACCACTTTCCACGCCCGCAGCCATAAGTTATATTTCACTTCTACAAATTTTTAATAATCATTTTTCTCTCAATTTCAACTTCCCATTCAAGTTTCAATTCATCAAAATACACTTCATTCACTTTCTCGACGTGGCAGCTGAGCATTCATCAAAACCTCTTCCCACTTCGCATCTTCCGATTGACATCAAAACTTATTTCCATTTCGTATGTTCCGCTTGCTTGCTCATTAATATCAAAACTTACTTCCGAAAACATAAGCTATGTATCAAATTAAATTGAATATACGTCATTCATTCACCGTCAACGTATCGGCACAATTTTATATCATATTCAACTCTATGTGCACAGACCTTCGAGACGATTTTACGGGGTCGCGGTCGTTTCAAATTTGATAAATATTTTCAACTAATTTTCGTTACTAACTTCTGAACTCAAATAGATTCGAACTTGGTTCCTATATAAAAAAAAATCCCATTTTTATGCCGATACGGTCATATAAATTTAATTTCAGAATTTTTCATTTATGATGGAATATTGCGCAATCGTGTCCGTATGGAATGGGCGGGGATATTTCCAGACCTCATATAAAATGCCAAGCACGATGAGCTCGAGCAAATCTAGTTCGATACGTACGCCGCGAACGAGCCACTACAGCTGCTAATACATTTTTACATTATTTAAATCTTAATATTTCAAAAAACGGAATTTTAGTGTTCGAAAAGTTTAGTTATAACATTTTGTGAATTAAATATTTAAGTTAAACCGTTTCAAAGCTTTGTTCAGTTATTAAATAAATCACTTCTTGTTTCTTTTCAAACAAAGTGTTTTAATTCAAGGAAAGCATATAAAGGGTGAAGCTTTGGACCCTGCCATAGACAATAAAATAAATCCAAGTGATAATTAATCTATTACAAGTGCATCAACCAACTCCAGGGCTTATACAGGGTGTAGCATTTGACCCTATCCGACGTTTTACGAGTGACCCCCCCACTCTTCTTAAATTAAAAAAGTAAGTGCATCGAGGCCCCCAGGGTCTCTATTAAGCTCAACGCTCTACCGAAACTTTTTTATTTTACCAAACAAGGGATCGTTTGCGTGTTCAGTAGCTTTCCTCGAGTTCATGTGATGCGATGAATTTGCAGTTGACGCGATGTGATCGCACCATATGACGTTCCCTTGACAGACAAAATGCGTATTCTTGAACAAATGTCACTTTGGCGCGATGCGATCATTTTCCTGTTCTCGTGAGAAAGAAATGTACATGGTTGCCACTTTTAATCTGGTATTTGAACCAATCAGATTTAAATGCGGCACGTTTTTGTTTGAAACTATATTGCTACAGTTACGGATATTCTTATAAAATGTAATTGTATTAAAATTCAATAATGAACAGGTTAAGTTGTTATGAGTTTTATTGAGTGAATCAATCTATTCCATTATAAAATTAAAAACTCACTGTTGGTGGTATTGTTTCATTTGCTGTGTTACTCAATTATGGATTGTCCAGAAGCTCTTAAAAATTTCATTCTCAAAATCTAAATTTTAATCGTGACATTAACAAACGTCAAAAAAAATATTTTCGTACGATCATCCACATCACACGAGAATGGCATGGGAAGCAGTGTTCCCATGCAAAACTCCGCCCACTTTCTCACGAGAAAGTTGATCGCGCAACTCGAGAATAGCTACTCTGAGCGGAAGTAGAAGTCTGTTCTCATCATTCTGACTGATTAATCAATAAAACTAATGATTGAATACTGTGCTGTCATCAAGAATGCATCATTGTGCCAAATTTGAAGGCTCTAAGAACGCGGGGAGAGGACGGAAAACCGATTACATGATTTGACATAAACAGTTAAATGAAAGCGTGTAAAAACTTACTTGCACTGATCATCCAGAAGGAAGCACAAGCCGTTGGGCTTGCCCTCAATCAACTGCAAACACCCTGTGTTGTCCATGAAGTCGATATTCGTCCAACGAATCCCTTCCTTCCTGTACTCCTCTTGCTCGTACTTAAACACGTGCTGATTAAAGTAGTATTGCAAATGTTCGTTGGCGTAATTTATGCACAACTGTTCGAAGCTGTTGTTCAAGCCGAAGTCCTCAAACCCGAAAATATCCAGAACGCCAATGGAGTTGCCCTGATGCTCCCTGAGCGTGTCCTTCTTAGACAACAACGCGTGGTTAACTTGGAGCACTATCCAGTCGAAAAGGGCTCCGTATAAGCACTTCGCCATGGCGTCTCTGCTGGCGATGGCCTCTGGCAGGCGATAGTTTATCACGAGGGTCTCGCCTGATGCCCTGGCCCTTTTGGCAGTCAACGCCTGCATGAGAGTCTCTTGCTTCAC
This sequence comes from Leptura quadrifasciata, assembly GCA_963675555.1. Classification (NCBI taxonomy): domain Eukaryota; kingdom Metazoa; phylum Arthropoda; class Insecta; order Coleoptera; family Cerambycidae; genus Leptura; species Leptura quadrifasciata. The sequence continues at coordinate 160,269,487 of OY776675.1, forward strand.
CCTGAGCAACTCGGAAATTAGAGAGACCACCTCGGGGTTCCTCACCCCTACCGATTCGTCATGGTGATAGGCGGATTTCCTCGGTTGGAACTCCACGTTTCCCAGCAGCAGAACAGCCGACAAGACCGAGAACAAACGCCTTTGCTTTTCCGCCGTGAACCCCACCATTTCCATGGACTGCTTCAGCCGAGAAAACTCGTAACTCTCGTCAACGTTGTCCAGCGCGGAACAAGACTTGTTCAAATAGTAGTATTGATCGGGGGATTTGAGATGGAGTTGCTGTTTTTCTTGTTCGTTGGCTCCTTCGAGGAGGTAGTAGAAGACGTGGTAGTTGCGCTCGTGTCTACCTTGCGAGCATATCCTCGATTTTTCCAGGAGGTACTTTTGGACGACCGCGCCGTGCACCATGCCATTTTCCTTGTAGTTTACTTGGATGAATTTCCCAAAACGGCTGAAAAGAAAACCAAATTTTAGTTAGAAATTCGATACATCTGTTGATAAAATGGATTGATCGTACGTGTAAAGCTTAATTTTCCATGTTTGGAGTAAAAATTATCAAAGAACGGTGTAATATGTTTTGCAAAAGCAAATTTATAAGAAATACGTGCCCTGGCATCAACTAGCGACGTGTTTTCTAATTAACATCTAATAGGTCTACCCCTAGATATTAAAAGTGCTCGTGAAAATGCGTTTGGTTTCAACATCAAAATCAACGTTTTCCCTCTCGAATTGCAGGAAGATTTTGAATTTATTAAAATATTCCTGCCAAAATTCATTAAGTATGAATGGGAGCGACTTTGAAAAATGACATCTCGCTCTTAAACATTAGCCCAGGCGGTATTTGTTTTGGTTTGAGTGAATCGGGTAGTATGGCCGATTTTTGACTTAATCGCTCCTAAAAATCATAAGAAAATGATAATTTCACTATGAGCTAGTTTGAAAACGTGGGCTCAACTTTTTATTAAACAGAATGTGGAAAAATTTCTAAAAATTCCGATTTTTTCTTTTTATTTCTTCATATATCTCAGTAACTATCGCTTTTAGAGAAAAGTTATATAAGTGAAAAAGTTTTGTAATTAAATTTTAAATAAGATGCAGTTGGTTACGAATCCAAAGATTCATTTTTACTGTTGCAAAAATAGTAAAAATCGCAAAAAAAAAAATTTGAAGTAGCAATTTATTTGTAGATTTTTTTTCAAATACTTATATTATACGTAGGACCTTCATACTTGGCTAAAGAAAACTTTTTAATATCCCGCCAAATTTCATCAAGATCGGACTTTTAGTTTTAGCCTAATATTTTTGTAAACTGAACTTCTTTTCGAAAATTTGCAAATTTTCAAAATGTTGCCAAGGCTAAACTAAAGCATTTAGAAAGTTGAAAATTTTTGGACATATAAAAGAACACTCAAATTTTCAAATCCATTTTGAGATATTAAAATCTGTTAATTAGGGGAGCCTAGGGAATTATCTACAAGTTTGATAAATTTTTTTGCTTATAAAGAAATGCAATAACTGAAAATTTTCAACGGATTTTTATTTTTAAAATATATTTTGAAAGTATTCGGAAAGACGCTTCTTTAAAAAAAAAGCACGATGATTGGTTTATTAGAACCGGTGTTATGATAGACCAAAGTTGAACTCAATTTATTTCGTCCTATATTGTTTTGTACCGCTTTAGGTCTCTAATATATTTTTTAAACTGTTTCTATGTGTTTTAGCAAAAAATGTTTTAGAAAAAAGTTGTAGATCTAGATGAGTACTATTCAACGATGTGTCGCATGTACATCTTTGATTCTAAATAAAATTTTGAGAATTTTTTGAAGTCTTTGAACCGCCGCCATTTTTTACAGGGTTGCCACCCAAGTTTTAGAGTGAAATTCCCTGACTTTTCCAGGTTTCCCCTGACCAAACTAATATTTTTCCATACTCGCTAAAACGCAAGTATTTTGGTCCTATAGGGGTCTGGAACCTTCGGCGTGACGCTGTCTCTCAAGAAGTAGTTTCCACAGACATCAAAACATTTGAATACAACACTCGAATACTATTATTCGACGCGGTCGAGTAATAGTATTCAAGTGTTTTTGGTGCCTGTGGAAACTACTTCAAGCAAGTATAGTATGCTCAAGAAATTTCAGTACTACCTTGAAAAGTAAAGCATAGGTATAGTCGAGATCAGCGCTTCCCGGCACTCAAAAAACGCAACAAAATCTGTACGATCTCATTAAAACACCGGTACTATCGTATCTGTACTATTTCGCTCACAAATTACCTCGCTCATCTTTATAGGTTTTTAATATGCGTCGGCTTGTTTGATGACAGCATGCCGCTTGGCCCTGCGGCGATAATAATTATGTCGTAAAGTTTTTGTTGCGTTTTTTGAGTACCGGCAACAAATAAAGTCGACTATACCAGGTATAGATTTTATTTTCGATCTTATAAATAACTTTTGATCAAAGTTTAGTCTAATTTATTAGTTTGAAATAAACAATAACAATTTGTTTGAAAATCGCAAAAATCAAACAAACTTTAAATAATTCATTCCTACCTGATTTACGTTCACATACACAAATGAAATAATAATAATAATAATAAACACAACAGAAATTCAACAACCCCCAATTCCAGAAGCCAGGGCTTGTGCGGAAGGGGGTTACACATTGAAGAAACGCGGACATACAACCATTTCCTCCGACAGTGCCAGTACGGGAGCCAGGATTCGAACCCGGTGGTGAGATGTCCATGTGATTAATCGCGATTGCCACCTCGCGCCTTAACCCACTCGGCTATCGACCAGATTATTAATTACTATTAATAACAAATCAAACTTCTTGCCAGCTAAAATTATGCGTCAATTTTCCTTTGACAGACGATAATTTCCGATTCGACAGAAAAACTGAATACATTTTGTCTGTGATAGGAGCTCTTATTGACCTTTTGAGATAGATATATGTGTTGACATGGTGTTAAAAAGAGAAACGTGTTCAAAAGCATGTCATGCGAATATGTGAATAACAGCTTTTTCTGTAAGACGAAGCACAACTTGCCGGAGGCTTACCTAGCTCCCTTATTTATACTGATGCCGGGGCACGACGCTCGCTGAGAGCTGGATAAGCTGGAAAGTGCGCCAGACTATCATATGGGGCTCAAATGATGAAATATTGGGCAATACTTGCTGAAATTTTTGAATTTTTGGTTGAAAATTATATCACTAAAACGGCTATGAAAAATGGAGCAATTTGATATAAAAATGTCAGCAGAATCTATTTTTGTTTCGGAAATATGAATAATAACTGTCTCAATAACTTGTTAAATTGAATTGGTCCCGTGAAGTAACGTTGAGAGCTGCACTTTAATCCATATTTAATGTTACATTAAGTCATGTTAATGCTATATTAAACCATATTGAGGGTAATGTATCGCCGGTGTTGAATGGTGCGAGAGTCCACTTTAAAGTAATTGAAATGAAGATAGCGGCGAGTTGCCAGCAACTCGTGCGGAATATGTAAACTGGACTTGGGACGAATGTTTCATGGGCTGGCTGAAAAGGTAAATGAAAGGTGTTTTGATAAATTAATATAAATTTGAGTTGAGAGTTGAAACGAAGGGAAATGGACTTCTAGAACATTTTGGAAAGTGAGGCGACCTTTAGTAGAGTTTTTTCTGTAATTTGATGAGTTTTGATGTTGGAATGATTTTAGTGACATATTCGGATTACTTGGGAATTATCGATGTTACGTGAATTTTCTCAGAATTATTTATCGGAAATTGTGGTTTTTGAGTTCCACGAGTGTCTTAATGACTTTTTTATGGGTTTTGCCAAGTTGGCCGTAATGATTGAATTATTTGACAAATTTTAGTACTTTTTTCGTAGGCCATCTTGTTAATAGGAGAACGTACGATAACAGAATACATGCGGTCTTATGGGAAATTTAATATTTTTAGTGTAAAAGAACTTCTGACGGTTGTGTATAGTAGCCGTATGAAGCCTGTGTCAAAATTTCAGAAATTTTGATGCGGGATTTTTAAAATAATAAAAAAGATATCAGTTTTATGCCGTTTTCATATCCAAAAATTTATTCCCAAGCGAATAAAAATAGGAAAAGAACTGTAGAAATTGCTTTCTTTAACGCATAAAATATTGTACAGAGAAATCACTACAAATCACTATATTCCTAATATACCTAGGGTTCATCGAATTCGGAACAAAGATTTTGAATTTACAGAAGCTTACTAAATCACTAGGCCAACACACAAATATTTAAAAAAAAATCGTTCCGTTGTCTATAACAGGGTGATTTGTTAGTAACAAATTCGCAATAACTGTTGTAACATGCAATTTGAGGGGAGAGACGTTGATTTTGGTGTTGTGTGCCAGCTTGATGCTCAACACAGCACACATTATGTTTTTAATAAAATTGTGGAGCGATAAATTTACCTTCACCGTAATAAATTAGCGATTAATATACTTTAATTTATTACCATATGCATTTCGTTGTGTGGTACATTTGCTGTGCTAACCTTATACACCTTAAAAATGCTGTTATGTGCTGCCCTCTGACGAAGAGAGATTTAATTAGTCCCTGGTACAGAGTGAAGGGAGACCTGTTTAGTTGACGGCCGGTAGAGTGGCGCCATCTCTGGGCCTACTGGTGAACTGCCATTACCACGGAATATACGAGAATGGCCAGGAACGTCGCGAACAACGCTGGATGATTCTAGAGAATTCGAGTACCTTCGTCACGGTATGTAAGAGGTGAATCCAGTTCAGTTCAGTTATGGGAAATCAGATAAGATAAAGAATTGTTGTAGTAGTGAGATAATAGTAGACGAAACTTATAGTTAAGAGTTAAAGTTAATGTGATATTCTTAATAGGGACTATTTACTGTAATTTAAGTGATTAATAAATCAGTGGTTAATGAAAGTTCTTGTTGCAATTTACTCAACCTACGTACAGGGTGTTTACTGGAGGGTGTAAACCCGTAACAATGCGTTTGGTTTACGCATTTTTACATTGACTGCAATACACATATTACGTAAAAGGTCCAGTTAATTGTAAAACAACGTGATATTCAGAGACTTTTTGAAAGCGAATCAATTTCTTACAAACATTCTTCGTTTTTTAGTGATCTCTCTGAAGTCAGTCCAATTTTTGCAATTTTTTTTATTTTTGTTTATAACCAGCGCCTGCGACAAATATTAGAATATAAAATTATTAAGTCTTTATTTCTGTAGCTTCCACTTAGTTTATTTATCCACGTTAAATTGACCGTATAAGGCCACTAAGCAGACTATTTTGTCATAAAGTCATAAATCAGTCATGCGTCATGTACACTTAAAATCGCAACTGCATGATAGTACATAAAAAGATCTAAAGAATATATTCAGTAAAATATATACTTGAATTTTCACGAATCGTTTATTTATATGCCGATTCTTAGAAGTCTGTTAGTGTTTCCTCATTTTATTAACACCCATTAGATTCACCGTGTTTATATGTATTGTAAACACGGTTGTAAACAGTAGTTTTTTATTCGTGTCTTATATGTTTCGCTTGGTCTATATTAATATGTAACAATAGATACATTTCACCACGTCGTCGAACACATTGGAATCTGGAGCATTGTGGTTTAATTAGAAGTGACTGAAACACCATTTTTTTATCGGTCAAGTGGTCTTTAATTAAAACTGAAAAACGACACTTAATTGATAAACTATCATGCTTGGAAAAATATTTTCGTTCACTTGAATGACCTATTTAATAATAATAAACGTCCTTATTATTTTTTTTGTAATAATCAAATAATTGAATAATAAGTTTGTTTACAATGTTTACATTTAAATTTGACGATTGAGTAGAATTTTTTAAATATTTTGTCTTGAATTGATGGATGTTTGTTTCCTTTAAATCATTTTCAATATTGTTGTAAACTTTGCAGATTTGATAGCTGTAAGACCCTTTGAAAAGTTCAAGTTGATGCATTGGAGGTGTCAATAATCCCTTGAATCTAATATTTAGAGTGTGGTAAAAATCCCGGTCCGACGACTCCACGCATGCCTAGGGTAGTTCCGGGAGGGTAGGGTGAAAAATAGTACCTCCATCATGATCCCTGCCCTCGAAAATCTATAAAAAAACCTTATCGAGTCCGATACTGCTATTACGGTCGGGGGTAGGTTCAGCCCCCGGGGGGTCGCTCTGGGGTACTCTAAATGTAAATTAACTGAATTTACTATTTCCCCCAAAAAAAATCCGATCCGACGATCCCTCGCAAGCCCAAGACCGAGAAGTCGGAAATAGGGGTGGTTTTCCCTTGATAGGGGTAGTACGCAAGGGTTTCAAAACTCAAAACCATCACCATTGTTTTTCTCACCCTCGAAAACAGGATAGGAAATGTATTGCAAAAAATCCCAAACATTTTTGATGTTTTGGCCTTTTTGTACCTTGTTAAATGGACTATTGGTCCTACGGCGTTACAAGATAACCATTTTTGTGTATTTATAGCTTAGAAATCACATTCTCATGAGACAATCACGGAAAATTCACATTAAAAAATTTGGTGGTAAAAGTAAGTCCCCCCTTTCCAATTTTGTGCACCCCTGATTGAATTTACTCTTGGTGGACAATATCAGATAATGACCTTTATTGACATCGAATCACGTGCAAAAACTAGTCACTAGCAAAAAAAGTTTCTGAGATATTAAATAAAATACCAATTTTGGGTGCCCCCTTTAGAAACCCGCAGCGCCCTTAGGGAGGATTTCCGGACCCATGTTTATATGAACTTATTTTCATATTTTTTTATGTAGAATCATCCCTAGAAATTAATGACCGCATACCCGAAACACCTTGTATATCATACTAATAAAGATGTTGATGACATTCAGACGATAGTGAATAACTTTGCACTTTTTTCTCAGAGGCATTTGTTATAGTTCAAATAGGAATATCTCGAGACATAAAAAACGGAACAAAAACTTTACGACCTCATTAAAATACCATTACTCTTTGTGCTACCTCGACCGAAAATCAGCTCGCTTACCTTTATAGGTTTTCGGGTGCGTCGGGTCGTTTGATGCAGCGTTCCGCCATGACCCGCGGCGTTAAATAATTATGTCGTAAAGTTTTTGTTGCGTTTTTTATGTATCAGGAACTTATTACTTGAACTATACCTCAGATCATACAGACGACATAAATATCTTCAATAACCACAACCTCCCACGTTTAATATCTGAACCTGATATGGTTGAAATAGTTGTTTAAAAAAAAAAATTAATTAAAAAAGGAAAGGACGTCTTGCAATAGATCTCATGATTGGTACATTTTGTAAAAATAGAAAAGAAATGAAAACAATTATGTACTATTTGATTACTGCTTTTAAAATGATCTCTCTTTCATCTGTCCAATTCGAAAGGCAGAATAAAATAATGTTTGCCTTCATAATCAACTTATTAATACATTTTAACGTGTACTAAATCTAAATGTGGCCCAATGCCACCCACACGCAATTACTGATGTAAAAATGCGAGCAGGGATATGCGAAGGGGGTGGTAAGAAACATCAAAAACATACACCGCATTTTATTTAAATTCTGGTTGGTTTTGTCATGTGAGAGCGTTCACTTCAAAATCATACCGAATAATATTATCACCGGTGGCATTTTTAAATAAAAATTTCATCACTAAAATATATTCCCATCTTGCTTCACGGGCAGATATTCCATATCCAAAAATAACCAGTTTATTTATCAAGTCAATATATTATGAAAGAAAAATTTTTAGCACATTTTTAAATCAACTGAATTAATAAACACCACATACATAAGTCTATTAATTATTTACATAGCTCATTTGACAGGGCATTATAAATTACCCTATAAATGATTTCTATTTATACATATTATCTATTCGTATGCATACAATCTATTTTTAACACTATTCTGCTCGTTTTGCTAAAAGAGGTAACATTAGTATTCACTGCCATTCCGTCTTATCTGCTATATGAACATGACACATTGAGCATATAAAGTACGGAGTGGATTAGAGTATAAATATTCTTGCATCTATGAAATAAATATTTTGTAACTTTTTTTTTAAGAGTACGTCTCCCAAAGTAACGAACGGGTGCAGAAGAATGAAGTATCCACTTTAAATTGAGTTGTTTTTATTGATGGCTAAATTTTATTTTTTAAATATTACATCAGTCAAATGACCTTATAAATTTTATGATATGTCCAAGGCATATAAAAATTAGATTATTATGGGATTCAGAGGAAATACCTTACGTATATTTATATTGTCTTGCAGACCGTCAACAATATATTAAATTTAACGGCAGTGTCCAAACTGTCCAATGTGAATTACGGGGTACCACAGGGGTATGTCCTACGTCCTGTGATGTTTATCATCTATATTAATGATCTGTCATTCAGTTTGACTCCTGATGTACTCCCAATAAAATATGCTGACGATGCCACATTTTTGCTAAGAGACAACCTTTTTTCCGACTTGTATGTTAGTAGTAAAAAATCCGATAGACTAATAAAAAACTGATTGAGGAGTAATTATCTTAATATAAATAATGATAAAACCAAAACTTTACAATTTTCAACAAAAAATAATGAAGTAAACATTGAACCCATTAAACTCCTCGGTGTGTATTTAGATACGTCATTACATTTTTTATTCCATATTCAAAACTTATCAAAACGGCTATCAACTTCCATTTACGTAATAAGGCAACTTAGCAATAAAACAACAAAAGATTGCTTAAGAGTGGCGTATTTTGCAATTTTCTACAGTATAATGGCATATGGATTGATAGTATGGGGATCAATTAAAAAGTGACGACAAAGTTACCAAGCAGGAAAACATACAGTACCATAATCGAAATCATAATATTAGAACAAAAACAAATTTAAGATGTTAAAATGTAGACTAAGCAAATCGCAAAATTCATTCTTATACCAATTATTGAAATTTTTCAACGTGTTATTTAACGACTTAAAAAATATCGATATGAGTGTAAGCGTGGCTGATGGATACTGTACAATGCACAGTAGCCTTTTTACTATGAAGAAGCGGTACCTCGTTCAATTGCAGAGGATTTTAACCCTCGTAGTATTAAGAGATAATAGGTCAAATCTATCCAAGAGAAATATGGTCTGCACCTTAAGGTGGATATGTCCGATCCACTCTGTAGGTTAGAAACTTGACAAATTTACGTTAAATCGATTCAACTCTATTTAGGTAGCAGTCATAAATCGGATGCCAGGTTAATGAGCCATATTCCAACTTAGATCGAACATAAGCGAAGTATAATGTTTTCAGGCAATCAATATATGGTAATGAAAGACTGAGAGTTAGTATGATAAATCCCAGCATTCCTCTCGACGCGGTCTTGCATATCTGATCAATATGTGTACAGAATGACAATATATGCCCAGATCCTTAATCTCTGTGCATCGTATAAAAGAATCGTTAGTAATTGCGTAGTTGTATAACAATGACATACTTTTACGAGTGAAAGTTAGTACTATATTACATTTTGAGACGTTTAAAATCAGTTTATTTAAATTATACCATTATCTAAATTAAGTTGCAGGTGTCGACAATTATCTGACGTACAAATCGAGGAATAAACTTTCAAATCATCAGCAAACATTAGTTTATTACAATTTAGCAACTTAAGTAAATCGTCAATAAATATAAGAAATACTAGTGGCCCAAGGTTAGACCCTTGCGGAACCCCAGATCTTGATATTAACACATTTCATTTAAAACCGTTGTAATAAACATATTGCTCTCTGTCCATAGATATGACTCTAAAAACATCCAAATATTTAAGCTAAAACCGATTTTATTGAGTTTTTCTAACAAGATATAGTGACCAATTTGGTCAAATGCATTCTGAATGTCAGTATAAATAACATCAACTTGACCTTTAGTGTCCAATACTTTAACAGTATATTCAGTAAAACCGTCCAAGTTACTTCTAGTGGACCTTTTCCCCATGAAACCATGCTGCCAGGGAGATAGTATACTACTGTATATAGCCCTGTATAATATGATCTCCAATAATCTGGCGAAGTTACGAATTATAGACATAGCATCACCAGTTTTAGGATCCTATTTTCCAGAGATAGTTGGGAAAGTAGATGTTTCTAATACTAAATTGTACAATATACAGAGGGGGAAACCAAAGCACTTATACAGTCTTTTCCCCAGGAAACTGGGCACTCTGTCATCGCCAGCAGTTAGACGATCTTTCAGTTTTCTTGCCATTATGATAACGTCACTCTCAGAGATATTCTTAAGGTTTATGTTTTGCATAGCATAAGGTTCGATTACCGGAACGCCTAAAGACATTAGAAAAATACTGGGCAAACGTATAACTGTCCTGGGGATCCTTATAAGTTACATTATGGAAGTTCATTTTGCCAGAGATTCTAGTATTACCTTTCCACGTCCAGTGGAAGTATAGTAACGCAAAAAAAACATTTTTTTGTTGAAATAGGCTTAAAATGTCATGAAACGTCGAGATTTTAAATTTGAGCAAAAACATTTATGTCCGTCTGTAACTTTTTTTATGCGCACGTTTACTATGGACCCGTAAATTGCAATTTAGAGCATGTACGAAAAGTCAAGGTCTCAAAATTTTTTTTGGCATTAGCCACCCCCACCCTATTATTACAGGGAGCAAAAAATTAAATTGGTATTCGGTGTGTATAAGAGAACCAAGGGCCTCTAAAAAATTTTTGGCATTAGCCACCCTCTTTACCACCCCCACCCTATTATTAAAGGGAGTAAAAAAATTAAGTTGGGATTTAGTGTGTGTACGAGAACCGACGGCTTTTAAAATTTATTTTGGCATTAGCCACCCCCTCGGCCACCCTATTATTAAAGGGAGTAAAATATTACATTGGGATTTCGTGTGTATAAGACTTGGATACAAAATCTGGATTTTCTTATTGATATCTGCCTCTTTTATTAAAATTTTTGCCGAATTCCATTTCATCCTTCGATTTTATTTCATTTTTTCTAATGTAATTTTTGTGTTCATCCAATTTTAGACTGAGAGATCTGGACGACTTGCCCACATACTGCTTATCACACTCGGACGAGATATTGAAAACACAGTTTCTCGAATTTTGCTCCGTATACCTACATAAGGAATTAATGTTGTGTAACGACATTCATCTCTTTGCGCCTTTACGGTACTTTACGGATATGCTTATTCGATATTCGATCTCCAAATCTGTTAATTTATTCACATGCCTCATCAATTTCATCGGAAAAATGATTAACAGAAGTTGAACGCATAAAAATCAGCTGCATATGGTAAAAATAGTAACGGGTCCAAAATATTACCCTGTGGTAGGCACACATTTCAAATTATTTATCGGTATTTTGAAAAATTGCCATTAAGACTCTTTGACTTCCTTGGAGTCCATTAAGTAAATAATTTTTTAAAACATTCATTTGACACGATCAACGATATGACTAAGAGTATCAACCGCGTTTAATGAAATGAAACATGTTTTGATTTTTATCATTTGCTCTGTAAATGAATCTAATAGGTGTATTGAATTATCAATCGTGTATTCTGGCGCCCTCCTCCTTTTTCGTCTCTCTCCTAAATTAGCAATACCATTAAAACTTGAATGAATATGAATATTCAGAGCACGTCGCAAAGAATCTATAAACGACAATGTTACGTATAGATAATGCAAGAAACCCTGCATGCTCGGTTCATTGTCAATTGTATTACTATTATCGTAGAGTGTGGGCGTTCAACAGCCCATTCATTATTTAGTCGGTGCTGAAACAGCTCTTATTCAGACTCACAGAGACTGCACAAGATGATACGTTATTCTGCTGTCCCCCGCAGTGGAAATTTCTTAGCATCCCCGGTTTGCTTAATGTTAAACCTGTTTGCAGGACGATACGGGTGGACCATCCATAAGTAAAGGATAAATTCATTATCTACACTAGGTAATTAACAATTTAGTAAAAGTAAAATCCTAAAACACGTCAATTTTTTAATTTTAAAATGACATTTTTTGAGCACAATTTTATGTCTCCCCCTTCAACCCCCTTGGAGTGATAGGTACCCCTTCAAAATATTTAAACGGAACGAGGGTGCGTGTGATTGCTCATTTGAAAGGGTTTTTAATTCTCTATTCAGCAATATAAGATTCTTTGAACTTCTCTAATTTTTTTACTGAAAAATATTACATTATTAATGTTATTAAGTAAACAAATGATAATGAAACAGTTTAGATCAAATGTTCAAACTGGGTGCCCGTAGCTTCTTGACAACAACTGAGGTGTTGCTGAAATTCTCCTAAAACATAGAAAGCGGGGTCAAATCGGAAGAACGGGCAGGTCATTCAATTTCACAGCGACTACCGATCCATCTATTGGGAAAAACTTGATTGAGATTGTCTTTTACTTCCAATGCATTGTCCTGCTGACACCAAATATTTCTATCAATTTCATCAGGGTTATCATCATTTGGGAAAAGTATTCTTAACTCGGGAACTAAGAGATTCTGCAAGAAATCAAGTAACGCGCGCCAGTTAATGTGCTATCAAAGAAATTTAGTCCAATAATTTGTGAATTTATAATTCCAGTCTAAACGTTCACCTTCTCAGGATATTAAGTATTGGTCTCCATCATCCAATGTGGATTTTCTGTACTCCAGTATCTACAGTTGTTTGTTCTAATAGGTAGATCGATAGACGAGGTAAATTGAGTGGCCTGCCCGTTCTCCCGATTTGACCCCACTTGACTATTTTTTATGGGGTTACTTAAAATCGAATATTTACTTCAACAGACTAAATAACGTCGATGATTGAAAAGACAGAATAAGGCAAGAAGGCTCTTGGTATACGACAGATATAATAAATAAAATTAAACATAAAGCGAAATTATTAAAACTGTATGAAACAACAAAAACCGTAGAGTATTTGACTGAATTTAAATTACTTAGGAAAAATATCAAAAACGATATAAAAAGATCACATAGAGAATACGTCAGTGATGTTGAATCCCATATTTGCAGCGAGCCGAATAAATTCCGGTGATTTGTGAATTCACTAAAGAGTGATCGAGGTATGCCCAAATATGTTACACACAAAAATGAAAATGTGTGTGAATCAGCTGAAAGCTGAAATATCAATTGCATTCGCAGACTTCTTTCAAGAATCTATACCAAACCAACTAACCTTAATATCACTAATGACAATTCATACAGTAATAATATCATCACAATAAAAGAATTCAATGAAAATTACGTACTTATATTACTGGACAAGAATTAATTTGCCTCTTGTATTGTTCGAGGTTGTGCATTGTGTAATATACCTTAATAATAGGCAAACGCTTGTTAGGATACACTATTATACAGGGTGACCAAGAATAAAATAGTAGCAGCTAACGCTAAAAAAAATTTTTTTGACGTTTCGTTCTTGTATACACACTAAATCACATTTTAATTTTTTTACCCCCTTTAATAATAGGGAGGGGGTTGCAATGGAGGTGGTAGAGGGGGTAGCTAGCGATAAAAAATTTTTTAGACTTTTCGTTTTTGTATATAAACATTTTAATTTTTTGACTCCATTTCATTAGTATGGGGGTGGTGTTGGGAGTGATTGGGGGGGGGGGGGGCTGGCTGACGCAAAAAAAATTTTTGAGACCTTAACTTTTCGTATGTGCCCTAAATTGCAATTTTATGGACTGGTTTGTTTTGCCTATTTATCCTTATTTACTCCCGAACCCTTCAACGGAATTAGATCAAAATATAAGCTAGTTCGAGATCTCGTTACAATACATAAGTGTGACAAATTTCAAGTCAATATTACAAACGGTTCCAGAGTAAACGTGCGCACAAAAAAAAGTTACAGACAGACCGACAGACAGACAGAAAATTTTTTTCGCTCAAATTTAAAATCTCGACGTTTCATGACATTTTAAGCCTATTTCAATTTTTTTGCGTTAATATACTTCCACTGGACGTGGAAGTAAAACTATTGTAGTCGCACTTTTGGACTTTAAAGTAAATAAATACCCATTCATTACTCACTGTATATCCAGGTGTTAGTATTTTGTCCAATTTACAATTTTTATTCCATGACCTTGAACTTTGTCCAACGGGCATTTTTGATATTCTTACATTTCAAAAGCAACAACTGTAGTTACCAGACGTTGTTACTGGGTATCAAAAAAAAATTATAAGTATTCTGCTTTATCTGCAAAATTTAATCTCGTATCACATTAAAAATCCAAGATTACGCATTCGACAAATATCCAATCGGCCGACAAAAGATTTGCAAGATTCGGCATAATTTATGGCAATTATAGGATCGACAGAGAGTTTTATTATGAAGAGTGGCTAAGAATATCATCACGAATCTACTGTTGGATGCACGCTGCATAGTCCACAAAAATAGTATCTGCAATTGCAAGTTGGTGACAGCGCCGTTTAATTTTAATATAAATAAAATAAAAGCAGCTGTATTATCCTTGCCAATGAAACAGCCTGTCGACAATGAACCTTTATGTGTAATACCTAAGCCATATGGTTCGTGTGGAGCTGCCTAGGGGCCCACACATTTGGAGCAGCCCCAAAATTTCACATTAAATCTAAAAACAACAACACGATTTATCGCTCTGTGACATCAAAAGATATTCCACTGGGTATGATTCATTTTTATAGGTTTTCTTTTTATTAAGTTTTCAGTATATTCCAGGAAAAATGCACGTGTTTCAAGTAATAAAAGACGATATTTGTAAATATGCCAAATAACTTGTGGCAAAAATCAATCAACCACTATTTTAGTCTTTTGTAAAAACTGATGATCCTAATTGCCTTATGGCCGGTGTTGTTAAGAGATATAAAAGTTCGTATTACCTGTATTAGCTCAATGGTTATTATTATCAAAAAGGTTATTAAATGACATGTATTTTAATTTAAATAATTAACATATTTTAATATTTAAAAGCACTTATATATACCTTACCTAAAAGACAGTTAAGACAAGTACTTTTAAAAAGTACTCCCAGTACACTGTAAATATAGTCCAAGGTTTTTTTTACTCCCAGTATTAATAAGTATATACTCAAATACTTTGAATAATAATCCAGGTCAGATAGTTTATTTTTTCGAAAAATTTCTTAAGTAATTAATTGGATTGAATCTGCGGTAGGTTCTTGATGAAACATATTCAATAGAATAATTATAAATATTCAAAAGAATAGTTACAATACGCACTTTGTTTATTGTTTCATTAGTTTTGTTCACATTTCTCTAATATATGTTTCGGCCTTGCGACCATTATCAAAGAGTCTTCAATGCGCACTTGGTTTATTGAAGTAGATTCTTCCGGGTCTTGCCGTGGTCGTCGAACTTGACTTGACGTTTCGCTGATCATCCTGTCAGCTTCTTCAGAAGGATTCTAAAGACTTTAGAAGAAGCTGACAGGATGATCACCGAAACGTCAAGTTAAGTTCGACGACCACGGCAAGACCCGGAAGAATCTACTTCATTAGACAACGGCCGTGAAAACCTGCATTCTACTACTTGGTTTATTGTTTCATTAGTTTTGTTCAGATTTCTCTGACATATGACTAATGAAACAATAAACCAAGTGCGTATTGTAACTATTCTTTTGCATATTTATAATTATTCTATTAAGTAATTTACTCGAAATTTAAAATCTAAGTAACCAGTAGAAGGTAATTAATTATTCCGTGAAATACTCTAAGTACTTAAAATACGTACGTCTGTGATTGTTTTCATTTATCGTTTTCCTCTACAATACATGGATTTTAAAAGTACTTAGAATAAAATACTCAAAATAAAAATATACTGATTACTTGGAGTACGTTTTAGTACTGAGTACCTCAACTCTGGACTGAAAAGATAAATTTTTCAAACGATTCTTCCAAAATCCTCTCCAGGAAGGTCTAAAATAGGTATTGATAAACAAAAATGTTATTCGTAGAAAAATACACTAATTATATTTTAAAAAGAAAACTGCAATATGGTACAAAATTTTACCTGTCATTTACAGAAGACAACGAAGCAGGCACTGATGACCAATTTTATTTAAAAAGTGACTGCAGATAAGATGTATAAATTACGAGAAAAAAAAAACAGCAGAACGGATCAAACCGGACCAGATCAGACCGGACCAGACCAGACCGGACCGGGTCAGACCGTATTCAGTATTCTTTATAAAATTTAAAACGGTTACCTATTCTATTTTGAATAATTTTCTTATTGAATATTTAAAAGTACTTGTAGTATTTTTTATATAAGAAAGGACTTGGAGTACTTTTTAAGTAACAAGTATTATTTATTTAGAAATAAGTAATAATAATAATAACAATTTATTCTTTAAGGCAGCACGGAGAGCAGCCGATGAACTTGGTCTCATCTTCGACGTCGAGCGGGTAAACCCCGACTCTGTCACCGAGTTGGAACCCGTTCGACTAAAAGCCCACATTAGAGCTGCAGAACACAACATCCTTCTGCAGCTTCATAAGGATAGGCATAGGCCATTGCACGAGGTCTTCTATAAAAATATAGACGACCTCGGGTTATCCGAAAGGCTGACCTTCGCCTTCTTAAGGTCAGCGGGGCTGAAGTCTGAGACCGAGGGATTCATAATGGCTTGCCAAGATTGTGTATTTAACACTCTCGTCTATCGACGTCGTGTCATGGGTATGGAGGTACCTGATGTCAGCTGCAGGGCCTGCCGCAGGGCGCCGGAGACTGTAATGCACTTACTGTCGGCTTGCCCGACATACGCAGTCTCGGCCTATATTCACAGTCACGACGCAGCATTACGAGTGCTTTACTATCATCTAAGGCACTCGTATGAGATAGACGAAACACCAGTGCTGCCTTACGCACCGGGGGATATTGAGTCCGTTGTATGAGAAGTGTCTAATTTATTGGAACTACTCGTTTCCCACCGTCAGGCAAATACAAGCCTGACATAGTACTCCTCGACCACCAACTCAAGACAATGTATGTCGTGGAATTCTCAGCTCCCGCTGAGAGCAACATTGCCTTGAAAGATTGTTAAAATAGTGGTACTGATTATAGGAGCCCTCGGTGGAATGAGACAGATGCCGCTTTCAGAACTAAAGATCATACCGGCATGCCGAGATTCGGCAGAGATCTTATCTTAGCCGGCAGAATGCAGAAAGCTGTCATCCTCGGTTCATTGCGTCTACTCAGGGCACACGATTCGTGGACCCGGTAGTCACTCACCCCACGGGCGTGGGAAGTGGCTATTGGTATTACCAGCTCCCCTCTGTGAGGGTCGGAGCCACAGAGTAGGGTGACTGGTTTTTCGTAAAAAAAAAAAATTATTCACCCTTTGTAATGATACAATAGTATATATGGTAAGTCAAGATAAGAATACAATAAGTACAAGGATTTTAATTACATGGATTTTAAAAGTACTTAGAGTAAAATACTTAAAGTAAAAATGTACTAATTATTTGGAGTATATTTTAGTATTGAGTACCTCAAACGTGGCGAAGATGAATTTGGTGAGCGCCTCGAGTATCTCAAATTGTCTTATAAGCGCCCCTCTAATTGCGACGTTGCGTCGACGGGTAGTAAGCAGACCATGTGCATGGGTATTCGTTGGACCACGGTATACTATCGTATTTTGTTGTTTGCACAACAGTTTTCAATTGTTAGATGCAGGCACATGCACCTTTTATTGCTCTAATGCAACCAAAGCGAATTACCGTTGCCCTGGTTTATTTCCCATTCATTTATTGCAGTTATTATAGTCGTTCGGAATTTACTTTTGATAATAATTAAAGAAATCGGATCGTTAATCACCAGCGCCTTACAAAAGAACTAACCTTTATTTACAGCAAATTACATTATAATCTGATTTTTTTCATGTATCATTTGTATCACATCCTGTTCCTCGGCAAACATATACTTATAGCATTTTAACAATTACTATATTTAGTATTTATTCATACTTATCATTTTAATAAGATTAATTACAGCCGGTGCTAAATATTCATGAGAGTTTCCCATTCCAATCTAGTGTATTAGTAGGCTCATGCATGTCAATGGCGCAGGAGGTAAGTGGTTTCAGGGTAAACTCAGAGAATTATATACATTCAGAATTTTCATACCGAATCCACTAATTTTGAGGCAATTATCTGTGGTCTCGGGTCTGAACATACACATGTGACTATTTGAAGATTTAACACAGATGTTTTTGTAAAATGTTTTATACAATTGCTGGATCTTATCCCTTCAGCCAATGGCTATCAAAAATTTATTGTTATAGAGATCTTTTAGGTAAAAGAAGAACTTTTGGTTGGTAACCAGCACGGTTGTCTACTATATGTGATGTGTATACCGGGTGTTAGAAAAGTATGGGAACGGTGGAAAATCTCGAACAGTTTGCATCAAATCGAAAAATAAAAAAATACGTGTCAAAAATTTCTCAGAAAACTATCTACTGATACCAAAATGACCTCCCCACCCACCACCCTGTGGGTGGGGTGAGGGGCAACTTTAAAATTTTAAATGGAAATCCCTATTTTTTATTGCGGAATCGGATTCTACGGCAAAAAATACGTACATTTTATTCCGGACATTTTTTTCGATTCTTGCATAGTGTCGCTGTAATCGCAAAAAATTAAAGAAAACATTACTGTTTCAAGAGTAGCGTCTTGTTCCCATAAAAAAACGGCCAATTCAAAAACTGAAAAACACGTAATTTGGTATTTTTACGAAATCTATCCAATGACATTGGATTCGACCCCTAACCCAGTGGGTGGGGCGGGGGGCAACTTTGAAATTTGTAATGAAAATCCCAATTTTTTATAGCGGATTCGGATGCTACAGACAAAAATACGTGAACTTTATATCGGGCATTTTTTTCGATTCTCGCAAGGTGTCGCTGCAATCGCACAAAATTGAAATAAACCTTAAGCGTCCATAAGTTTGTAAATATTTACAAATTCTAGCTACTCGTGTTGACACAAAAACATTCAGTTTAAAAAACAATATCTGTGATATCTTGGTTTTTATGAATGTTTTTTTAAAAGTGTTCTTAATAACAATATTTGTTTTGTGAAATTTCTACGAGAACGTTCAGTTCCTTCCAAGTTATTTCATTTTTCATTAGTTCTCGCGTTTCTTTCTGCATAATGGCTACTTTAACAGAGGAAGAGAGAGTTTCTCTTTTAATGATGCGAGGGTGAGGCGATAAAGAAAGGTCCTATGATGAAGCTGTGATTTTATTCAACGAAACTTTCCGTGTAGATCAAGTGGGAATTTCGAAATCTACTGTGTCCAGTACCATCAAACGATTCCTAGACGCAAGGACAAATAAAAATCGCCCATAATCTGGAAGACCAAAATCTGAAACATCGAAAGCTCGACAAATGGAAGTGGCCCAGGCATTTGTTGAAAATCGAAGGTTATCAATCAGAAAAGCCAGTCAACAGCTTGATATGAGTGCATTTTCAGTTCATAAGAATTTGAAACTTTTGAAATTTCATCCTTACAAAATTCACCTTCACCAAGAGTTAAATGAAGATGATTTTGATCGGCGACTTGAATTTAGTGAATTAATGATGGAAAGAAGTAACCAAAACCCAAATTTTTTGTCATCTCTACTTGTCTTCTCAGATGAAGCAACTCTCGAACTCAGTGGAAAAGTTAATCGCCATAATTTCAGATATTGGAGTGACGAAAACCCTCACTGGATGCTTGAAACACACACGCAGTATCCACAAAAATTAAATCTTTGGCGGGAGTTTTCAGGGATCGAATCATAGAACCGTTTTTCATAGATGGAAATTTGAATGGAGAAAAATACCTGGAAATGTTGACAAATCAAATAGTTCCCGCAATACAAGAGATTGCTGGTGATCAGTTCGATAATGTTTGGTTCCAGCAAGATGGGGCTCCTCCACACTATCGGGATATTGTTAGGGACTATTTAAATGGTACTTTCGAAAATCGATAGATAGGTCGAAGAGAAACTATTGAATGGCCAGCAAGATCTGCCGACCTCGCGCTACTTGATTATTTTGTTTGGGGCTACGTGAAGGGTAAGTTTTATTTCACTAAACCTCGTAATTTGGAAGAGCTGAGGCAACGCATAATAAACATTTTTGCAGAAATACCACCTCAAATGATAAGAAGTGCTATTGAAAATTTTTACGTTCGTCTCGGACAATGCGAAGAAGTCAATGAGCACCATTTTGAACACCTGCTATAATCTTGAAATTAAAACCTGCTAGTGTAGCAGTTAAGCTGTAAACTAATTGCCTCAACTGGCCGAAATCCTCACCTTGCCTTAAATGGCCGAGTTACCTCCTTGGCTTCACTGGCTGGGATCAAGAACTTGTCTGAAGTGACTGAATTAAGAGGTAAAACCATTGTTAGTTTTTTATTGCCCTGTAAAAAATGTAAATTGAAAATTACTAGCTGCTAATAAATTTACAGAATGTTAATAGTTGTTGTAATTTCAGCACGACCGTGTAAAATCACTGTTCTCAAAACAGCTCGGGAAATCATTCACTCTGAGATCAGTAGTTTTACTTTTCGTATTTTTTTAAGTATGCGTTCAAAACTGTCATGTTTCCACTCTATTTTTTGCGATTGCAGCGACACCTTGCGAGAATCGAAAAAAAATGCCCGATATAAAATTCACGTATCTTTGGCCGTAGAATCCGAATCCGCTATAAAAAATAGGGATTTTCATTACAAATTTCAAAGTTGCCCCCGCCCCACCCACTGGGTTAGGGATGGGAGAGTCGAATCCAATCTCATTGGATAGATTTCGTAAAAATGACAAATACGTGTTTTTGAGTTTATGAATTGGACGTTTTTTTATGGCCACAAGACGCTACTCTTGAAACAGTAATGTTTTCTTTTCATTTTTTGCGATTACAGCGACACCATGCAAGAATCGAAAAAAATGTCCGGAATAAAATTTACGTATTTTTTGTCGTAGAATCCGATTCCGCAATAAAAAAAAAGAGTTTCCATTTGAAATTTTAAAGTTTCCCCTCGCCCCACCCACAGGGTGGTGGGTGGGAGGTCATTTTGGTATCAGTAGATAGTTTTTTGAAAAATTTTTGACACGTATTTTTTTATTTTTCGATTTGATGCAAACTGTTCGAGATTTTCCACCGTTCCCATACTTTCTAACACCCGGTATAAAAAAACCTTAAGGGCAAGAATCGAGGAGTCAACCACTGCCAAAAAAGCGTACCTACTACAATCATTCCTCCCATTCCTCATTATTCCTACTATTCCCCGTTTGTTCCCAATATTCAATATATATATTCCCTATATTCTTTAGTATGTTTTTGGGTATAGAAATAAGCAATTACAATTACTATATTTAAAATATTTATATTTATTGTTGACAATAACGTTAACACTTTAAAACAATATACCTATTATGTTATAAAAAATAAAAACAATTTAGTACTACCTACTAAAATAAATAAAATATGGTGATTCACTTAATTATAATAAATTTAGTAGACAAGAATATTTTTTTGATTTAACAATTCTTTCCATGTATTAGATTTTTTTAAAAATTTAGAATATCTCAATATGAAGATTAACCTCTGATCTAACAATTGAATAAAAATCGTTTCATACTAAATATTATAGGAACAAAGAAATAAATTCACTTACTGAATCTTCGTTAATCTCCACCATTATCATAAAAATCTAGATAAAAGACAGTAAAATAAAACACAACCGCTGCAATTCACAATGCCACAACTAATGGCGCGTCTTCCAACCTGCTTGAACAACAAAATTGAGTGTAATTCCCTTATATTCCTTCTTTATTCCTCACTATTCCCCATTATTCCTCAGCATTCCCCATTATCTCATAATTCATCGTTATTCCCTTCCTATTCCCCACTATTCCTCGGCATTCCCCACGCTTTGTACAATATTCCCCACCAGTGGTTGACCCCTCGGCAAAAACGAAATGTCAAAAACTCGTGAGCTATAGTCGAGGCAAGAATTCGAGCGATGCACGTCACAGATCGATTCTATAAATAAGACAATACTGCTAAGAATCATAAAGCTCCATTAATCTATACCTATTTCTGAAAAAAGCTTAATAACTGGGTGTCAAGAATTACTCTTTTTAACGTAATTAATGATTAAAAATTATGTTAGTATTAAAATTTCTTTAATGAGATCGCTCGTGACGTGCATCGCTTGAATTCTTGCCTCGACTTTTGTATTTCTTCTTCCACTAGATGGTACTATGTGTCGCTAGAGGTAAGGAACATTTTTTGTTGCCTAAAAAGTTTTAAAAAATGATTTGAGACTTACATGCGAAAAATTAATGTTTCTGTTAGTGTCACTTTTTATATGTATAGGTAATACTAATTCCATTCGTCATTCATAAATTTAATTTTCTATAAAAACAATCTCATTAGTCATTCTAGTATTATTGAACAAAATAACGGTAAATAAGCACTGTTTAGGCATAAACAAAAAATCGAATAAATTGAAAATAACAACTCAAAAATAGCATCAAATTTATGTCGGGTTTAAAAAAAAAAATTGCACGCCAATGACGAATGTTTTTAATTTTAATGCATAACATTGAACGTTGTGACGGTGAGAGATTTATAATCATTAGGAAAATAGCAACTCGTTGATGGGAAGCATCGAGGAAGCACTTTGATAAATTACATTTAAATTAGTTCTACAAAAACACCTACTTATACAATGCGATTCAGTGAAATTTATTGATATTTTCAGATGTGGAACACTGTGTGTGCCCTGTATTAAAAAAAGGTGACATCTATCATCTGTATCCTTCGAAAATTTTTTGAAGTAATTCTTCACTCCTCCATATACTCTCATGTCTCTGGCACAATATCTATCGACCAACATGGTTTTATGAAAGGTAGGTCAACTGTCACAAACCTTGTGTGCAAAAAACAATTTCTTTGTGAAAATCTGGATAGAGGTGGATAAGTTGATATTACCTACACGGATTTTTCCAAGGCTTTTGGCAAGCTAGATCATAGTACTTTGATTAGTAAACTGGACACCTTCGGTCTTTCTTATTAGTTAACACAATTAATTGAATCATATCTGCAGGATCGACATCAATTTGAGGATATAAATCTGGAAGTTTCTTACAAAAATCCGGTGTGCCACAGGGGTCGATACTTGGTCCACTTTTTATTGTTATGTTACATATCTTTTATATTTTATATACTTTTTATTTTTATTGTCATAACACATGTCATGTGTATTGTGCATTTACATCTATGTTAGTTCCTTAGTTTAGTATTTCATTGTATATATTTTTACTCCCTCTTTTCAACTATTTTATTTAGATTTATTACATTTACGTCGTGTATGTATATATGTATATATTTCTGTGGATATTATATTGTTTTGTACCAAATCATGTAACTGGGTTTTGCCTGTTGGATTTTGTAAATTCATAAATAAATAGAAACTATCCACCCTAAATAAATTTGGATAAATCGATTTTTGCAAAGATGTAAAAACTTTTTCTTTGTTTTTCATTTAAGGAAAATGCCATTTGAAAAGTTTGGCCCCGCTCACTAGCCGGTTCCCTCTCCTAAACTAACGGCATGCTATTACATTCTAGCGGTGTGAAGTTGGCAACGACGGTCGTTGCTAGCAACGATACGAAGATCTACCACATAGATAAAGTCGTGGGATCTTCGGCGAGATAACATTATAATATAGAGAAACGTTCGACAACGACAACGAAAACATTGGAAATGACAAATCAAGAAAAAAGCTACAATTTTTTTATTGGAAGGTGTCGATTAGATTTTATTACGTGGAACGACTTATGACAATGCCCTTGAACTACTAGTTAGTGCTAAATCATTTGCAGGTCCAAAACAGCGGCAGCAGCAGCAATACCAAAAAGTAATCAAACAACAAGTTTGTCATTTCCAATGTTTTCGTTGTCGTCGCTGGGCGTTTTTTTATATTTATGTTATCTTGCCAAAGATCCCATGACTTTATCGATGTGGTAGATCTTCGTGTCGTTGCTAGCAACGACCGTTACCAGCTTCACATCGAACCATATTTGGCCTATGGTTTTGAAAGAAAAACTAATTGAAGCTATCGTCGAAGTAGGTAAATTCATGATACTAAGATATGCTCACGAGCATGTATTCCTCTGTTCTCTAACTAATGACGTAGTTCTACAACTATCAATTTCACGAGGTGATTGTGATCTTTCGTATATATTACACGATCTTAATTGAGACAGCATGAAAACTAAGTCGGCATGGCATTCTCTTTTATCCTATAAAAGAAATGCCGACTGTAAGTCGAGTTTTAGTTTCTATGCTGCCACAATTAAGATCATATATTATATGCTATAAATCAAGAAATGATCCGTTCTGTTCGGGATGAATTTTAAAAAGTGCGTGGAAGTTGGTGGATATCATGTTGAATAAAAACTTAGTTAACTGAAACAATTAGTTGTTAATTAAAACAGGTTTTCTTTAAACATTTAGAATTTATTGAAAGTAATTAATTATAAGCAACTTTTTCAAATGGCATTTCCCCCAAAAATGACAACTAAAGGTAGTTTATTCTTAGGTAAAATTAATTTTTGACATTTTTGAGCGCCCTATATAAGAAAATTAATTATCAACTTATACTTCATGCGTTTGTGGTAAAGCGCGTGGAAAAAGAACGAGACTAAATTTATGATCTAGTGGCAAAATTTACTATATCACCTTGTATATAGCGCAGAAACTGTAACCGACTTATAAAGGAGGGCAAATTTATTTTACTTCGAAATTTACCAGTAAACTAGTAAATGGAAGCCGATGGAAACATACTTCACAGTAGTTGAAGTAATTTAAAGGAAGCCGATCTTATAATAACCATGCCATGAGTCATCCACACCATTATTTCATTGATAAAGTCACAGTAAATCATTATATCCTTGTACTTAATATTATTATTTTCTGCGTGCAACGCAAAATGATTCCCACAGTTAACATAATTATTAACGATACGGGTACACACCTATCTTCTATCTTGATACCTACACAATTAAAATCGACAAAATTAATTACTTAATTTATTTCTTGCACAGGTATTTACGATGGGATTTGTAAAGAAGAAGTACCACCTATCGTGAAATGTAAAAATAAAGTTGTTGTCTACTTAGAGTTTTGTTTTAGCAGAGTCTAGATACCTAGATCGATTTCGGTACTGTATTTCTAGATACTGTTAATAAATAAAATCATTTGTTCACTTATTGCTGTATTTTTATTTAATACCTTCACTGACTTTCTGTTTTCCAATAAAAACTTTACATATTAAATTTTGCTTTCTCATCCTTCACCGAGTCCTTCACCTAAGTATTCGTGAAAGATTTTTCAACTGCATTTTTGATTGAATATCGACGAATTAAGAAAAAAAAAACATGGAAAAATGTCTACATTCAACAGATCAAGGAAATGTCTCGGACTTTTTTAACTTTCCTTCATACAGACTGTTAATTAGTTTTAAAAACGAGCATACATTAAAAAATATATATCTTTATGAAATTCATTATAGTACAATTTCCAATCTTACACCGAGCCTTACACTTTAAAACATAAACATTTTGAATTTACGGGAGACTTGTAGAAATGTTCTTGCGAGGGTTTTTCACTCCCAGAAATATGTGAGAAATACTATCCTTATGAAAATTAAACATAATATTTTTAGTCACAAACTCCTCTATAAATCCTTATTTTACTATAAGGAAAGTAACCAGACTGCAACCAAAGTTACAAATCTGGCGCGTTCAGTGTAATAATTGCATATTACCATCAAAACGCTAATGCTTCGATTGCAACAAACACCAGCCGAAAGACTGATCCTATTTAAAGGAGCTCCCTAAGCCAAGTCAGGCTATTTATTTTTCGATTGCAACAGACACTGGACCGCTAGATGGCGCCTGCTGGCTGTTTTACATGTCGCTATTGTGAAAATACCGGGATGTACTATAGTCAAAGGATTCTCATGTCGGTCGTCGCATACCTACCTTGCACTAACGAGAGCCAACAGCTCGAAACTGCAGTCTGCAGGGAGCTCCTTTTAAGTAGGATCAGTCTTTCGGCTGGTGTTTGTTGCACTCGAAGCATTAGCGTTTTGATGGTAATATGCAATTATTACACTGAACGCGCCAGATTTGTAACTTTGGTTGCAGTCTGGTTACTTTCCTTATAGTAAAATAAGGATTTATAGAGGAGTTTGTGACTAAAAATATTATGTTTAATATTCCGCCCTCTAAAAGCACATTTGAACTTATGAAAATTAGGTAATAAGTAGAAATATACTTAATATATTTGGAAATAGAAATACTTTAGAATATAAATAAGTACATTATAAGCAATACCTTACCAATGTGCAGGAGTTTTGGGAGTGAGTTCACCGCGAATCACGTTATTTGCTGACAAGATGTAACGCAATAAACGTTATTACTTCCACGTCCAGTAGGAGTATAGTAACGCAAAAAAAATATTTTTTTTGTTGAAATTGGTTTAAAATGTCATGAAACGTCGAGATTTTAAAATTGAGCGAAAAAAATTTCCTGTCTGTCGGTCACTTTTTTTTTTGTGCACACATTTACTCTGGAACCGTTTGTGATATTGACTTGAAATTTGGTACACTTATGCATTGTAACGAGATCTGGAACTAGATTATATTTTGATCTAATTCCGTTGAAGGATTCGGGGGTAAATGGAGTAAATAAGGGTAAATAGGCAAAGCAAGCAGGTAAGAGTTTTTTGCATCACCCCCCCCCCCCCCCCCACATTATTATTATTATGAAAGGGAGTAAAAAATTAAATTGGGATTTAGTGTGTATACGAGAACCAAGGGCCTTTAAAATTTATTTTGGCATTAGCCACCCCCTCTACCACCCCCACCTTATTGTTTAAGGGAATAAAAAATTAAATTGGGATTTAGTGGGTATACGAGAACAAGGGCTTCTAATTTTTTTTACATTAGCCACCCCCACTCTATTATTAAAGGGAATAAAATATTACATTGGGATTTAGTGTGTATAAGACTTGGCTACAAAATCTGGATGTGGAAGTAGTGATTCCTTGGGCAGCGGTTTTTTTTTGTAAGCGGACTTATACAATTTGATACCTACAATAGATTTCCGGCATTATATTTTCATATAAAACGGTACCTCGCTATCTACTTGGTAACTTTAAAAAAAATTTTGGTTTCTAAAATTATAAATCTAGCAGCTGTGTCAGGTATTTTCAATACGCCTACGATACTTGCGTAAAATGCAAGGTCTTTTTTAACGACACAAAACTAATTACAAGGTTTAGGTATAAAAAAAGGTACTTGTATAAATTTTGTATCAAAATGTTTTATTGTTATCTACGTTAGGGTAGAACTTGGTAATTCCGATGGTTATTCCGTAAAATCATTTCCCGCCTATCTCTTTCCTCATAATAATAATAAGCGATAATGATTCAAGTCTAGTTGTGTTCTCACATGATGCAAAAATTGAGAGAATTTCAAGCTTGAGTTAGCAGTGTTTTTAAGCATCAACTTTGTACTTTTTACCGGAATACTCTATATAAAAAAGAAAATCTGATTTACATATATTATGTATTATATATATACGTGTTTTACAGGATATTTAATTAGTTTCTTGTCATTAAATTGATTGACTAGACAAACAAGCCCTCTTCTCTAGCACTTCGCACTTGTCTATCTAGAACCGCGGCCAAATTTTGTATAGTTCAAGTAGGAATAAACTGAGACAGAAAAAACGTAACAAAAACTTCACGACTTCATTAAAATACCATTACTCTTTGTGCTATCTCGACAGTAAAGCATCTCGCTCGTTTTTAATGTGCGGCGATTCGTTTGATCGTTCGTTGTTAGGCATGCCGCCGGTGGCCCGCGGCGATAATAATGATGTAAAGTTTTTGTTTAGTTTTTTTTGTCTCAGGAAGTCCTTACTTGGACTATACATCAGACTCCCTTTTCGTAGGAAACTTGCCCAGATTTGCTCTGACGCGTACACCAAACTTCCTTCGCGGTTTGCCCCTCAACCTATCTACAATACCGATGTAAACAATAATAAGGAATAAAGCCTACTAACATTCCAGAAGTTCTCAACCAATCTTAATAAAACGTCTCTTTTTTATACTCATCCCCAAAAAGTTGAACTTTTTGTTTGTGTGATGATTTTCCATACGGGTGTGAAAACAGCCACGATTTTGCAATGTGGCAACACTGCATATCAGACGTACCTTTCTTGTAAATTGATGCACTCTTAAAACTTCATGATATTAATAAATGAAGCAGAAACGCATATTTTCAAAAATTATGTTTTCATGTAATTTGAGCAAATCCAACTGTCATTGGCGGCTCGTAATAAAAGGTTCAATATTTTATAATGTTCAATAATTTATTGCTATTAAATTAATCCATGCCGATGAAGTCTACATATGCGAAAGTAACCATTGGGTCGTCCTTCAACTACTCCCGCATAGGAAAGTCATTGTCGGGCAGCAACGAGGGGTACAGAAATATCTAAATTTGAAAAAAATAATTATACTGAATTAGTTAATGCCGATGGTTTCTACAAATTAGAAAGTAACTACCGGTTGATCTTTCAACTACTTTTGTCCCAAAAAGTCATTGTCGGGTGTTAATAAGGGGTACAGAAAATTATGTTTTTCAATAATTTATTACTGTTAAATAGATCAATGTCGATGAATTCTGCATATGCGAAAGTAACCATTGGGTCGTCCTTGAACTACTTCTGCATACAAAAGTCATTGTCGGGCAGCAACGAGGGGGTACAGAAACATCTAAATTCGAAAAAAATAATTATACTGAATTAGTTAATGTTGATGGCTTGTACGCATTAGAAAGTAACTACCAGTTGGTCTTTCAACTACTTTTGTCCCAAAAAGTAATTGTCGGGTTTTAATAAGGGGTACAGAAAACTGTTTTTCAATAATTTATTACTATTAAATAGATCAATGTCGATTAAGTCTGCATATGCGAAAGTAACCATTGGGTCATCCTTCAACTACTTCTGCATACAAAAGTCATTGTCGGGCAGCAACGAGGAGTACAGAAATATCTAAATTTGAAAAAAATTATTATACTGAATTAGTTAATGCCGATGGCTTCTACGCATTAGAAAGAAACTACCGGTTGGTCTTTCAACTACTTTTGTCCCAAAAAGTCATTGTCGGGTTTTAATAAGGGGTACAGAAAACTATGTTCTTCAATAATTTATTACTATTAAATAGATCAATGTCGATGAAGTCTGCGTATGCGAAAGTAACTATTGGGTCGTTCTTCAACTGCTGCCTCATACAAAAGTCATTGTCGGACAGGAAAGAAGGGTACAGAAATACTCGCAGAAATATCTAATTTTCAAAAAAATGATAATACTGAATTAGATATTTCAGTACCCCCCGTTGCTGCCCGACAATGACTTTTCTATGCGGGAGTAGTTGAAGGACGACCCAATGGTTACTTTCGCAATATGCAGACTTCATCGACATTGATCTATTTACCTAATAGTAATAAATTATTGAAAAACATAATTCTCTGTACCCCTTATTAAAAACCGACAATGACTTTTTGAGACAAAACTAGTTGAAAGACCAACCGGTAATGCATAGAAGCCATCGGCATTAACTACTTAATTCAGTATTATTATTTTTTTCAAATTTACATATTTCTGTACCCCTCGTTGCTGCCCAACAATTACTTTTGTATGCGGAAGTAGTCCAAGAACGACCCAATGATTATTTTCGCATATGCAGACTTCATCGACATTGATCTATTTAACAGTAATAAATTATTGAAAAACATAATTTTCTGTACCCCTTATTAAAACCCGACAATGATTTTTAGGACAGAAATAGTTGAAAAACCAATCGGTAGTTACTTTCTAATACGCAGAATCCATCGGCATTAACTAATTCAGTATTATTTATTTTTTTAAATTTAGATATTTCTGTACCCCCCGTTGCTGCCCGACACTGACTTTTGTATGCGGGAATAGTTGAAAGACGACCCAATAATTACTACTTTCGGATATGCAGACTGCATCGATTTTGGTTAATTTAATAGTAATGAATTATTGAACATTATCAATTTTTTGAACCCCTTTTACGAGCCGCCAATGACAGTTTGATTTGCTCAAATTACATGAAAACATCATTTTTGAAAATATGCGTTTCTGCTTCATTTATTAATATCAAGAAATTTTAAGAGTACATCAATTTACAAGAAAGGTATGTATGTCTGATATGCAGTGTTGCCACATCGCAAAACCCTGGCTGAAAAATCGTGGCTGTTTTCACGCCCGCATTTCCCATTACTTATTAATTAGATTCTTTTAATAACAATGAAACTAATTAGGTATACCAGCATGAGTGAGTATACAGGGTGTCCCAATAATGCGTCAAAGAATAAGGCTTTGGTAAATTATTTTTTATGGAAGTGGTATAATGTCAAAAGGAGCACATTTTAAAAATATTTTGAAATATACAGGGTGACTCGCTACAGCGGAGCATCTTCGAAGTTATTTTTTTAATGGAACACCCTATATATTTTTATATTTATGAATTCAGCGTAAAATTACCTTTTCAACGACCTCCAGATTTTTTGTTTTTGACGTGGCGTTGCCGAGTTATTCGAAAAAA
Source organism: Leptura quadrifasciata (assembly GCA_963675555.1). Lineage (NCBI taxonomy): Eukaryota > Metazoa > Arthropoda > Insecta > Coleoptera > Cerambycidae > Leptura > Leptura quadrifasciata. The sequence goes on from OY776675.1 coordinate 160,300,238, forward strand.
TATGAAAATCTTGGTCGGAATAAGGTTTAACAAATTGATTTGCTGTATGTGTATTGCTATTAATTAAGGAGATTTATTTTGCAATTATGTAGACGAGGGATGTACTACAAGACACAACCACCAAATATTGATTATAATTATACAGGGTGTATTTTACACTAGCGCTAATTCAGGACGTTTCAAAGTGAATTTTCTCAATTTTTTCAAATGAAACACTCGGTATATTATTGTATTTTTGAATTGGCACGTAAATTCTCTACGATTCTTGTAAATAATATCCTATTCCTAAAATCGATATTTCCAGAGATATTTTTACCTTTTCATTAAAAAGCGTTAAATTATAATACTTTTTCATTTCGAACTGATCTAGTAGCCATGATTTTGACATAAAGTGAGAATGATTGAAAGTAGTGATTATTAAATTTTTTTCTGGGTGCGTCTTGGTTGCCTCAGTAGTATTTTTTCTCAGTTTAATTAAATCACATTTGAGTCTAAGTATCTCAAAAATGTATAAATAGTCCTTTAATATTACAAAAAACTTGACATAAATAATAGGAACAGAAAATACGGTATAGGTAATACAAAAATTGTCACTATTTTAAAAATTCAAAGTTATTTTGAACCTAATTTAAAGAAATAAATGAGTCGGACACTACAATTTCAGCACATTACTGTATCATTTAAGTTATTACGAAGTTATTACTACTAAGCATTTTCAAGAAGAAGATTGTGCCTTATCTCTGCAAAAAATTCCCTTATAATATACCTTCTTATCTAATGGTTTTCTGTCGGATTGTTAAATTTCACACGTTAGTTTCAATTAGTCTCATGAACTACCATTAAAAGTATGGGTATTATTTGGACTGGCAGTGATTTTAAATTAAACTCTCTTGTTCATGTATACTTTAATATGGTTTTAATTAATACAAATGTTGCTGCTTTAACCATTTTGGAACCGTATGACTCTTGTCATCGGGTCTAACATTTCGATTACAACAGGGTAGATTCCGAGGTAGATTCATCTACTTTACTCCCTGGCTACTAATATCAATTATATGCCCATAAAATATCTAAAATAATTTCAACGAATTTGAAAGCGTAAATAATAAAAACAGCAGCCAAGAAGGACATTTATATTGTCTACATCACATACCATCAAATCAAACATTTCAATCCCCCCCCTCTCATTTATGGATTCTAGTAACCCCCTAGTCCTTCGCCTATTGTTTACTTTGAGGTTTATTTAAATCCACATTATACTGCTGTAACTGAGGTTACAGACACAGTGCAAATAGAAGAATAGAGGGGGTTAGATAATATTCAGTTGACATATGATTTCTACTCGAATACCTGCAAGGTCACAATAATTTTCAGCTAAATTCTTTATATACGTAAAGGGCAAAAAATTACACAATTTTACCGTAAACAACAAACATATTATTATAATTTCAGCAAAGATATAATCTTCAGCAATTAAAACTGACCTTATAAAACAATTGTAAACTACCTGGGACATGGCAACTGAAGGGAATTAAATTATAATATACATATATTTACCGCTGAGGCCATCATTTGATATATAAACGACAAAAATGTGGCGATTTTCACGAATTTTCTTTTGGCAGCCTAATTAAAAGCTTACCTTGAGTTGTTGTTGTGAGCAGTTTTCGCATTCCCAAAAGCCTCCAGCACTGGCCCGGCACTCAAGATAGTCTGTTCCACTCCGCTCCCGTGCGACCCCTTCTGACTAAGTGCCGTCAGATGGTGCAATAAAAAATTTGTACTCTCAGTCTTTCCCGAACCACTCTCACCACTAATAACTATACACTGATTCTTTCTGTCCTTCAACATACAATGATACGCCGTATCGGCCACAGCAAATATATGCGGAGGTAAATTAGGTCCTAACCTTCTATTCTGATACAACTTCACATACTTGGGATTGTAAATGGGGTAAAATTTAAATGGATTAAGGGCTATGAGTATTGATCCTACGTACGTGTAGATGTGACCGGCCACGAATCTTGCTCGAAGGTTGTCTAAGAGCGTTTGTTCGTTTAAGTCTGGCAACTGGCATAGATCTGGGTACTCCCTGTCTTTTGGCTGGTAGAGAAACCGGTGGAAGTAGTCCTTTATCAGCTGTGGGTCCATGACAAACTGATCCCGCCATACATAATCGTTTACTTTCTCACGTAGGTAGAAACGGTAGGACGTATGCTCGGGCCTGTTCTTGGGCCACAGCATCATCAACTGCACTGGGCTTTCGTGGGCCGACAAGCTTCTTTCCTTGCATTCCTGCCCAAAGTCATCCCCTATTACCTCGGCAAGCTCGTAAGAAGCATTCTCGTTCAAAGATAGCCTTTCCACAATGCAGGAGACTATTTCTTCGGAAGTCGTTTGCTTGCTGGCCTCCACAGACAAGGCTTCGTAGAGGGCAGACAGGGCCCCTACGTAAACCTGCACAATGTACCGGTTATTTTCTGTAGAAGGCATCATGTTTGTGCTGCTCCCATTATATTATCCAAAATTTTAATTTGATAAATGTTCTCGTTACGAGTAATAACACTTTACACTGGACCATTTTATTGTATCGCACACTTTATTATTTTTAGTTTGGTACTAAAAGATCCTCTCCCACTCATGTTTATTATTTTTATTTGAGTTTTCCTGAAAATAAAACGTTACATTAATATAACACATTGCTCAAGACATAAACTTTTTTTTGGCAAGCAACACATTGATATCATATGCATAAATAATCCATATTACATACAGCTAAACTTACAGTTTTTCACAACTGAATAAATAAATAGATGGGTAACTATGAGGAAAAGTGACGGTTTGTTGGTTTAAAAAGTAATTTAGCGGCCGAGTAGACTGACTACGATTTTATAAGTGAATAACCCGTTAACAAGGGGTTGATAAACGGGGGATAAATGTCAGATTGGGGTCACATGTTGCTTCTTTGGTTGTAACACGAAACTGCAGGGACTTTGGGTACGTTTCCCGTCTGGAATTTAATGATTCCGTTACAAACATATAATAACGTCAAATGGTTAATTGAAATAATTAATTGAATGAGTTCATGCAGCGCAATGGCAAGTTTACTTCTAGTATGCGACGTATATGACAAACAGTTGAAGTACACCCATAATAAACAACAGACAATCGAAATCGACATCCACTCTGAAACCGCCCATACGATAATGAAAAGTTCACTTTAAAGTTTCTCACATACCTCACAAAACTACACTACATCGTTAAACGAAAATGGAACTAACAATCACAACCATATGGATTTTATTCATTTTAACTTAGATTTTATTCGATAAAAGGGCCAGTAACCACCATTTTTTATTTTGTATAAACTCAGCTTCGACTGACATCGCAGGAGGAGACTCTCGCGTATCAAGGCCAGGCCACGTGACTTGCGCGCCAAGTATGAATCACAATTTTCCAGCTAAAGAAGCCGACCGCATCGTTACGTACATAAAAAACGTAAAGTTAATTGTCTCTGCAATTATTTTGTTAGCAACATGAGTCAAATTCTTTTATTTCTTAATCACATTTAATTGGGTCAATCAATTTAGTTTGCTGTTTCCAATACTGCAACATTATCTGTTTGTTTATTCCTCTGAATAGATTATTACGGAGAGAATTGCTGTGATTACAAAAATCAAATTGGACACGTCTAGCTTCCGTTGCAGCAAAAAAAGACGTTGAATAAGAGCTACTTTTAAAATCCCCTTTTGCCGTTTTAACCTCAGATTAAGAAAGAAACATAGATAAATAATCCCATTTAAAATACATTAAAGAAAAGTGGCACATTGATCATGTTGAGATGATGGATAAGGGGAAGAGTGGGGAGGAAGGGGAATGTTTTGATAACCACTACGATCAGAGGCGTAGATAGACGAAAGGGTTATAAATTTAAAAATAAAATTATTAATATTTTTATTATCAATATGTCCAAAAATTTTATAATTATAATAAAATTTGTGCTACTGAATAAACATATAAATATTTTAATAAATATATTTCATGTTCATTCTAAAATCAGTATGATTCTGGAATAAGTTCTGCTACATTTTAAGTAAAAAAGAAAATGAATAATTTAGGTACAAGTAGTATAAAGATCCGTTATACAAATACATAATGTTATGTGCTGCCCTCTAACGGGGGAGAGATGTAATTAAGTCCCTGGCCAAAGGAAGAGAAACCTGTTATTCTGTTGATGGCCGGTAGGTAGGGTGGCGCCATCTCTGGGCCGATTAACGAACCGCCATCTAGCACATAGTAGAAAACTCTGGAGGATTCCAACCTATTCTAGAATATTATGGAATGGGATTCTGGTACATTCTAAGGGTGTATATAAAGAAGTGAAGTTGAGCAGGCAAGACAGTTCAGTTGAGTATACAGTACAGTTCTGGTATACAGACAGAGTTTTAGGTTAGATAAAAGTTGGCAAGTGATTTAAAAGTAAAGTACAGTTGTGATTTAAAAGTAGTGAATTTATATTAGATTAAAGTTATTATTAGTTGTGTGAGTTTTAAGGATTAACTATTGTAAATTAAGTGATTAATAAAATAGTTTTTACTAGCTAATAGAAAATGTTAACATACCTACTTCTTTCTAGGTGGCGACTGATCCAAATTAATTACTTCATATGTGGTCTCTGTTGCTGAAGTGTCATCATTGTCTTTTCATTCTGCAGAATCTGTTGATTTGCTAAACAAATTATATACATAATAGGCACAAAATTTTATAATTTATAATCAATCGCTCATTTTTACATGAAAATAATATTTATAATATTGTTACGTGCTTACAATTTTCAGTAAACACTCCGTGGATTCGAATAACTTGCAACAAGAATTTTTACTAACCACTGATTTTATTAATCACTAAAATTACACTAGCAAATACTTAAAAATCACACAACTAATAATAACTTAATCTAATATAATCTCACTACTTTTAAAACACTAAGCACTTTACTTTTCTTCTTAAACTTGTCAACTCTTGTCTAACCTAAAAACTCTCTTGTCTGTTTACTTCACTAAACTGCATACTTCACTCAACTGAACTGTTCTTCTACAAACTGTCTCTGTAACCAGAACCACAGATTACCCAGAACTGTACTGGATACTAAACTGAACTGTTCCTTATCCTTCACTAAACTATGTACTGTACTGTTCTCCCATCTGCTGGCTTCACCTCTTTATATACCCACTTGGAATGTCCAGAATATCATTGTAGAACTTTCCAGAAATATACTGGAATTCTCTATAATTTTCTTAGGCACTACTAAATGGTGGTTCGCCAGTTGGCCCACAGATGGCGCCACCCTTCTGGCCAGGGAGTAATTACAACTCTCCTCTCTGTTAGAGGGCAGCACATAACAATATATTATATCTACCGAAATTATATTTACATTCAATTTAAGAAAATAGAAACAACTATATTTAGGTATAGAGAATTGTCATTCAACATTTATCATAGGTATTTTACCTGACCAAAATATCTAAGTCGGATGGCTCTATCAGTTTCAGAAGCAGTTTCAGTTTCAGAACTTGGCGATTTTTTAATGGCGGACCAGTTAAGCATTCTCCATTCTTGTTCTGTGAGGTGCCTGCTTCTCTAAAAAAAGATAACATTTATTTCGATAAACATATCAAACAAAACATATAAGTTACAAGCCTGGCGCGTTAAGTGTAATAATTGCATATTACCATCTAATGCTTCGATTGCAACAAACACTAGCCGAAAGACTGATCCTTGGCGTTCTGATGGTAATATGCAATTATTACACTTAACGTGTCAGCCTTGTAACTTGTAATTCAGCGCTCGGCGGGGCACATAGCCCGGAGAGCTATGGTTGGTTGGTTGCAGTCTGGTTATGTTCCTTATAGTAAAATAAGAATTTTATAGAGGAGTTTGCGACTAAAAATATTACATTTTAATATTCCACCCTTTAAAAGCACATTTGAACCATGTTAATCCCATTCAGGCTATTTATTTTTCGATTGCAACAGTCACTGGACCGGTAGATAGCGCCTGCTGACTATTTTACATGTCGCCATTCTAAAGATACCGAAATGTATCAAATGGTCAAGGGATCCTCGTGTCGGTCGTCACATGTCTACCTTGCACTGACGAGAGCCAATAGCTCGAAACTGCAGTCTGCAAGTGGTGTAGACGACTGGCACGAGAGCTCCTTTAAGTAGGATCAGTCTTTTGGCTGGTGTTTGTTCTAATCGAAGCATTAGCGTTTTGATGGTAATATGCAATTATTATACTTAACGCGCTAGGCTTGTAACTTGTAATTCAGCGCTCGGCGGGGCACATAACCCAAAGAGTAGCTGTTGGTTTTAGTCTGGTTACGTTCCTTATAGTAAAAAAAGGATTTTAAAGAGGAGTTTGCGACTAAAAATATTATGTTTTAATATTCCGCCCTCTAAAACCACATTTGAACTAAATCTCTGTTGCCTATATTGTTCCAAAAAAATAAATTTAGAAATAATTTTTATTAAAATGCGTAAAATGATTTTTTTTCATCAAAACCTCATATTTTTAGAATTGAACTAAACTTTGGATTCAGGGTTTTTAAATGATTTCGAACAAGTTTTGTTAATAACATTTTTTGATTAAAAAAGGCCTACTACGATTTTTTGATTTTTTTCATATAATTTAGCATTTCAGATGGCCTTGCATTTAAAGATGGAAAGTGATTTTGTGGTCTTAAATATAGACAGACCTTGGTGACCTCTATTTTTTGAGTTCAGTTTGGTTTAAATCTGACAAAAACAAAAGAATTATTACGCTGTTACACTCTTAAGTGAGACACATTGTATATATAAAAGTAATTCCATCGCTTTGCTAAATAATAATATAGGGAGTTGATTAAATTATACCCCGATGATGCTAAAATGGATAGCAAATAGAGTGATATATTTTCAGAGTTCAAGTGTTTTGGTGTTTGTGGAAACCACTTCAGAGATAATACAGAAAAAACTCATAAAAACTTCTGTGAATCGTTTTACATTGACTTCATTAGAAGAGTTTAAATAGACCATCAGAAGCTATACTGAAACCCCCATTTCTCTAACCATGCTGCCAGGGGACAAATAAGATTGGTTTTCAGTATTAATCATCTCTTGATGATGCTAACATGATTAGCGAAACGCGCGTCAAGTAGTGTACTCCGAGTGTACTGTTTAAATATTTTGGCGTTTTGTAAAACTAGTTTTTAACCAGCAGGGATATCTCCTTAAACAGAGCTTGATAAGTTGAAGGAGGTTCTCACGCATACACATTGAAGAAATCAGTAGCTCTTGATCTAAAAGCTATTGTTTATTCATTTATTTTATTATTTCCATAAGATTCCGAAGAATATTGAATGTGTCATAAGAAGACTTAGAAATTAATGATAATAAAACGAACAATGAAATACAAAACGAGTGATAGAAGAAACATTACATAATAAAATTATTAAAATCATAACAGTATAGAGTTAAAAGATAGGTACTTCTTTAGTTCTCTTTTGAATATAAAGAGGCTTTGAATATTTTTTATTTCGTTTGATATGGTATTAAATACTATCACAGCATGGTAGTAAGCACCTTTTTCCAGTGTATTGGTGCAATGGAGAGATATATGTAGTACATTACTATGTCTTGTAACAATACTATTTTGTGTCCTATATATCACAGCTCCTCGTGAATTTATCAGGGTTCTTTTTAACAAATAGGATTAACAAATAAATGGATACCTAATGAAGGAAGAGGCATTAGTTCTAATTGTTTAAAAAGTGGCTTATTAAGTTCTATTTAACTTCTTGAGCATATATACATACTCCCTCGTTCTTTTTTTTTTTTTTAAACATTTATTTAACGTCGGCCTATTTCCGCTACTGAGGCCTAACACCGACGCCTGTAGACGAGCTACCCCCAACCAGGAATTTTGCCGAACCTCTTCCCTTAAGAAGAGTAGGGATCTTTTACTTGCCTAACATTTAATAGACAAGAGACCGACGGCTTTACATCCCCTCCGAAGGATGGTATATCTCCTATACAACCCTCGCCTAAGGTTGTATAGCTTCCGCGCATACACTAATATACAAGCCGCTGGAAGATGTGTGAGGCGAGAACGCGGTTTCCGTTGGAATGGTCACCAATCCAAGTACTAACCGCGCCTGTCGTTGCTTTACATCGAATACCGATGTATGTACATAGTAAAGACGCATACCTACGCTCGCCCCACTCCCTCGTTCTAAATATAACAAAGTGTAAGGTTATTGTAACTCATGAAAACATGAACTCATTGATTACGATTATCATATCGATGTCCCATATTAATTCAACCAGAAGTTTAGGAGTAGTCTTCGATAACAAATTATCATTTGCCAAGCATATCGAGTTAACAGTTTCCTCGTCTATGAAAACATTAGGGTTTATATTAAGACTAAGTCAAGTCTTCCAGAACAATGGCGTCTTGATAAATTTAGAAATATGTACAAAATTAAAATAAAAAAATCGAAAATACTTGCCAGTGACAATGTAATAAAAAATTCTAACTGTTCAACTGTTCATCAAAAGAGATGTGGAAAATTATAAATGATAAAAGAAATAAGTCAAAGACAAATAATGTTAAAATAGATCCTAACATAGCAAATTAATATTTCATAAACAGTCCCCATGAGCTTATAAAAAAATTGCCCCACAACAATATTAACCCTAATATCTACTTGGGAAATATTGACATGGCAGACGCTATTGTCTCTCTAACACCGGTATCTTATATTGAGGTAAGGGATATAATATGGTCTCTAAAGAACACTGACAGTAAAGATATTTATGGTTTTAATGTTGATCTCATAAAACATATTAAAAATCTTATTATCGTCCCATTAACCAAATTAATAAATCTAGCTATTACAAAAGGAATATTTCCTGACAGCCTAAAAAAAGCACTTATACTCCCCATACATGAAAAAGGAAACCCTGATATATCGAACTTTAGACTCATATCGTTACTACCCATATTTTCTAAAATATTTGAGAAAGTTCTTAAATCAAGAATTACAGCCTATTTTGAAAATAATGATCTATTTGTGAGGTCGCAATATGGCTTCAGATCCAAAAAGAGTATTATTGATGCAATATTGAATTTTACTGAGAAAGTCACTGAATGTTTCGAAAAGGGCGAATACACCATGTAACCACCTTTTGTGATCTAAGCAAAGCCTTTGACTGTGTTCAGCACGATCTATTAATTAGGAAGCTCAAAGAGTACAATTTTGATTTTAATAGCACTAAAATGATAGAATCATACTTAAAAGGAAGAACTCAAAGAGTCAAATGTGATAATGGGATATCTCGAGAAATGTGTATTGGCATAGGTGTGCCGCAAGGATCAGTTTTGGGTCCTTTACTCTTCCTAATTTATGTTAATGATTTATCAATCAATGTACCACTCGCTGATTTTATATTTTTTGCAGATGATACCACAATGTCTAATACTGGCAAAATACTGAATGAGGTCATTGACGTGGGTCGTGCTGCTCAGTCAGAGGCTGAGCGATGGTTCTTATGCAACGGGCTTAGCTTAAATCTATCTAAGACACAAACAATGATTTTGTTCTTAAGGAATATAAATTTCGATAATCCCGAAACTGTCAGATTTCTGGGTGTGACCATTGACCCCACTCTTAGCTGGGATTATCACATCGATTCAGTGGCAAATAAACTATCTAGTAATATCTACCTACTACGACTATTAGACGACTGTGTCTCAAAACCCATGCTAAAAACAGTTTATTATGCTCTGTGTCACTCAATAATGACTTATGCTATTTTAGCTTGGGGATATGCATCCTCATGGCACAGGATTTTTAGATTACAGCGTAGAGCTGTAAGGATTGTGGATGGAATTGGCGACAGAGATGATTGTAAGATCTCTTTCATAATTAATGATTTATTTACTTTTCCGTGTATGTTTATACTTGAATGTGTAATGTATGTTAAAAATAACTTAGGCGAATTCCATGCACATAGAGATGTACATAATTATAATACACGGGGAAGTAATATGTTAGTCCCAAATTTCTGCAGATTATCCAAAAGTCAAAAAAGTTTAAACTACATTGCCCTAAAGTTATATAATCTGCTGCCCTCCACATTTAAAATGTTGCCCTCCAGTCAGTTTAAGAAAGAAGTAAAAAAATTTCTATTAAGCAGAGCATTTTATTCATACGACGAATATTTAAATTACACGTTTAACAGCAGTGAATGAATATAATTTGAAGTAAATAACAATCTTATGTCTAGTTATCTATATTTTAAGGGACGTATATTTATATTTTATTATCAATATTTGAACACGATTTTATTGTATATATTGACTTGTGTAAGTGCCATGTACAGCAACACCAATAAATCTCTCTCTCTCTCTCTCTCTTAATCAAACTATTTCACTGCTATATTCGGTCTAAATTTGAGTACTGCTCACTTATTTGGAGCCCTATCTATAATTATCAAGTTAAATTAATTGAGTCTGTTCTTAGAAAATTTTTAAAATTTCTCTGCTGCCCCAACGATGGTTGATATCCAAACAGGGGCTGTGACCAGACTTATCTGTTAAACAGGTTCAACTTTTACTCAATACAATTTAGAATGTAATTTTTGCTGTAAAATTCCTGTATTTGCTCATACACAACAGAGTTGATTGTCCTCATGTTCTAAGCCAGTTGAACTTCTTGGTTCTAAGAGCTGCCAGTTGCAATCCTCTCGCATTTTATGGTCAACCGGCGCGAACCAATATAATACTGAAGTCTCCTATATTTGATATTTGCTCTAACCGCAATTCAATTTGTAATACTTATGATATATTCAACTGCTTGAATAATACAATCTCTTAAGGTTTGCAATATGCCATAAAATAATGTACACATACAGTGATTGTAATTAATTTTATATTGTCTGTCACTCATATGTATGTAGTCAAGTTTTTTTTAACTATAAATATACTTTGGGCAGATGGGAGATGGATGTGTGTATTTGATGATTGGTATTATTGAGTTACTTACCTATATTGCTTGATGCAAGAGAATTCGATTTTCTACGGTACATACCGATAGCCAGTGACCGGCCATTGTTGAAAGCAGATCCTCTATCACTTTTTCACATAACTGTTGGTCATAATGAGATATTTCTAACATGCCAACATCATAAGTTCTTCTAAACTCAGACTTGAATAGCAGTATTAACAATAAGTAGAATACAAATTACAAAATAAATTACAAATATCATCTCCCTTGATTAATATTTTGCTTATAATAAATAAATAAATAAAAATGTTTATTTTTCAGTAATACCATTTATACGGCATAGGAATTTTCAAGGATATCTTATAAAATCTTATAAAACATACACATGTATACATAATGGTACAAAATTGAACAAATCCATAAATACTTAAATAATTATAAAAAACTGTGACTTAAACCATAACCATATAATATGACAAGACAAGAAAATAACATATCTTATACAAGAAAATCATTTACAGCATAACAATATTTTAGGGCATGAAAAATTGTGATTATAGTAATGTTGAGAGGAAATTATTAGAAAAGCTAGATTTGAAAAGATCTTTATTTTGTATCTACCATAAAATATTTTATTTCCTTGCGAAAATATTTGCTAAAAGCGATTTCTCTCTCGCCAGTCTGCTTTGGTTCTAAACACTCTCGGTGAACCTTGACTATAAGAAGAGGAGTGGTATGTCTTTAATTTTCTTTAACTTCTTTTTATGTCAATGATTTATTTCCCAACCTGCTAATATTAGAGAGTTTTCTCTCAGCTCAATATAGCAGGGTTGATTTAGCAGTCGAGAATATGCCAAGTACTACTGGCTTTGGTGCTATGAATCCTGATGCCATAATCCTTCTGGCGAAAGAGCCAGCTATTTTATTATCCACAATGCCAAGATGGCCAGATACCCAGACCAGAGTCAATTTGTTATCTCTGCCCAATCGAAATAGAGCCTCCTGGCAGTCCCAAATTATTTTAAAGCTGCAGCGATTGGATCCAAATTTTTAAGAGTTGCTTGACCATTTGAAAGGATTCTTACAATGATTTGTATCTAGGACGCATTTGCCTCAGCTTCCATACGCACAGTTATTACTATTACATTATCCAGGCCCAAAGAGCTTTGGGTTACGACTGGTAAACTCTAGCTCCTATTGTTTCAGGAGTTTCGGAGCCATCTGTAAACCAACAACTACTTGCCTTCATCAGTAGGTTGGTCTTATTCTGATTCCATTGTAAGAGAATAGGATGTAAGGAGGCAGCTATTTGTTTATCATAGGAGACATCATATAAGAAAGCACACCTAGATTATGGTGTGTTGTGTCGTGTGGAATTTGAGTGTAAAGTTTTATCAGGGAATCACAAAGTGAATTTGAAAGCAGTGTTACAGGCTTCAGACTAAAAAAATGCTTTCAGGGCCTTTTTACTCTGAATTATATTGTGTCCTTTTCCCAGTTTTACCCAACAAAGTTGGACACTATTGTTTAGTGCGAAAATATCTAAAGCTTTCTTGATTTGCAAAACCACTAACTAATATAATCTAGCTTGCAGTTGTTGGGGGAAAGCCGCAAGCAAAGAAGCTCTATTGTTGGATATATACAATAATATACATCATTTACCACTTCCATAATAGCCCTCCGCTTAGAATATATGGTGGTGTATATGTGCCTATAGTGGTATACTGTTGACTGTAGACTTGTTCTGAATAGGTCCAGTCCCTGATTTACGGATAGATAGAAAGGTCAGGATTGTCATTTATTATATCTATATCATTTTCATGGTTTCTGTGTAGCAGCGCTAACATTAACCTTGGGTTAATTGAAAGTCAGAAAAATAACAAATTTTAAAAAACTATTAAGGGCTTACTTCTATTTTGAATACCTAGTTGGGTAGCTAAATGCGATCAAAGATGCAGCATAAAAAAATTTGCTTTGAGGAAAAGCTTATATTGGTTTGCAACATTCTATTACTCTAATATTGATAAAATAATTTAGAAAGATTCACATCTCTGAAGTAAATTCAGGGCCGTTGGGGTTAAACTGGGCCTCAGAGGGAAGTATTTATTAGACGGCCTCCTATCAGAGTGGATCTAAAGAAGAATTCTAATGCTGGCCCCTCTCATTAGGTCTGAGTAATTTCCACAATGGCTTGATGAACTCTACTCGAATACACTCGTCTTGACATCTGTCTCACTAACCGTTGCCATTATCTGATGATCATGAGTTTTAATCACCTCCAGATGATGCTAACATGGTTAGCGAGACGCGGCGTCGAGTAGACTATTTGGGTGTTATGGTGTTTGTGGAAACTATGTCAAAGGCATAATGTGTCATGCCTAATAGTTTCAACTCCTTCAAAGGATTCAGGACAAAGATGCTAATAAGGACTTCAGAGTGTAGGTACATTTTTTATAAAAAATTGTAGATTAAGTAGATGTGTAAAAATAATGAAAATATAAATTATTCTTTTTCACCATATAGTCAAAGCAACTAAGTGCAAATCTGTGAAGTTATAGGTAGAACTATATCTATGTGCATATATGTCATGATAACCTATTTTTATTTGATTTTTGAAGAACTCAAAACGAATAGGTACCTACTACAAGCTTCAAATTAAAAGGTTCTGTGCATATACTTCATGCTTAAAATAGTTTTGATTATTGGAAATCATTAAATGACCTCTTAGGCAGATTCACAGTCAACTAAAAGTCATACACAAAAGGTTTGGTGGTGGGAAGGCACAAGTTTGAAAATAAAAGCAATAAAACATTTTTATAATCTCTGGAATATCATACATTGGATCTTTTAATTTTATTCCAGATTTGAGAATGATTTAGTTCAAAACGTCCGTTACGTGAAACGTACTTTCTTTAACTCCTGACATTTCACAATCTTTCAAATCAAAGTAGGCAGCGCCGTGGACGTAATATCCCCGAACCGATTCAATAAAATTTGAAAAGTTGATGAACGGCGCCGCCAGCCTTAATCACAAAAAATGTTTAAAACAAATCTTATTCGTAATTTTATTGGCTTTCCAATTAACAGTGCTTCGCTTCTTTCCATCGAATTGGCGGTTGTCGAATAATTCGCAAAAAACCAACGCCGCCATCAAACGCGGGGTTGGCGCTGATCGACTGTCAATTCCCGCGCTCTGTGATTATTGGGTTTTTGTCTCTCTCTATAATGCAGTTCAGCCATAGTTCTGTTTCGCTCTATTTACGAATAATAATTTGTTTTATCTGGTATCTAGTGTGTAGTTAGTACCGTGTAACTTCATTAAGGATTGTTTTTTTGTCTCTCAGGCAGTTCATTTTCGTTTTAATATGGATGAGTGCTATTAATTGAATTATATAAGGTATGTTTTAAAAAATGTCTTTTTATGTATATAAAATATAGAAGCCTGTATACCTATATATAATGAATCATAATATGGATATTGCTACTGGCTCATAAAGAGAGTGGTCTTAAATAACATTTATAATATGTTGATTGTCTAATAATTCAATTTTTCCCAGTAATACGAGAAAGCACATAATTTCGAATGTTAATGACTACTACAATGATCATTAAAAAAGTTAGCTTCGTTTTACAACTTTACATGAGGCATGCAATAGAAAAATAAATATCTGAAAAATCAAGTTTGTGATGTAAATATAGGTACACAGGTTCAGATATTTTCCTTTATAAAACTCTCAGGTGATGATTTTGATCTACACATGTGTATTTTATTTTGTCAAGCAAAATTAAAAATAAACCAGAAGCTTTTTCCTACTGTATTCACAAAAATTATATTGAAATATAAAACATTAAAGAACCCCTATGTGGAACATATGTAAAAATGATTTAATCACTATATATATATATGTACTCAAAATTCCTAGTAATAATTGTAGAAACATTTTTGTACATAAATCTGTCTCCCAGCACCCTGAATTTGAAATATCAATAAAAAATTGTGTGCGTATGAGTGTAGACTGTTTCTTATATAAACACAATAACTGGATGACACTTAAGTGATACCTAAAATATTACAATATAGCTTCATTCATCATATGAAGTTTTATACAGATTTGGTACCTATATATAAAAATAGTATAGTAGAATAATCCTTATTGAAATTTTGGGCCTTGCATGTAACTTATGCTTCAAATACTTTGTGTTGTATTATAATTCTAGAGCATATGCGTTACTAAAGATTTTTGCTTAGGTACAGAAAAATAAATGTACAAAGTATGGAAACTGTGATGTATATTCTGTGCCTGTCGAGTGTGACTGATCTGTCCAGATATTGGGTTTGGTATATATTGATTTTACTTTAAAATGGGTACTACGATCATAAAACTTTCGTTCATTGTCAACTGCAAATTCTTATTTGAGCAATAAGCATTATAAAGGTATTGACTGTACTTAATTTTAATGGCATGACTTGAAAGCGAAACGTGCCTGATCTGAGCAAAATTTCTGTATTCTCAGTGATGTCATGTTCAGCTACAATTTCTACTCGTTTGTCATTTCTTTGAAAATTCAGTTGTTTAAAATTTTGTAAACATAACTGCGCTGGTTTGTAACAAATATTATTGAAAACGTTACAATTTCCCACACAACACATCAAATACTGTGTGTAATTATAGATCAAGAGTTAATGAATTCTTCAAGGAACATCTAAAAAAATTCCTTTAACTTTTATGGTGGTGGGGGTGTATTTCCTATAAGGGCTATGTGTCATAAATTGATATCGTTGGTGTCTAAAAACCACTTTTACAAAATGACCATGACCAGCTTTAATCATCTTCTGATGATGTTAACATGGTTAGCAAAACGATTATGGTCCCCAAAAATGCCCCCCGTTAAAAAATTTATATATATACATGTGTTATATACCGAAATTTGTAAACATTTCTCAACGGATCAAAACGAAATTTGGCAGCCATACTCTTTGAGTCCATATTTCGGTTCAGTTCGAAGATGGGCCAAGTCGCCTTCTTCGTTTCAAAATGACGGCGGTTGAAAATTTTTAAAAAATTTTCAATATTTTATTTCGAATCAAATATGTACATGTGATACATCGTTGGATAGTGCTCATCTAGTCCTACAACTTTTGCCTGAAACATTTTTTGCTAAAACGCATAGGAAAAATTTAAAAAATGGCGGCGGTTCAAAGTCTTCAAAAAATATATACGAAATATACCTTTCCAACTGGCCCTTGCCATCAGCTTTTTAATAATATAGCAATATTTGACATGTTTTTCTTATAATAAATATTTGAAAACCCACAAAAACACATTTTTGTCTATGATTGTTGATAAAGCATCCATATTTAAAAAAATACGTATTAAATCCCCAACCCGCTAACATTACCTAGTCCCCCGGACCGCTCTACAATACATTCTATGCATTTAATACACCAGCATGTTGTACTGTGGCAGTCACAGCAACCGATAATAGAATCATGTCATGTGCCACCGCGTTGATCTCACCCTGTCCCAGAGGCACATATACTTGTGACACCACCTCACTTGGTCGTTAACTTGTTAATGGAAAATTCATTAGAATCGTGTTTCCCAAATATAGAAATAGTCTTGTGCATTTAGTTGCCTTTGATGATCACCAACTGCAGCAGACAATGTTCTTTTTCAACATTAAAGCGTATTAAAAATTAGTTAAGGAACATGCTGGGACAAGAATGTCTAAATGACAAACCAAGGGCCTCTTGTTAGCGTTTGCTACAGGCCCCGCGCTGGCTTAATCCGGCAATGTATACACTATGAACTACTATGAATTTTAAAAAGTCTAGTAAAATTGTAGTCTCTGAGAGTTATAACTGTTTTATTACACATAACATTTATATGAATTAAAATAATTACGTACTCTTTTTTTTCAGCATTCAGTTTCAAGGCAGGCAGAAAATCAAGGAGATAATCTATTGTCAGACTAAAGCTCTAAATACAAGTGCGCGTGTGAAACAAAGTGACATCGGTATTTAAAATTTAACAAGATGCATTTAATAGACCCGGGCTAAAACCAAGTGTGCTGGAAGTTAACAGTAAGTGAATAGTCCGTGGACTACTGGAGTTGGTTGGATTAAATTTACTGAAATTAGCTAAAAGCAAAGCGTGTAAAAGACAGTTTAATCTACAGTAGATTAAATAACCGGCCATCAAATTAAGTGTCTAGTCCTAAATGAATATCTTGACAATATCTCGGTTATTTTTTGAATTCCTTAGGTATTACAAGTGATAAGGTTAGGTACCGTTCTTATTCTTTGGGGGCTTAGCCTCCAGAGAAGCAGTTTGCTAGAATCTTAATTTTGCGAGTGAATGAGTGATCAATAACTACAGGTCTTCATCCTCATAGGGAGTTTTATAGGCTTCAAAATACAGGCCTAAATGGTAAGTGGTAATTTTAAGATTTCCTTGTTTTTTGGTTAAATATTCCTGGAATAGACATTGTTTCTTATAACCATTGTACATCTCGGTTGCTTCAGTGAATATATGCTTTATTTAAATAGTTGAAGGTAACACACAACTTAGTTTTATACTTGAAACTTTTTTGACATTACATTTTAAAACACTTCCAATCAGTGACGGTTTGTCTTTTTTGTCATTGGGTAAATGCCTTCACGTTTTGATTGCCCATAATTACACAACAGATGACCCAATGGGGAAATCACCACTGTTTCCAATTGTTTCAATTATTTTTTCAAGATATTAGCAACAATTCCCTAATATCTCATTAGCCAATAAAATATCTTAGTTATTTTTGCATATCATATGTACTCCTCCCTCATATTAACAAGCGCGGATCCAGACCCAAATTAAGGAGTGGGGACATACAAATATTGACAGAAGCATACAAATAAAATATGCTAAAAATAGGACAAAAATATTATTAGAACAATTTTTAAAATAACATATTACCCATTTTTAATATTACTTCATAAAATAAAACCTAATATAATTCCTACTTATTATTATGAAGGTTTTGTGTATCGCAATGTAAATTGGTTTTTTTAATGTTGATTTTTTATTTTTTTTTGCGATCTAGGGGGCCATGGCACCTCTCTGGATCCGCGCCTGTATTTTATCTTCACTTGTTTACTTTGAAAGAATACTTGTCTATTTGGATACACAAAGGTGGAACGTACTATTTTACATAGCCCACTTTTCGATTTAATAAATTAATTAACAGGCAACTTACCTCTGACAAAATATTGTTTTTTGCACCAACTTGGAAGAATAAAATATGATGTCATCACCGAAATACATAATTCAAATTGATTCCAGTGAAGTTATCCAGCTATTCTTTAGAGCTTGAATAGAAATATATCTGCTAATAAAGCACTGATAGTTAAGTAAATAATAACAAAATAAAATTCAGAAAAATCATTTATTATATGCAATCCCAGATCACATTCTCAGTCTCAGTCTCTCTAAAATCCTTTCACTTCTAAAATCACTTCTAAAACCGTATACTCGATGACTCGACAAAATGTCTCTTCGCATACCTTGCAGCTCACCATCGACCGGCACAGTTTCGTCTTTCTTTTCTTGCGGTGTCACATAATTTTTCGGAGTCACTGATAGTGACTCGATTTTATTTAAATTGTTACTGTTAAAGTTCGAAACTGCAATAGGAAGTGGAATCATTTTTTTAAGATCGCCACCAGCTTTATTCACCTCTGCTTTACCAAGCTTTAAAAATAGAGGTGCAGTATTATTTGCATTGGGATTATTCTCAATAGAGGGTTGTGAAATGTTCATATTTGTTTGCTTATTTGGTTCACCAGTTTCTTTCTCTTTTGGCGACTGGATATCTATGTTATTACCCTGCGTATTTTTGTCCTTGTTTTGTTTACTGTTATTTTCAATTTTGGCGCCTTTTTCTTCTATTTTACTCTCAGCTTTTGTTTCCTGGTTACCATTGTTTAGATGTACAATTTTTGACTCTTCCAACTGCACTTTGTTCACATTATCGACATTTACTAAATTGTCCTGATTGCCAGGCAAATTATTGACATTTTGCTTAATATCTTCTTTAGTATCCGTATCTAGTGTTATAACTTTTGGTAGTTCGTTTTCACGAAGTGACACTTTTTGACCACCCTCGGGCATTACCTCCACATTTTCTTCTTTATTATCATCGTTCTTTACCTCACCGTTCTCCACGCTTAAACCATCTTTGATCTGCTTTGATTCTTGTTTTCCTTTTATATCCTGTTCGGCATTTTTCTTTATGTCCTTTTCCAGATCGGCAACTAATATTTCGTTGTCTTTTCCACCGCTAATTTTTTCTATAGCTTTAAGTGCTATACTTTCAATCTGCTTTACTGCTTTGAGTTTCTCTTCTTTAACTTTATCAATATCATTCCCCTCTACATTTTTCTGCTGGCTCTTTATCACTTCGATAAGCTTTCTCTGCTGCTCTACGATTTCCTTCTGGACTTCGTTTTGTTTTTGGATTGTATCGATAAGCACTTGATGAGTGTCACCTTCTTTAATTTTCTCTTTCGCCTGTAGTGCCTCTTCTTTATCCTCTTTCTTTATAGCTTCTATATCAACTTCGTCATCTTTTTTTTCGGTTTTTGATTCATTTGCAGATTTCTTCACCAGCTCAAGCTTGGTACCTTTAGTAGTTGTTTCACTTAGCTTCACTTCTACTTTATCGGGTTCTATGGGAACATTGTCAGATTTACGTACCTCAGGGGCTATGCTTTCTTTACTTTCAACCTTTCTTATTTCATTTTCCTCGACTTTCTTTACTTCATTTTCCTCCTCTTCAATAGGCTGTGGAGGTTCGTGCCTTATCTCTTTTATCTGGTCACTTTCCACCACTTTCAAAGTCGTCTGATCGATTTTAACTTTGTCCGCTGCATTACCTAGGATTTTCACAATTTTGACAGTAGTAGGTAGTTTCTCTTCTACAATATTCTTTACTTTAATATCGTTTATTGCATTGACAACATTCAAGTCTAGCTGATCCAAGTTATTCAAGCTGCTAATCGTGACCGTGTTGGGTTCCAAATTATCTAGCGTGTACAGGTTCTTGTAAGTACCCAAAACCATAACAAAAATGCCCACCATAAGCATTATTTGTGCCAAAATTCTTTCGTTGGTGTTCCTTGGCGATATACAAATGAAACATGTTACAGGAAATAACACGCAGATCATAACGCCTATAGTCGAGCCTACTAGCCCCAGCACTAGCTCAATGCTAGGTATCATGATACCTATGATTAAGGAGATGAACACTATTAACATTGTCAAGCCTTTGAATTTTCCTTCCGGAATGTAATTCGACATGCCTTCGTGTATAGAATATCCTTCTTTGTACAACAAAGAATACATACTGGCTCGACAGGGAAAGATAATAAGTGGAAAGCTGAATGCCACCGACAAAACGAATCCTATCTTCATGAGGTTGGTCATCAGCGAAGGAGAAAAGCTCATGAGTATATTTCCAGTGAACGGCTTCTTAGAAAAGGCAATATATCCAAAAACACCCACGAAAATATACACCCAGGTACAAATATTCACAGCAACTCGTACCAGGTTGTTCATTTTCTCCAACGTTGCATTCGGCAGGGCTTGGTATATCTCAAAGAGCTGAGTTTGGCAAAACAAAGCCATAGAGAAAATGGGTAGACACTGCATAATGCCGGCTGGCCTCCAAAAGACAACATCCTCGTACCAGTCTCCGCTAAATATATGTGGAATTGCTTCAAAAACAATCTTCAGAACTAAGCTGCAGTAAAAAGCAATAGTAGCCTTCGACACCCCATTTAAACTGTCCACGTTTCTTAGCAGACCAAGCGGTAAGACGCAAAATAGAGCTAGGGCCATAAGTATGCTTGTACGCATGGTATTGGTGGTGTATATTCCTGATATTTCAGCTATGATTTCAGGTGCTAAGTCGCCCATAACGACAAAAAAGGCGATACAAGTCCCGATGAGGAAACCTATGATTCCTATTTCGATCGCAAACTTGCCCATTCCTCCAAATATGTGAAAGGCCAGGTACTCAAAGGTTTTTCTTCTGGCAATAATAGCAGATTTTAGTAGAAAATGACAGGCGAGTCTTGAGATAATACTGCTTGTTAATAACATTAAAACCGATAATACAATCCCGCATTGTTTAAAACAATATGGCATAGCCAAAACACTCACACCAATAATACTGTTGGCCAGTGTCATAACATGCCCACTTTGATTGTCCATTTTCTGTTTCGTTTAGTATTTCTCCAGTTGAACACATGTATTTATTTTTCACACATTTGCAATACTTCGCGTTTAAAGTTGAACAACATAACGTGACATAACCTAAAATTTCTGTTTACGGTTTTTATGAAGGTAAATTATTCGTAAATTGTCTCCACAGCTGATCTGTGTTGTTTCTACTCACTCCTTAGTATATGCAACCCTAATATCTCCATTACGTATTAGCAGTTGCCTGGCAAATCCAACAAAGATGGTGTATGAGGGATAAATATAATATTAAATTTATCATATTTAGGGTTCTCTTCATTTACCAGTTAGAAATTAATATTTAGTGTGTGAATGTGTAGTCCAAAACTTTCAGTTTAGTGTTTAATAGAAATAGTGAAAATTGAAGAATTAATATGGAGCCACTATGCGGTTGGTAGCAGAACTATTATGAATTTTCTAAATGTTGAGTAGACGTAAAGATTTCTTCTCTACTCCGTCTTTCTACATTTAGGGTTCGTTCATTGTTGGCGATTTATTTTATAGGATGAAGTGGTGTTAGACTTGCATTTTTTTGTTAAACTATTTTTGTAATACCTGATTTTTTATTTCCTCATTTCAAATATAATAAATAGTCATTCAACGTTAAAAAGGGGCCAAATCTCCGAAATCTGAAGTACTGCTCCGATCTTCTTGAAAATTTAGAATTAAGTTCATCTTACCTCTTCAAACCTGACTTGGTCGCAAAGTGTGCTTTTTGTTTTTAAGGGATGAAGACTACCCCTTACTCCAATAAATTGAAAACTAATAAATTAACACGGTGATGGGCTATAATTATGTTCAAATATGTTAAATATCAATTGTTTTTAATCATGGATCTAATATTTCAATATTTTACTATTTAACTACCCTTAAAAACAACCCCTAACACGAAAATTATTATTAAGTATAAGAAATCTGATACTTCATTTTTTTAATGATGCAACCCCTAAAAGCCACCCCTAACAATAAAACTTAGGAAACATTGAAAACTAATAGATGGAAGCAGTGATAGGTTATCATTGTATTCAAATATGTTAAATATTTGTTGTTTTTTATAATGTAACTAATATTTCGATATTTTACTATGTAACTACCCTTAAAAACTACCCCTCACACAATTATTAAAAAAAAAACGGTTTAAAAAGCATAAAATCTTTTTATTTTGGATCTTGAATAGAAAAAATATATTCTTTAAGTGTAAACGACTTGATACATCATTTTTCAATATGATTCAACCCCTAAAAACCGCCCCTTACAATAAAAATTAGGGAAAAAATCCTTTTGAAAGCTGCAAGTAGTGGAATGCGTAAAAAAATGAAAATAAATTGCTGCTTATGACATAATGAAATTTTTCTAAAACTTTTATCCCTTAAAAACATCTCTTTCAGGGAAATTAAACTCTTAAAACTTCACATTGTAATTATAATAAAAATATAAGAGCCCCTTCCTCTGTTGAAGGTCGCCTTCTGAGGAATTTTCTCCTCTTCTATCTTTTACTCATATTATCTATATAACATCTTTTTATGCATGTATTTATACATATGGGAATCCAGATATGTATGTATCAAGAAGACACAGCATGTACAAAAGAATAAATGGTCCAAAATTTAAGCGCTCCATAATTTTCCTACGTAATGTATTTAGTTTTTTAACGATAACTCGGCTTCCTTTTAAGCTTTTTGCATTCACCCACACATCATTTTGTAGGGAATTTCATAAGCTATAAAGTCATGATGATAGCAGTATTTCTACGCCCTTTCGTTCAAAGAATTTTAAGGTTGAAGGGCTAAAAAGAGGTTTCCTTCGCATAGAAATCAAAGCTTTAAATGCCCATATCTCGCTTAATTTTAAGCTACATGAATTTTAAAAAAGCAAAATTTTCAGTAAAAAGAAAGCTAAATTTTTGTTGAGAATACTTTTTTTATTTTTTGAAAAATTGAAAAAAGAAAATTTTACTTAAAACAACTTTTTTCAAAATGTACATTCTCTAAACCATTCAAACTTTTGGAACGTGTTATTGGGACATAAATAAAGTTAATTTTTCATGGGCTACGATTAATTTTAATTTTGCCGCCAATTTTATTGTCAATTATTTTTCAAAAATTCCAGAGACTTAACTTATCTTCGTCATAACTTCCTTAATTTTCATGCTAGAGGCTTTTATAAAACCTTATTTGAAAGGTCTAATAAAGCACTTTAAAAAAGATTATGAACATTTTCTCTGAAAAATTACTCATTTTTCCGTTATTTGAGTTTAAATCTTTAGATAAATTTACGACAAACAAAAATTCGTCTTCAATGACTCATAAACCGCTTAATATGACCTAAAACATTAAAGAAAAACCAACGAATCGCTTTGTTTTTTTATAAGCTTCAATTTTGATAAGAATAGTTTTTTCGAGAAAACGTTTAATTTTCGAGTTAATCAAGAAAAACTGTTGAAAAACGTGTTTTATTGGAATTTTCAATCGCGAATAACTCAGAAATTATTAGGTTGTAGAAAAAACTTTATACTGCATTTTCTTCTTAAAATTTGATCCTCTATCATTCTGAATTTTAAAATTTCCACCCCCGAGAAATGGTGGCATTCACCCCCGGGGTGGAAGCACATATCAGCACCTGGTTTGTCAGGTTTGTTATTTGCATCACTTTTGAGCTGTCAAAATTTCAAACAAATCGGTTGAGTTGATCAGATTTCGGAGGTGAATCGGTTCATTGATTGTACTAATATGTAAAGGTTGATAGATGTACTATTTTTTGACATACCGAATATTAAATATGCTTTATTTTTCTCAATATTTCTAACATTTTTTAATATTTTATAAAAAATGTTATAAATACATTTTAAAAATACTATATTCTTGCTGTATGTGTTGCGTCAGTTCCCCACACAGCACAGAAATATTCTAAATGTGCACAGAATGATTGCTCAGAACGTTTTAATATTCTCTGAGAATGTTCTCACATGAACATTATGATCATAGAATGTACCATGCACATTACAAAGTGGAGTCTTTTAAATGTTCCTATAACATCTCAGGTATGTTTAAAAAGTACGTTTTTGGAACAAAGCAGAATATTCTGTAGATGTTCGAGTATACTGAAATCCAAATATTTTGGGAACATTAATTCTATTATAGGATTTAGGTTACGCCCCTACTTCACGTGCTACTTTCCGAAATGGAAGTCAACCACCTACCCGACCACCATAGTGGTTCAACTCACATTTTTGTTGTTGTTATGTCAACGTCAATATGTGGTCAAATTGACATGGGAAATCACGCTTGCATGTAGACAGTGTAAACGAGTAACTGTACGGTGTCGTACAGATATGGTCTACAAGTCTTCCGTGTAAAGTATAAACGAACTTAATTGAAACCGTATAAAAACTAAAAGCCGGCAAAAACAGTCGGCACCTCTTTATTGTACATGGGCGGAGGTAAATAGAAATGCTTGTCATAAGAAAATGATAAGATTTTCGGGCGTTATTATATCATCCTCTGTTTCAAATGGTCTCCAGAAAGCCATGATAAATTAGTAAATAATTAAAATATTTTACCTTTTATATAGTAGTAAATATTTATAAATATGAACAATAACTAACTAAACTCCTACGCTTGATATTATAACAGGTATTTACGCACTGCACTGGCACAGGCAGCACATCACATAAGTCCACCGTTGAAACGATTTACGAGTTTTTTTTATGCTAATAGGCCTGTCCGTTTTATTATCTTTAAACCAGTGCAGTCGTAGATGGTTCATTCAGGCTGATTACATTGCCAGTCTCGGACTCGCTTGCACAGCTTCAACTACCATTCGAATCTCGATACCATTACTAAATATATAGGACAAAATATCAAGTTCAGTGCGCACGGTCCTGTGCTTTAACACTGACCAGTTTCAATTATCCTCGTTTAAAGAGAGAAATGAAATGATCCAGTAAGCCTGTGTGGTCAGCGAAATGAGACGAACTCGACCACTGCAAGGGAGCAGAATCTTGAATGTAGTAGACAAAGCGCCCATGTGAAAATAAAATGTACTTTTACAGTAGGAACTGTAGGCTGACAACAGTCGATCACACAAGAAACATTTTTTTGTGGTTGACTCCTTATCCCATGTAGCCACCTCACACTATTACGATCTTGAAACCTACATAAATAAACTGTAAAATAAAAACATATTACATCTAATAAAACACTGATCTTAGATTTTGTATTTAATTAAAAACAACGCATGAAAATTCTACTCTATCTAATATTCAACTTCAACACTACTTGTCTTGCCGAACCCTAATCTCTCGTCACATCCTGCCAACATTACCGGCGTTGCCAACCTTACGATACTAAGTAACTAAATAATCGGTGCTAAATTTAAATAATATTCTTACACAACGAACTAGAACGCGGACTGATTGCTGGTTGTATCACCTGTGGCGTGGTGGTTGCAATCACAGAACTTAAGCCAATAAGAAAGTTCGAGCGGAACTGTACCTGCGCATTAAAACTAAATCCTTGCTGGAATATTTAAAATTGTCAGGTGGTTTGAGCAAACTACTTTTTTATGTTGTATTTATTATTTATATTTAATAGGTGTGTTATTCATTATTCTTTTTGTAGTTACGTAGAAATTTATCATTAGAAAAAAATTTAGACATAATAATATAAATTAAGATGTGAATATTTCTGAAAAACAAATAGGTATTTAAATAAGTATTTGTACCAAGTATACCCAAATAATTATAATAATAGTTAAAAATAATAATCACTGTTATATAGACAGCTGCATCAATATTTTGCAGAACAATATTCTTTTGTAGAACGTACCACGAACATTCTTCTAAAATATTACAAAATTTTTTATCAAAAAATCTAAAATGCTTAGATCTGGTGAGCGGACAGGTTCATTTGTTGCAATTACTCGCCCATTATACAGGTTCACTAAATGGGAATTCCCAATATCTCTTCCCTGTTAAAGATCTTAAAGAAAATAGATCCACTAATTCTTGTTCCAATCACACCAATCCACACGTTTACACCAAATCTTTCCTAAAAATACCTTGCCTCATTACATGCTGATTTTATTGCGTCCAATATCTATTGTTCTGTTTATTGAACATTCCATTGTTGGCGAATCTCGACTGGTCAGAAAACAATATGAAAGATGACAGGAAGAAAATTCTGGTTAGCAGTATATCGTTCTGAAGTAACTATAGCTACAATAAGCTAATAACCTTCGGTTTTCCATCGTCTTCGAACAAATGCTGCTGCAGCTGATATTTAAACGAGCCATATTTTTTGAAAATTTTTGTTGCTGACTCATGATTAATGTACACCTCATGGCCAATAATTTCTCTAGTGGAAGCAGTCAGATTCACTTCTACAAAAGCCAACACGTTAATTTCTGTCACTTCGTTATGTAACGATAAAAGCATCATGATTGTTATTAATTTGTATCCTGATTTCTTTCTCCACAATTGAAAAATACTGAAAACATGGATGGTATCTGTTCGGACTCCCAAAGGAATCTCTGGGAATTTTTGTGGCATTCTCCAAAAATGAATAACCCTTTTTCATCCCTTGTATAAAACAATTAAAAAACAACTCTTATTTATGCAGTCTTATCTTTCTAACCGCAAACAGTTAGTTTCGTATAACGGTTTCATCTCTGATCCATTGATAGCTATATCTGGTGTCCCGCAAGGCTCCAACCTGGGGCAGCTTCTGTTTTTGTTCTTTATTGATGATATAACTTCAGTCATCAGCAAGAGCGGTAGGCTATTGTCTACAGATGATCTTAAGCTATATATGGGAGTCATCTGTTTTGATGATTGTATGTTACTCCAAAATGATATTAACAGAGTTCATGATTGGTGTATGAGTAATAGGTTACACCTTATATAATTAACGGAGTTAATGGTGTCATGACCTACTTTGAGATTTGTTCTTTTCATTTTTGCACAAGAGCGATGTCAAAGCGAACTGCATTTTTCGAATGTACACATTATTATTCCTATTATCATTGCCGTCAACTTTCATTCGTTTAAATATTTTCGTATCTCCTCAAATAAGTAAAATAGCTAGATGGTACATAACAACAAATTTAACGATAAAGAGCAAACTTATTAAGTTATCTTTTTTTGTTTCCACAGCACACTTTTTTATTTATTTATTTTGTTGACAATATGCATGCTTAGAATCCAGCATGCAATTTTCATCCAGTGCCGGGTTAACCAGGGGTCTTTTCGGGGCTGGGGCACCGGGCGGTAAAAAAATTTAAGGCGGTATGCGCGAAGCGCGTACCGCGTATCGTGCACAACTAAGCACATGTAGATATTAAAACACACTAATTCGTTGATTTCATTTACGATCTCATTATAATACCGTTAAACGGTTAAACATTCGGTATGTTTTTATCAAACAAGCCGACGTCGCACAAAAACCTATAAAGCTAAATAAGTGACGCAATTGAAGCGGGCCGTGAGAATGCCGCTACATTTTTTGTTACTTTGTACACTTGTTGAATCGAGTACCGAGTATAGTAAGACACGCTTATGAGTTTTCACATCATCAGACACTGTGTCTGAGCAAACTTGTTAGTTCACGAAACCGGTCACGTAATAAAGGGAATTTTGTGAGATTGATTCTTCTTTTATTTGTCCATCATGAAAACCTTTTAATAGTTAATGTTCCTATTTGAATGTGATTTTATTTTTTAGTTTTATAAAAAAAGGTATTTATATTATTTATTTCAACCAAAGAATAATGTTTTTGTTGTTTTATTTAATAAATTCTTCTTTTATATTTTATAGGTACGATGTTTTTAGAAGCTTTTTGTTTTTCTCAGTTTGTTTACTTAATAATAATAATAATAATAATAATACATTTCTATTTAAAAAAGTGTTTTATTAAAAAAAATGTTACATAAAAACTAAAGCTAAGTATATACGAATATTTTTTATTTGGGGCGTCCGATCCGAACCAATAGCACCGGGCGGCAAACTACCTTAAACCGGCAGATATATTTCTCGATTTTTAATGAGCATTGCAGATTGTTTTGAATATTCAATACTCAAATGAAACAATTCGCGTGGAGAATGATGCATTTCCTCCTTTGTAATGATCTGTGAGAGAGCTCTCAAAAAATATATACAATCCTGTAGCTCTTGTATAGACAGTGACACGCAGAAAACAATCGACGAGCGTCGCGTCGATTGTACTCCGTCGTCCTTCTACTAGATGCCGCGCGACGTAAAATCACAGAGAGTCGTCGCGACGTGTAATATTCGCCAGTACGAGCCAGATGGCAATGGGGTTGATATCTCCACGGCATTGAGAAATTTCAACCACCCTTTGACGTTTGTTCTTCAAATCGACCAATCCCGCTCACTTACGCCATATTGACTCCTTTTACTTGATAGTGTGTACGCAAAAGATAATCCTGTGATTGAACTTTCAACTGGAATCCCGTACCGACGCGACGACGTCGGAAATTCGGCGGCCGGCCAGTGTGTGACGAATTTGTGTTTCAGTGAATTTTGACAGCTAGTGCCTGTGTGTAAAAAAATTGCGTAGACTGCAAAATGCCTGTTCGGAAGCAAGGTAATTATTGTTCTTGTAATTAGCGTTAATTATTGTTAGTAGCAGAAATGAAACGTATCACAGGACGTTCAAACCACCATTTGTCAATACTCGAACGCACGTGTTGATGTCTGATGGTGGGGGAGTGCACCAGATCTGTCATTTTAAGATTAGAAAATGCCGTCAGCAAAACGAATAGATTTTTGTAATTAAAAATCACAGGAAACTTCTGGTATAAAGCCGATTTACCACCTACTGAGTTGGGTAAAATTAAATTTCATTACTTGATCCCACTGGAAGCCTTAGAATTCAATTTGTCGGCCACCAAACCGCTGTGTACGGAAAGCAGAGTTATGTTTTTATTTGTTTTATACATTAAATATGTATCAAAGTTTCCTATTATTAGCTAGCCTGCTATAATTGAATTTATAAATAGGACCCGATGCAGCGATTCTGACCTAGTCTAGCAAATTTGGCACTGTGCCCAAGCATCCTATATATTATTTACTATTTGGAAAAATCGAGTATATACTGCATTCTAAGCATTACGTTGGATAATAAGTGTCGGAGCTTCCTATTCAACTCGAGCGCCTTTTGTTTTATTAACATATGCGTGGATAGTGAATGTTTCACAAAAGAAGCATCATCGTTTGTTGCATGTGTTATTGTCCCTATCGCGAGGGTGCATTGACATTGGGGGTGAGAGACGCGTTGAGTAGGTCAGGGCAGGCTGTGGAAGACATTAATTGTTAGGATAAAAATAGGACGCTCAAAAACGTAACGGATCGTTTAACGGTTTTTAGGAACACCGACAGAAAGTCGATAACCCAATACGCCTCATACAAGGCGTTTTTTTTACAAACGACAATTCTAAAAATTAGTATTAAACTGATATTGTTTATTTATAATTTATATTACTGTGCGTATTTAGTGAGTGTGTCCATGGATATAAAGGCTGTTCACTATATGTTGTTTAATTCTGTTTATTGAAAATAGAAAAAAGCATCATGTGTGTGTGTGTTTTCTCACGCATGGCTCACTCTTCTTGCAATAAAGCAGCTCATTTGCATTTTGAATGTCAAATATGTCAAGAAGTATTTAAGTTAGACCTATACAATATTATATATTTGAAATTAGGGGAAAAAGGGCTTCTTGAAAATGCAATAATATATAGGATATCATTTAAAAAAAAAACATATATATAATTCATATCACGTGACCTATACATGATATTGTTTTTTATCACGTTTCAATAAAATATAGATAAAATCCTACAATTTATATACGAAACTTTTTTTATATTTTCAATAATAACAGAAATAAAGGGGGGTCAATATATAGTGAATAACTCTGCATAGTCCAAGTAAGAACTTCTCTGTACTCAAAAAGTGCAGCAAAACTTTACGACATAATTATTATCGCCGCGGGCTATGCGGCATGTCTGTTATCAAACAACCCGACGCACATTAAAAACCTGTAAACGTAAGCGAGTTAATTGCGGTAGAGACAGTACAAAGAGTGATGGTATTTTAATCAGGTCGTAAAGTTTTTGTTGCGTTTTTTATGTGCCGGGAACTCATTACTTCAACTATACCTGCTACTAGCACTAGCCGCAAACCTAGCTAGTGGGGCAACCAGCTGAAATAGAATTTTATTGTTAAAAGGTTATCGAGGAAATGTTTTACTGACCAGATAAGGAACGTATCTGAAATTTTCTAGGGACAATAATTTGGAATTATAGAATAGTATATTACAGACTATACTTTTTCTATGCCTATAAATTAGGTTTATTTGTGTCTATATGTCTTTGTTTTACCACCGCAACGGTGAAACGTGAAAGGTTAACTGTCAATAGAAACGTCAACTGTCAATAGAAATGCAGACAGTATTACAAATTGCACTACTACTGGATGGCGCCACCTATGCTTGTTACATTCTAGAGGCATGTAATAAATATTACTGGAATATAGGTCATTATTTATTTAAAATCGACATCATAATGCTCATATTACATAATAGGCGTAGAAATAATATTTTATTTTATACTTTGTTAATGCTTATACGATTTTTTTATTTGAAACTGTTCAATATGAGCCTGTGTGGATTACCAGTTGAAGTTTATGTTTAGGAACAATAGTAGATAACCACTTTACTATATCTGTGAATAAACTGTACTTAACAAAAATGATAACATAATTATAATATTTAAGTCTTGTTAAAAACGATAAAAATAAAAAAAAAACATAATCCTCATTAAAACGCCGCCATATCTCAAACAAAATAGAATTAGTTATGTTATTTTACCTCAATTAAAATAAAATTTATATTAAAGTAACAAAGTGCATATAATAAAAGAAATTCTCATAGTTTCGAGGGGAAAAAATGATCACATGGTAACGGAGTCATCAGTAAGCTCACTATTAGAATCATTCCCTACTTGAATAACAATATTCTCTACGGGCGGCAAAATGGGATACTCTTTTCTTTGTTTATAACGTGATTCACGGATTTTTTCCATATATCGGTTTTATCTAAATCGGATATTACGGTTTTTATATTACGTTTAAAGTGGGATTCTGATTGCATTTTCTCAATTCGTGTTTTACACTGCCCTAAATCAACTTTATTGGATTAAATATGCAGTAATATGGCGGTAAGCGTAACAGACTACGGCAGTATGTTTCGCAGATATGATCTACAACCAGTGGCGGCTCTGGGGTGCCGCCCTCCCTGCCAAGTTTAAAACAATAAATAACAATAACAATAGACAATAACCTATCTCCCGATAACCTGCTTTACGACTATTTTTTAAAAATAATAAAAAACAAACGGCATACTCTCCTCACTTGCGATCAATTTAATTTAACTTCCGAATTGCATGTAAAAACGCTGAAATGGGCTCCAGATATTCTGCCTAAAATATGTAGGGCGGTCGTCATGGCAACAAGTGAAAGAATGGGAGGGGTTAGGCGTGGTTTCGTTATCTATTGGGGCTCTGGTCAGTCCATCTACGGCTGTGTAGGAGTTAATTGCTTCGTCGTTTCTGTTTGCTTTGCTTTACCAGCAGCTACTCTCCAGGCCATGTGCCCCACCGAGCGCTGAATTACAAGTTACAAGCCTGGCGCGTTAAGTGTAATAGCTGTGTATTACCAACAAAACGCTAATGCTTCGATTGCAGCAGGCAATGGACCGCGAGATGGCGCCTGCTGACTATTTTGCATATCGCTATCCTAACGAAACCGGGATGTACCAAATAGTCAAAGGATCTTCGTGTCGTTCGTCACATGCCTACCTTGCACTGACGAGAGCCAACAGCTCGAAACTGCAGTCTGCAAGTGGTGTGGGACGACTGGCATGAGAGCTCCTTTAAGTAGGATCAGTCCTTCGGCTGGTATTTGTTGCAATCGAAGCATTAGCGCTTTGTTGGTAATACACAGCTATTACACTTAACTCGTCAGGCTTGTAACTTGTAATCCAGCGCTCGGCGGGGCACATAGCCCGGAGAGTAGCTGTTGGTTTCAGTCTGGTTACGTTCCTTATAGTAAAGTAGGGATTTTATAGAGGAGTTTTGCGATTGAAATATTATGTTTTAATACTTAGGATCGATTTATCAATGCAGAGTTAATGCCAACTAGAAGATAATAACCACTGCTTCGCTGGGCATTTAGCATGAATTATTTTCACCTGAAAAGCCAAATACAAAAAATTAAGCTCTACAGAATACGCTGTTATTCTTGTGATGTTCTGTTCAATGTACAAAATTGAAAAATATGCGGATCATCTTGTCTGGCCTGTCTAAAATTAAACCTGTATTTTGTCAGTTTATCCCCCAATGTATGATTTACGAGATAAATATAGAATCTGTAGAGAAAAATCCCCGACTCTGATAAATATTTCCTTGCTGCTGATGTACACATAGGAAAAGAAAATAAATTAAAATGTCATATTCATAATATAATATTGACGATTTTAGTTGGATCGGATCCAATATTACCCCATGCCAATACTGTTCTAAGATAACTTCCTATAGCAGTCTATCCGGCAGACTAATTTCGTATTTATAGTTTTGGCAGTGAACCATTTGCCAAAACTATGATAAAAAGTCTTTTAGTGTTATGTGCTTCATGGCATTGTCGCTGTTTTAAATAATTTAAAAGTCAAGGGGATATATTTTTGCATACGATCGCGTCAAAACTTTATGCACTCGTTTTTTATAAAAGGAATTAATTCATACCAGTGGCTCATCGCACAGAATTCCTTAGGGAGAAAATATATTTTTTAATATAATAGAATTGAGAGTTCCTAACAATAATAATAAAAATAATGGGTTAAGGTGCGAGGTGGCAATCGCGATTAATCACACGGACATCGCACCACCGGGTTCGAATCCCTGGCTTCTGGAATTGGGGGGTTGTCTAATTTCTGTGGTGTTTATTTATTGATTATTATTATTATATTTAATTAGATACAAATGTGTACATATGGCAAGTCAAATACATTATTTGTAAAATAAACACATACACAATAATATATACACACAATACAAATATATACACATAAATATATGCATAATTTAACTGTCAAGATAACAAGATTAACAAGATAAATTAATATAAAAATAAAATAAATAAATTCCAACTAATTGAATATTTAAAAATAAAGATCAATAAGAGATCACAAATATTAATTTTTACTTAAAAATCCGTTATAATGTAAAAACAATTTGTAGACAAGTACTCTCTCGCTTTTTTTAAATGTCATGTACTGCGAGACATTGCGAATCTCTTCAGGAGGAGCATTTTACAGAGATATTGCTACCGAGATCCCCGTTTAGACTACGTTTTTTGAGTTTATTTTTGGATGTCCGAGGGCGCCAGTAGCCTAGTTGGGGGATTGGTACGCTGCTGTGGACGAACTGCTGCTCTCAGGGTCGATTTTGATTGTTATAGCGATAGTGATTCCTTCAGCAGCGGTTTTTTTCGGTGGCACTCTTACTTTTCCTATCTAATATTTTATTAAGTATATTATATATTAGTATAATATCATGATGGCCGACCGTGTCGACCCATCTATTGCTCGCGAGCTCGATAAACTAAAAAAGGCGGAGTTAATAGATATTATAATTAATAATAAACTGCTCGAAGGCACAAGTAATGATGTTCTAAGTAAATATTTAAAAAAATCTCGTGCATTTAATCCTAATAACTCTGAAAATAATAACACTAGTGAGAGTGGTCCCTGCGATGAAGTGAAATGTGATAAAAAAGAATGTGTAAAAACTTATTACAGCCTAAAAAACTCGAATAGTGAAAAAGTATTAATGGAAAATAATATTCAACTTCTATACCAAAGGATCTCTGATCTAGAACACATAATAACTCTATTAAAATCAAAAGACGAGAATGGAAAAAACAAAACAATACCAGATGTACCATCTACTGTCGTTAGCTCAGATACCCATCAGCAAAAATCATCCGAAACCGTTAAAACAAGCCAATTAAACAAAACGACAAGTAAAATAAATTTAAATCAGATTGGTGAGACAAGTTCATGGCAAACAGTATCTTATAAAAATAATAAACAGCCGCTAAGAAATAAGAGCCAAGATGTACAAAAAAGTCCTGATAACGTCCAACACATTTTTACAGCCGATGAAGTGTCAAATGCCATAAAAAACTCGGATATAAGGAACAAACAATATAAATACACTACAAGTCACAGAAAACCCATAATAGGATCTAACAAAAACATTTCCTCCGTAAAGTCAGTTCCAAAACTAGGATATCTTCATGTCTACAGGCTGAACCCCTCTACTACACCCCAAGAATTATGTAATTTTCTCTCGCAAACAGCGACGCATATCCCTTTTAAATGCGATCCACTATTTAAAAATGAAAAAACTTGTTCCATGATGGTAACCTTCCCAATAAACCATGTTCGTGAGGTTTACAACCCCGATATTTGGCCGGACGGTGCGCTAGTGAACAGATTTATTTTTAAAAGTAGAAATTTTCCACTACAAGCCTCGGAACCGGAAAACATGCCGAATTAAATCAGGTTGGTAGCACTACTTATTATCCTAATGATAATAGCTGCAAAAACATTTTACATATTAATATTCAATGCATTTCCAACAAATTGAATTTTATAGATGTCCTTTTAGCAGAACATAAAGTAGATTTTTTTCTTGTAACTGAGCATTGGTTGCTAGGTGATAATTTAAAATCTATAAAAATTAGTGGCTACCAAGCAATATCAGAATTCACTAGGAAAAACACCACTCATGGTGGGGTAGCAATATTTGCGAATTGTAAACACTCAAATATTTGTAAGGAAATTAAAAAAATTAATCTTTTATCAATCGAAGTAGACATTGAATGCTGTGCCATCCTGGTAAATAAACATTTGTGTATAGTAGATATATATCGCTCCCCTAGAGGGAATATAGAGACCTTTTTCATTCAGTTCTGTAAAATATTAGATATCGCGACTAATTCGTATAAAAAAATTATAATATGTGGAGATTTAAATATTGATATCCTAAAAAACAATGTTGAAAAAAGGATACTATGTGATATACTAGAGTCATATGGAGTGGAATCTTTAATTCGGCAACCAACTCGTATTGCAACCCGTGGAGAAAGTACTAGTGCGACAGCTATAGACCATCTAATAACAAACGTAAAAAATGAAGTACATTACAGCATTATAGACGCAGGAATTTCAGACCACACCGCACAAATAATAAAACTTCATGATTCAAATACTTATAGTAACGCCACTGATACGCGGAACAATACATTTATTAGAAAATTTTCTGACAGCAATATAAATGAGTTCAAATTCCTTTTAAAAAAATTTACTTTTCCCTCAATTCAAAGTAGTGATATTGATAGCTATTTTGAACAATTTTGGGATCACTTTTCATGGGCTTTTGAAGTTTCATTTCCTAAATCAAAGCAAAAAGGCAAAACAATAAATCACAATGGTTACAACAATTGGTACACTCCCCAATTAAAAGCAGAGTCCGATAATCTAAAAAAATTAAATATGCTTCGAAAAACTAATCCAAATCAAAAGGAATTAAATGAAAATTATAAAAAGCTTAAGGCACAATATAACCAAAATATAATTAATGCAAAACAAAATTTTTATTTAAACACAATAAATCACTCAGATAATAAACCTAGAACTCTCTGGAACATAGTAAATAACAAACTCAATAGAAACAGAAATCGCCCAGAATACAAAATAAATCACAATAATGAACTAATTTCTGACGTTACGGACATTTCAAATATCTTTGGAGAATATTTTGTCTCGGTAACAAATGACCAATTAAAAAAACATGTTGGTGATAATATCTCAAACTCTTGTACCACTTCAGTAAATTATATGAATGACTCATTGTTGTTGGAGCCCTTTACAGCGGAAGAGATTAGCCAAATAATATCTAATTTAAAAAATAAAAAATCAACGGGCCACGATGAGGTGCCGGCAATACTATTAAAAAAATGCAGCAGTGAACTGTCCGAAATCATAGCCACTATCTTAAATAAATCTATTGAACTTGGGGAATTTCCCAAACGCCTAAAAATTTCAGTTGTTATCCCCGTATATAAAAAAGACGATCCTCTACTGATCCAAAACTATAGGCCTATCGCCCTTTTAAGTATTATTTCAAAAATTATGGAAAAAGCTATCTACATGAGAATGACCAAATTCTTAGAAACACACAAAATCTTTGCTCATAACCAACACGGATTTAGGGAAGGGCGCTCCACGGAAACCGCTACCCTAAATTTTATTCAATATATTATTGGAAAAATGGAAAAAAAAGAATATATAGTAGGGTTATTTTTTGATCTGTCACGCGCTTTCGACAGCCTCAGCTTCAATTTTGTGTCTGAAAAATTATCAAAACTAGGCATACAGGGCTCCCTGCAACAATGGATATATTCATTTTTGAATAATCGAAAAATATGTCGAATTCACGACAAGATGTCGTCACAATTTGAGGTCAACTCGGGCATCCCCCAGGGTAGTGTCCTTGGACCCCTAATTTTTTTAATGTTCATCAACGATCTTCCAGACTATATATTAGATGGTGAAGTATTTATTTTTGCTGATGATACGAATATCATAATCTCAGACCCAAGCATCACAAAGGTTATCGAAAAAGTAAATAATGTCCTCATGCAATTTGATCATTGGTGTCAAAAAAATAGGCTCATCATAAATTATTCCAAAACTATGGCTATCGAGTTTCATAAATGCTCGA
Source organism: Leptura quadrifasciata (assembly GCA_963675555.1). Lineage (NCBI taxonomy): Eukaryota > Metazoa > Arthropoda > Insecta > Coleoptera > Cerambycidae > Leptura > Leptura quadrifasciata. The sequence goes on from OY776675.1 coordinate 160,337,429, forward strand.
GACCCAAAATAGCAGACCTAAAACTATGCATAAATAATCATCCCATCACAGTAGGTAGTCAATGTAAATTTCTTGGAACCATCATAGACGAATGCCTAAGTTACAACGATTGTATTAACTGCATATGTTCTAAAATAAATAAACAGTACTTTGCCATACTAACTCTAAAAAACTGCCTGAATGAACAAGGACTCCTCACTGCGTATTATTCACTAATATATTCAACAATTAGCTACAACATAATTGTTTACGGACTAGCTGTCGAAAGTAGCAGAGTATTCATTGCCCAAAAACGAATTATTCGGCTTATCTACAATTTAAGTTATAGACAGTCATGTCGACAAACATTTAAAGAGAAAAAAATTCTGACGTTTATAAGTATTTTTTTGTTTAAAATATTAGTTTACATCTACACAAACAAAGATCAATTTATAAAAAATTCGGATGTCCATGACCACCTAACTAGGAAAAATAATCAAATACGCCTGGAAAGATTTAACTATTCAAGTTTTAAAAAATCACCTCAATATGCTGGCTGTTACTTTTTTAATATGCTTCCTCGGGAAATAAGTAGTGCAACCACACTGACCAGCTTCAAATCAAAACTAAAAAAAACCACTTACTCGAAAATGTATTCTATTCAGTTAAGGAATTTGTTACCTTTTCCGGACAAAATAATTAAATTTGTATAATGTGAAATTCTACCTTAGATTTTACGCTTTTTTATGTAATTATGAATATTTTTTTTATATGTTTATCTCCTCTGTTATTAATGTTACTATATTGTTTGTTAAGTACTATTCAAAATGTTTGTGATTTATATCTCTTAAATAACTATGTAGGTATATTGTGAATTATATACCAATTTTTCTTTTTTTTTTTTTTGACTTATCTATCCGATGTAAATTGGCTTAAAGATCAATAAAAATACATACATACATACATATTCCATGTCTCTTTACTCTTACTTGTAGATGTATTTATTTTCTTCTTGTAGCATGTTTGTTTTGCTGTTTTTATAACCTCTCTGTACTTCTTTTTGTTTTTCGTCATATTCTATTTTATATTCTATGGAGTTTAAATTTGCCAATTCAATCCCTCAGAATACAGGGTGTTTCACCGGGAACTGAATCGATCGATATAGAGAAAAGTACGCATCAGAAAATTTTGAAAACTTAGATAATTACTAATGTCGGTGTGGCCAATCTAACTAAAATAATTACAAGCAGCTGGCACTTCCACTTATATCGGAAGTCGATACCAACTTGCCAGATAGAACACCCTATATATTTATATATAGCTATAACTTTCTTCGTGTAAAAGATCCTCATTTACTTCTTGTCACGTAAAAAGAACACAAGGAGAACTACGTTCTACAACTGAAATAAATTCAATAATATTATACCAAGTGTTCCGCTTTTCGCGTTACATTTTGCCAATTTCAAACCGCGAAAACTTGTTTAGGTCAAATGGAACACCCTGTATTTTTTTACGTCAAGTTATGTAAAATTGAATTCCCTTTTTTCTGATATTAGCATTGTAGGGGTTAAAGTTACAACTTTTATGAAATATTTGCGATTTTATTAGAAATTCATGAATTGTTGTAATCATTTCATCAAAATAGTCATGATTAGAAACAATCAGTCATTTTCTTATGTCAAAAAATGCCAGCACGTTTAAATTATACCAACGAAAACTTTTTAAATTTGTTTATTATTAACACTGTAATATGCGTATTAATCGAATTGAAGATATAGCATGAACTAAAATAGCAGAGATAAGATCAATTTAAAATATGATTTCATTTTAATTTAATAATTGCTCAAAATTCCGCCCTCGAACCTCGACACATTTTTCGCACCTTCGGATTAGTTTCTCATGGGTAGCTCTTCTAATTGAATTCTGTGATATGTTTTGAACTGCATTTCTTACTCTTTGCATACAATCTTCAATGGTGGTTAATGGGCTCTCATAAACTTTATTTTTAATAGTTCCCCAAATGAAATAATCCAGAACTGATAAATTGGGCGAGCGAGGAGGCCACAAGAAAGGTCCATTATTGGCAATCCATTGATCATAAAAAGTTTCTTGTAAATAATTATTAATTAATATGCGTTATGTGGGGGAGCACCGTCGTGCTGATAAAAAATGTTTCTATGTTCGGCGAGAGGTAAATTTTCTAAATAGTTATTATTCAAATTTTGTAAGATATTCAGATATCTTTCACCTAAAAAAAGAAAACAAAAATTTACCTATACATATTAGCAGAAGAGAAAATTTAATTTACCGTTTAAATTTTCCTGATAAAATTGTAATGCCACCACTTCTTCTTATGGAACAGTAAACATTGAACATACGAGGATTTGAGTCACTCCAATAATGCGAATTGTGTCTACTAAAAAGTCCATTTTTAGTAAATTTTGCTTCATCTGTCCATATAATATTTTCCAAATAAGAATCGTGACCCTAAGACCTTATTAGAATAAACTCACAAAAATTCTGTCTTCTTAGGAAATCTCTCGGGAAATCTGTTTCTTTTAATTCTTGATCCATATGGAATGAAAACGGGTGAAACTTATGTTTTAATAAGATTCTGTAAATTGAATCCTTGCATAGTCCCGATTCTAGAGCAGCTTGTGTTAATGACATCCTTGGAAATGCATGAAAATATCCCAGAATTACTACTTCAATGTTTTCGTCATCAACAATAGGCTCTCTTCTTTGCATTTTCGCCTTGACAGAGCCATAATTTTTAAAATTTTCCAGTATGCGTTTTACAGTGTTTGGTGACGGTTTCCGTGTTTCTGGATATCCAGTAGCAAATGTGCTGCAAGTTCTTGATATTACTTTATCACATTCAACAATTCATGAATTTCTAATAAAATTTCAATAATATTTCAAAAAGTTGTAACTTTAACCCCCACAATGCTAGTATTAGAAAAAAAGGGAATTCAATTTTACACAACTTGGCTAATAAAATATAGGGTATTCCATTTGACCTAAACAAGTTTTCGCGGTTTGAAGTTGACAAAATGTAACGCGAAAAACGGAACACTTGGTATGATATCATTGAGTTTATTTCATTTGCAGAACGTAGTTCTCCTTGTGTTCTTTTACGTCACAAGAAGCAAATGAGGATCTTTTACACGAAGAAAGTTATAACGGTTCTTGCAAACCGTTGCACCTGTCAAATTTTCTATAAAATGTCAAATATCTCTGAAACAGCTAGGTTTAGGTATAGGATATGCTACATATTTTCGTCTCAGAATTTTATGATCTTTTCGAAAACCCTAAAATATATAGGGTGTTCCATTTGAAATAAGCAAGTTGGTATCGACTTCCGGCATAAGCGGAAGTGCCAGCTGCTTGTAACTATTTTAGTTGGATTGGCCACACCGACATTAGTAATTATCTAAATTTTCAAAATGTTCTGATTCGTACTTTTCTCTATATCGATCGATTCAGTTCCCGGTGAGACACCCTGTATATATGATGATAAAATATTTTCACTTTCAGATATCTTCATGTTCTCAACGTATTTTGTTCTACTCGTGATAAAAAAGTAAATTTGAAGGTAATTAAAAACCTGAGTGAGTATTAAATAGCAAACTAAAATAAACCAATCAGGGCTTCCTCAATTTACAATTAAAATAGCACTTCTTGGTTCCTTTTACCGTTAAATTTATATTATTTTTTTCTGCTTTAACGCTTGTATTATACCGTTGTTAGAGATACTAAAAAATTATCCTCTGATTGAATTTAAAATCCTTTACTTTTTTGTGGTCGATTAGAAATATCGAATACGAGATCAAATATCAGCAAAATTCGTCATTTTAGTGCGAAATTGGTTTCTAATTGTGGAAACTGCCTACGTTATATTTAAAATGACTGAAGATGGAACTCGATAACATGATTCTAAATTAGAATTACCTTAATCATATTCTCAACGACGTCGACGTTTCGAGTAGATTCCGGACCTTTTCTGAAGATGGTGATAATACTACTTTCGAACCGTTAGGCTACATGCCAATTTTTATCTTTACCGACTTTTCGTTCATTTCTTTTTTCTTATAATAATTATAAAACATACCTGTTCTGCTTGGACTAAATCAGGCAGGTATCAGTAAGGACAATTCTATTAATTCGAGTTCTCGTAAACCATTCCACGTGAGTGGTAAGTTTAATGGCATTCATGGAAAACGTGCATTAATGTGGAGTGCCTCCATATACGCTTATCAGAAAGTCAACTGCAGTTGGAACAATAAACTCCGCCCTCGCTTTGAAAGTTCCGCAGGATATGTCAAGGCATACTAGATAACAGAACGTTCGCCAACGACACAATAATCAGCGACCAATGATAGAGCATCGCTTTCGGAACAACGAATAGACAATGAAGTTGATAACGAAATGTGTGTGTGTATATCACATTTACTGATAACTTTATATAACATAAAATAACTTTTTTGGACATCGAATTGTAGTTTGTGCAGATTTTCATGTTGATTTCATTTGATTTACTGTCACTCCCGAAAAACACATCACCGGGCCCGGCTACGTCGATGCTGGATTGGACTCAAGACTCAGGTCATGCTTGTTGCTATCGAAAGCCGGATAGTGCATGGTATAGGAGTGAAGGATGGGCAGTGTAGGTGTTTATGCTCCTCTTTTTGTCCTTTTGCTTTCAGAGTTTTGTATTTCTACGATGAAAACTGAAACTAAAATTCCATGAGTAAAGTGAGATTTTGTTGAGTTTAGGAGAGAAATATCTTGAGATTTTAGAAAATATTATTATATCAACATAGTGGTGCTCCTCCACACAGTAGAGGAATTATTGACATTTTTTTAACCAATAACTTCTGTGGTCAGTGGTTTGTAAATAGCAGTCGTTAATTGTGGCCGCCGCGTTCACCGGACATGATCCTATTGTACTTTTTGTATGGCGTCATATTAAAAATATTGCTTAATCTAATCCTTTGCCAACAAAGAGTTCGAAATGCTTTCGAATCACTCTCCAGCAAGTTAGCGTCATTACAAAGTATCAAGTAAACAAACGAGTTTTAAATCTTTAGAAGTGATTGGCAGCTATTTTGAACGAGTTCTTTAATGTAAAAATTCTTGAAAGTATTATTTGAAAAAACATTTATGGGAAATTTCTCATGTAACTTTTATTGTAACAGTAAATATCTCGAAAATGGTACAGTTTTAATATATGGAAGTTAACAGAGTTTTGCATTATTGCAAGTTGAGTGATATTTTTGATCACCTTCTAGGACTAGTTGATATTCATTTTAATCTCTACCATCTCTCCCAAAAGATGTCATTTTACAATTTGACTAAATTAACATCTGTTTGTTGTTTATTATCTATCTATTTTTGAAAGGCCAGTATTTATTAAAAAAATGAATACCGCTTTCACCGTAAGTTTTTGAATGAAGTATGCTATTTAAAATAACAAAATTCAGCGTAGAACCCGATGATGCAAAAAATATTGAGGGTGTTCTATTTAAAATAACGATGTTTAATATTTGAGTCGAAAAGAATATTATGAGAAACCTATGTAACAGAAAAATCGTAGCTGTACTCTTAGTAGTTTCGGAAATACAAATAGTTTAAGATTTTGATGAAACACCCTGTATATTCCGAATTATGTAAATTCTGCAGAAATTCCAACATGTGTTGATGTTGATACCTCTTTAATCGGTCAACAATATAATCCAGCTCGAAGGACCAAAAAATGTAATATTTAAAAAATTAAGAATGAGAGAGAAATTAAAACATTAATATGAATCGGACTCGGCCAAATTTGCTACCTCTACCTCTGGATGCACTTCAACAACTGAACTATTTTGGAAGAAGTATTCAAGGGTACGGCAGCTATTGCTCGACTAGATAAAGTCCCGCCTTTTTTGTATTATTACATACACACACATGCTGGAAACTGACTTTGTTTCCAGCATGTGTGTACTGTTATTTTAAATGAAAATACCTTTTCTTCAAGTACATTTATCATACGATTGATTTTTAAGACGATTGTAACAAGTTAAAAATTATTACATTAAAAATAATAATAATGAATGTCATTTATAACAAATTTAATGCAAAGAAAATCCATATAAATCGCAGAACAAAAAGATCAATTATTTTTATATTTCATTCAAAAATTGTGTGGATTTTTTTGTGATATATTTATTAGTAACAATTTTTATTAACAATGTTATTTAATATTCTTTCCTATTATTTGTTTAATGTTACTTAATAATAATTTGATATGAATAAAATAAATATATAAAGAAAAAAGAACAGTCATTTTTATATTTAATTCGAAAATACTTTATTAAAGTCGAGGCAAGAATTCAAGCGATGCACGTCACGAGTGATCTCATTAAAGAAATTTTAATACTAACATAATTTTTAATCATTAACTGCGTTAAAAAGAGTCATTCTTGACACCCAGTAATTCAGTTTTTTTCAGAAATAGGTACAGTTTAATGGGGCTTCATGATTCTTAGCAGTATTGTCTTATTTATAGAATCGATCTGTGACGTACATCGCTTGAATTCTTGCCTCGACTATACGCACAAATGGCTGGTTCATTAATTTATAAAATAATTAAATTATAAAAAATAAATACTTTAGAACAAAATTGAAGTAAAAGTAAAAGATTTATTGCAAAATTTTAGCAGTCACGTTGAAAATAAAGTATGGGTAATAAGAGATGTAGATTTTCCCGGGATTTTTCAATTTTCCAGGGCAATAGCAATTAGCCAGTTAAAACATAATATTTTTAGTCGCAAACTCCTCTATAAAATCCTTATTTTACTATAAGGAACGTAACCAGATTGCAACGAACAGCTACTCTCCGGACTATGTGCCCCGCCTAGCGCTGAATTACAAGTTACAAGCCTGGCGCGTTAAGTGTAATAATTACATATTACCATCAAAACGCTAATGCTTCGATTGCAACAAACACCAGCCGAAAGACTGATCCCACTTAAAGGAGCTCTCGTGCCAGTCGTCACACACCACTTGCAGACTGCAGTTTCGAGCTGTTGGCTCTCGTCAGTGCAAGGTAGGCCTGTGACAACCGACACGAGGATCCCTTGACTATTTGGTACATTTCGGTATCTTTAGGATAGCGACATATGAAATAGTCAGCAGGCGCCATCTAGCGGTCCAGTGTCTGTTGCAATCGAAAAATATATAGGCTGACTGGGCTAGGAATAGTTCAAATGTGCTTTTAGAGGGCGGAATATTAAAACATAATATTTTTAGTCGCAAACTCCTCTATAAAATCCTTATTCTACTATAAGGAACGTAACCAGACTGCAACCAACAGCTACTCTCCGGGCTATGTGCCCCACCGAGCGCTGAATTACAAGTTACAAGCCTGGCGCATTAATTGTAATAATTACATATTACCATCAAAACGCTAATGCTTCGCGATCAGTCTTTTGGCTGGTGTTTGTTGCAATCGATGGGGATATTCGTTCAACATAAAAAACCGAAATGCAGAGAGAGGCTATGAAATCTTAGTTGGATTCCGGGGTGATTTTAAGGTCTTCAAAAGCAGCAGTACAAAAGACTAATACTTATCGCAAGCCTGTTTATTGATTTAAATTTCATATTTCATCTCATATGGTAAGCTTTCCAAGCAGCGCTTCAAAATTAATGATTGTAGTTCTAAAATATATTAAAGTAATTTTAATGTTGAATGTACCGGGAATAACTGTTTCAGATTTTATAATGAGATCCGGCTCTTTCCGAAGTTTTTGCGACAAGATACAGCACTGACTGTAGCTGAGTTATACGCGGCTATTCCCAAGGTAGTTAAATATTAAAACAATCTTTAGGAAACTGTTTTTGAAGTAAGTGATTTATCTAGTCTTTCCTTGTGTAACATTTCATGTTTTTTGCAAAAACACATAATGAATTACGTTATGTCAGACGCAGCAGAAGTAAAAACGTTTGTTTTCGATTTGAATAATTTTATATAAAATTAGTAGAAGAAATTAAACTCTATTTTATTGTAACTTTTTTAAGATTTAAAATTCAACGTTTACCACAAAGACCGCAGAGGCAGGATGTGTTTTTACGTTAAATTACAAGATCGTATTCCTTCACCGATCTCGTGCTCGATCCCGCACCAGACGATTTAAAGTGATCTCAAATATTTGCCTCGCGGCTTGACACCTTAGAATTTCTAATGAATTTTGTAAATGGTGGAATGCTGGTTACATTTGATTCCTTCTACCGTAAAATACGATACAGAGGCATTTGAAAGTAGGTATTTCTAATTTACCCATGTCGTATAAATCTACTGTGCATTGTAGTCCTGAATGTCCTCGTTGTCGGTCCCTACCGGTGCATTTATTTTCTACAAAAATATCTCTTTATTCCAAGACACATATGCAGTACCAATGTAGCCCAAAATTAATTAAAACAGTAAAAAAAATTTAACATTTCACGAATTTGTAGTGTTAACTACCTGATTTTATAATGAGACGCGGTTGCAGCAGCATGGGGCTATTGTTACCTGTTTATCTCTTTTTTTGTTAGAATGGCAAATAAGCGAAGGAACAAATACGAACGACTAGCTAGTTTAACTCGGAGCAAAGAGTCGTGGGTTCAGAGCATTTTCAAAAGGGGGAAACTTACCTTTTTGTTGTGTGTACGGTATAAAAGAACAATTTTGTTATGTTTGGGGAAAAGAAACAATGAAATATCGATGTTAAGGGGCACCATCTATAGTGAAGGATAAGTAGACTTGTATCTTTTTCCCTTAAAACCAGTCCCCTAATTGAAGACATAATACCAATATCCTATGATCGCAAAATAAATATGTGTGAAGCTGGAACGTCTTGATACAGCAGTCCAGATTCTAATTGTCTCGGCAGCAAATCTAAATGTTTTTGGCAATTTACACTATGTCTCACTTTTAGTCAGCATCTGATTCCAAAGGATAAGTTCGAATTGGAAGATTGTAGAATAGCTTCTAGTATATTATTATCGATTCTTGGTTATATCGGTAACCATCAAGTATTAATTAATAATGATTAATAAAGAAGCTAAAGGCTTGAGCGTCTTAGCGTACGCCAAAAAATAAGATCAAACCTAATGGCTTGATTAAATAATATACTTAATATTATTATAAAGGTATGTAGCTAGAACCTAGGCAATGCTGTAATTGTTAGAAAATTACGAGTTGTTAAATAATTATCAAAGTTGATAATAATTAACAACGGTTGTTGCTAAATAAAGTTGCTCAAATAAACAATAAAAGTTGTTAATGGTTGCAAAATACTAATGCTTGCAATATGCTGCTTGCGAACTTAATTGCCAAAAGAAACAGAAAAAATAATTTCATTACCATGTGGTCACATGTAGAATTTTAGTTATATAAAATTTAAGAAAGTGAATTTAATTTGTTTAAAAAGTGAAAACACATTAATAAAATAACTGAAAATGAATGAAATCGAAATAATTAATACATAAAATTTACCTGTATGGTGTTCAAACACAAAGAAATGTGGGAATGTAATAGTAATTACTCGAGGATCGCACAATTGAACAGTTCATATAGATGTCAATCAGTTCAGATTTGGAAGGCAAGTGGCTACCTTGATGTCTAACTAATAATTTAAACTTTTTTATATTGTAATCTCAATTATGGTACTAATGTATAAACTTTAAGAAGCATAATTTTCCTAAACGAAGTGAAAACTAATATTTTACAAGCGTGGCCATCTGTTGATGAGCGACTTAATTAATTGATATAGGAGTGTACCATAATTGTACTCCTTTTCTAGTTAGGTTTCCTTTCTCAACCAAATTACAGAACCGATATAGAATCGATAAAGAAATCTTTAATATTCAACATAAAAATTTGACAGTAAGTAAATTGCCAAATAATTACTTATGAAGTGTTGACATTCTTAAATTGCATACATAACCAAATAAGTACGAGATGTCCAAATAATGTAAATGTTTTGTAGGCGTGGTAGACAATAGGTAACCTGAAGTGCTGTAACAGCACATGACTGAGTTCCTAAGTTACAAAAATAACTATATATAAAAGTGTGAAGAAATTTAGCAGTGATACAAGGAACTAAATCAAAATGCTATACAGATCGTGCTGAATATAAATAAATATTAGCTATTTTTAGAAAGTTGTTAAGTGGACATAGGCCGTGTAACACTACTACACATTATTTGTAGAAAGATGTTCTTACTGGACATGTATTATTTCTGTCTAGTGCATATCCTTTTTGGACATATTAATTGTCCAGCTAGGCCACCATACCTTACTCCATTTGACTATTACGCAGTTCACCTACCTACCCTACGTACTTGTACGTTACAAACTATGTACAGCACAACACCTAAATGAGACGTTAAAATTCCTCTTTAAAAATCCAACTGCACCATTAGAGCTTTACTTACAGTTCACGCTAAGGGCTGCGGGTTGAGCACTGTCAGTAAGTTCTCCGCAATATGAAGGGTGGCATTCCAAACGTGACTCTTTTATCGATAAAACGTGGCTTCGTTTTATAGAATGAATCCTTCGTAAGATAATGAAAAACTAGTCCGGAGGCAACAGTCGCATTTGTAAAATATGTCGCCATATGAAACAGTATTTTAGAATATCTATCTGTATAATGTTGGAAATCTCATCTCAAAGCACATTAATTAAATAATTTATCAGACGCTGATACATTGGGAAAATATAGAATAGATAACATAATAGGCTCTCTGTGTGTGGAGTAATGTTTAAGATGAGTTGCAAAATACTGATTGTTGTAATGTAATGTAAAGTAATAAATTGATGTGCAGTGTTCATGCTGAGGGATATCGATGGAATAAAAAGAATTTCCTATTCCGCAGAATTAAATAAGGATTATTTTTATTTTCCTCGCGTGTAAAAGGAATCAAATCATACAAATAGTCACATCTAAAGTCTACAGAAAAATGTGGCAAAGAGTCGGCATTTAAATCAATACGAATAAAGAGATCCAGAAAGGAGATAATGCTCTAAAACTCTCAGATTTATTAAAAATCCCGACTTTCTGTTGTGGAAGATTACAATTCGTTCCTCGCTGAAATGAAAAACTTCCTGATAGCTGATGTTTAAGGACACCAACTTAGTGAAATATCTGATCCATTTATTTAATGTTTTTCTTCGAAACTACTGTGTTCGACGTTTTGTTTACATAGTTTAGATCAACTTTTACGATGGCAATAAAATTGATTCCCACTTCACGCTGTGTTATGCCGCTCTATAATATATGGAAAGAATCTGATATATTTTACATTTAAGAATGAACTCGGAAACCGAATCTATAAGTGCAATGCTCCAATAAGATGACGATGCGATGTGACGTCCTTCCGAACTATAATTGCTTCAAGTGCATTTTTGTGTAATAAAAAGTGATGAACGCTTTGCCGTTGTCGCGTAATGAATTAAACTTTTGATTCATGTATTCCGAAATTTAAATGTAATAAACCTAAGAAATATCCTCCGTGTTTCTCCTATGGCATCATTAAACATATCAAGTTGAAGGCGCCAAAATTCGAAGCGTTTAAGAAAAGTGGTGACGTAACATCTCATAACGAATTCAAATATCTTAAAAAATAAAATATAGATATTTCCTATAAAAATTATGTTAAGGCTGTTGAAAATAGTATGTTAGAGATGAGCCATCGAAGGTTTGGACATTTCTAAATAGGTTAAAAAGATCAACGAACCTTTCCCATGTAATGAAATAGAATCACACCGAAATTAACGAGCCTACTGAAATTTTAAATGCATTTGCCGACTACTTTAGCAAATCTTATGCACCTCATGATAACTCGCTTGAAAATTCATTCGATATTGAGTCTAGTGCCATCAATAACTCGGAATTTCATGCCTCGCGTTTCACTGAGACCGATGTTCATATTAAAAACAAAATGACCACTGGTCCTGACGGCATACCTGCTTTCTTACTAAGAGATTGTTCTTGCGTCTCTGTTAACCATAATTTTTAACCTAATTTTAAAATTCGGTCATTTACCAATCTTGTGGAAATGCTCGAAAGTCTGTCCAATTTTTTCAAAAAATTTCAATTCATCCACATGGCTTTATAAAGGGCCGATTCACTACGACTAATTTACTCTGCGTTACACAATACTTATCTGAATCTTTGTATGATCAATCACAAACGAACGTGATATATACAGATTTTTCGAAAGCATTCGACAGACTTGACTATAAAATACTGCTTAGCAAACTTTCCAACATCGAACTTTCTGGAAATCTGATACTCTGTTTCGATCATATCTGTCTGACAGATAATACGTCACGTTTAATGGTTTCAAGTCTGTCGAATATATTTCTTCCGCTGGAATCCCGCAAGGGTGTATTCTAGGTCCCCTATTTCTCATTATATTTGTTAATAATATTGCAGAGGGTTTGCATAATGTTAGATATTCAATATACGCTGATAATTTAAAGCTTTTCTGCAGACTCGAAAGCACAGTAGGTTGTAGTCACTTGCAAGAAAATATAAAAAAAAATTGTAATTGGTACACAAAGTTCATACTTCCTCTAAACCCAAAAATGCTGTGTTGTGCCTTACACACGCAAATCATCTAAGATATCGTATGATTATAAAATTAATGACGTGGCACTGCATAGACCTGAAATTCTACGGGATCTAGGGATTGTCCTTGACAAGTCTCTGACAATGTTCACATTAGCACTATTTTGTCTGAAGCTAGCATATCGATGGATTATAGTTAGAAAATCGCGTGATTTTTCCATCACAGACACGCTCAAGTTGCTGTATTGTTGTTTTGTAAGATCGAAGCTCGAGTATACCTCGGTTGTTTGGTCCCCACAACACAATATACATATTAACAATTTAGAATCTGTTCAAATGTGCTTTTAGAGGGCGGAATATTAAACATAATGCTAGATGGCGCCTGCTGGCTGTTTTACATGTCGCTATTGTAAAAATACCGGGATGTACTATAGTCAAAGGATTCTCATGTCGGTCGTCGCATACCTACCTTGCACTGACGAGAGCCAACAGCTCGAAACTGCAGTCTGCAAGTGGTGTGTGACGACTGGCAAGGGAGCTCCTTTAAGTAGGATCAGTCTTTCGGCTGGTGTTTGTTGCAATCGAAGCATTAGCGTTTTGATGGTAATATGCAATTATTACACTTAACGCGCCAGGCTTGTAACTTGTAATTCAGCGCTCGGCGGGGCACATAGCCCGGAGAGTAGCTGTTGGTTGCAGTCTGGTTAGGTTCCTTATAGTAAAATAAGGATTTATAGAGGAGTTTACGACTAAAAATATTATGTTTAATATTCCGCCCTCTAAAAGCACATTTGAACTATGCTAAGCCAAGTCAGGCTATTTATTTTTCGATTGCAACAGACACTGGACCGCTAGATGGCGCCTGCTGGCTGTTTTACATGTCGCTATTGTAAAAATACCGGGATGTACTATAGTCAAAGGATTCTCATGTCGGTCGTCGCATACCTACCTTGCACTGACGAGAGCCAACAGCTCGAAACTGCAGTCTGCAAGTGGTGTGTGACGACTGGCAAGGGAGCTCCTTTAAGTAGGATCAGTCTTTCGGCTGGTGTTTGTTGCAATCGAAGCATTAGCGTTTTGATGGTAATATGCAATTATTACACTTAACGCGCCAGGCTTGTAACTTGTAATTCAGCGCTCGGCGGGGCACATAGCCCGGAGAGTAGCTGTTGGTTGCAGTCTGGTTAGGTTCCTTATAGTAAAATAAGGATTTATAGAGGAGTTTACGACTAAAAATATTATGTTTAATTTAGAATCTGTTCAACGCAAATTAGTTTAATATATTTCTGTCTTTGTACCCCCGCCTTAAAATCATTACTATATTTTAAATTTTATCCAAATAGCCATTCATCGCCAGGTGTATTGATGAGATTGTCTTTTTTTACCTTTCTGTTTAGGTTGGCAGCCACCAAAGCACGCCTAGTCTCTGAATGGTGTACATCTGTTAATAGGCGATCTGCATCACTTAGTAGCCAGCTCTATTAGCACTATGTTCTCTACCTCCCTCTCATTTCCTTGGCCTACCAATATAGCGCGAGAGCTTTGCCTATTGCTCCCAGGCTGGCACCAATTTGATTTTGGATTGCACACAGATGTGTACCTCTACTCAGAACTAGCTCGTTTATGGAAGCTTTTATTTCTAAATTTAACTTTGTTGCCTCCACTAATTGTGCAGTTGTTAATGGGGGGGGGGGGGAGGGGGAACACCAACACCATCTTCCCCCAAAACTTGGAGGATGTCTGTTGGATTTCTAGTACCTCGCCTAAAACATACGTGGACGTTAACATTTTGGAAAATTTTGTCAACTTGAAAATTAGGAGAGTATGATAATTTGTCAAATTCTGACTTTTAGGGACCGTTCATACATTTTTAAAATGAATATTTGTCAACTCTGACAATCTCGTATAAAAGTCTTTGCATAGCAAAAAATAGTGAATAGGTTTTTTTTTTTGACGAGGAGCCACCTGAGCTGGGTCAGTGTCAGACTCTTACTAACTAAAACCCCTCCCCACAGGGTCGTCTGTAACACTCCGAGCTTACTGCAGCCTCTCAGGCTTATTGTGCACTCCCTGTTCCGATTTACACTGCCCATTTTAATACTCCTGTGCCACTGATGAGGTGATACAGGTCTGAGAATGGGCGAGTTTTAACACTTTGCGGGTCTGTTTGTGTTTGCCCGTAAATATTATATCTTCTGCGGGCCAATGCCTCACATTCATATATGATATGTTCTACTGTCTCTGGTACCTTGCCACATAATCTGTAGTCAAGGTCGCCACCGAACTTGCCAATTCTGTGCAGGTGCTTCTTAACAGGAAAATGTCCCGTCAAGAGGCCTGTTACAATTCTCAACTGTAACCTGTTCTTTGGGAGCAGTTCTGCAGTTTGTTTTGGGCATGGTCCTTCAATAAGTGTTTTCCCATGTCGGTTACCTGGTATGTTCCTCCAGTAATGATTGTGTTTATTCCTGGCCCAGTCTTTAATTACCCCTCTAGCTGAGCATTTGGTAATGCCCAGCACGGGTTCTGGGCCATAGAATGTATTAGCTGCTCCTTGTCTAGCAAGTTCATCAGCTTTTTCGTTGCCGTCTATTCTGGTGTGTCCTGGCACCCAGAGTAGTTTGACTCTGTTCTGCTCACCCAGAACTTCGAGCTCTTTATGATAGTCCCATACCAGTCTGGAGGACACTTTATTAGAGGCTAATGCCTTTAGTGCCGCCTGACTGTCATATGCGATGCAGATCTGCTGGTTCACATATCGTCGTTTGAAATTCTCACGCATACACTCAAGTATAGCCAGAACTTCAGTTTGAAATACAGCGGCGTGAAGTCCAAGAGAAAGGCTTATACTTGCCCTCGGTCTCACTCCATGTATTCCTGCTCCAGCTCCTGATTCCATCCTGGACCCGTCAGTCAGTATACCAGGCCAGGCCTTTGCGTAGTAACTCAGGAGCTCCTGAATAAGTCAATAATAGTTGTAATTTCTGCGTATAGCTGTTGTTTGAGGTTCCCCAAATTCTGGGCAACAATGACATGTAATTGTCAAACTCTGACAATCTCATACAAAAAATGGTTATTTTATTATTATTAGCCTTTACTCGAGTCCGAGTATAAAAAAATGTTACATTCGATAGATTGTCTGTAATAAGAAACAAGTAAAAGGTGTAGTCTATTGTAATTCCCATTCATCTACGGTGCACACGACTATGGCTATAGAGACTAATTCGGGAAAGCACATGTCGACCGCAGTCAGGACAAACATAGACCTGGTTAGGTCTTGGATTCGGCCTTCTTGCAGCAACATTTCCTTGATAGCTGGCCACAACTCCTCGCCATTCGGTTCTGTCCGCTGCAAGTTGTTCCCATTGCTCGTATGGAATACCGCAGGATTTTAGATTTTCATGGAGAACGTCTTTGAACCTCTTTCGTTGACCGCCACGCCTTCTTCTACCGCTTAGCAATTCACCATAAAGTGTACATTTAGGAAGGCGGTTATCATGCATACGATGAACATGACCTGCCCATCTTAGGCGTGCTCTTGAAATAAGCACCTCAATTGGAAGGCTGTTTGCTCTCCTGAGTACTTCCACGTTTGATATGTGATGGAACCAACGGATTTTCATCATACTTCTGAGGTGTCTTTGCTGAAAACGTTCTAATTCTTTCACATGACGACGGTAAGTGACCCAGCTTTCACATCCATATAGCAGTGTTGGAATGACAACTGCTCTGTAGACAGCCATTTCGGTTGACAAAGCAAGGTCGTGGTTGTCAAATACTCTCCCTCTAAGTCCCCAGAGTGCTCTAGATGCAGCGTTAATTATATTGCGAATCTCGCTGTCTATGTTTGCTTTGTCATTAACAACGTTGCCTAAGTAATTGAACTGATCCACCACTTCAAGAGAATTTCCGTTAAGTGTAATGTCTATTTGGTTCACTTGATGAGGAGTTGACATAATCTTAGTCTTTCCAATGTTGATTTTAAGTCCCAAGGAAACATAGCTCTGGGCATACACATCTAAAAGTTCTTGAAGCTCTTCCGGCGTAGAGGCTAAAAGTGCACAGTCATCCGCATACTGGAGATCACAAATGAATCGTGTGCGTGTCTTCGTGAAAGCTCTAAAGCGCCCTATGTTAAAGAGACCGCCATCAGAACGGTATCTGAGACCTATTCCTCTGACTGTCAGTTTGTTGTCAACAATAATTGTTAGAGCAGTGGTAAACAAATTAAAAAGTAAGGGTGCCAGGACGCATCCCTGCTTAACTCCAGTGAGGGTTTGGAAAGGTTCGGTTGCCTCATTATTATACATAACCTGGGCGTTGTTGTTTGTATGTAGACTGCGACATACTTCCACAAATTTTCTAGGGATACCTAAGCGGAGCATAATTTTCCAGAGCACTTCCCTGTCCACCGAGTCAAACGCCTTGGTTAAATTAATGAAGGCCATGTGAATTTCTCCTTGATGTTCGAGTGCTTTTTCTTGAAGCTGTTTAAGTGTGAATATTAGATCGGTTTGGTCTAAAGCCACTCTGTGTTTCAGGAAGTAACTTTTCCATAACAGGTGTTAGCCTATTTGCCATCGCTTCAGCGAGTATCTTCCCTCCAACAGCTAGGAGAGCTATACCCCTGTAATTTCCACAGTCCGCAGCGCTCCCTTTGTTTTTGAAGCGGTTGATTAAAAGTGTATCACGAAACTCCTGCGGAGCTTGACCACTTTCCCACACGACATCAAACAGTTTTTTGAGGTAGGGTATGAGCTCTGACGACACAGCTTTAAAGATCTCAGCTGGGAGTGAGTCGGCGCCGGGAGATTTGTTATTTTTTAGCTGCCCAATGGCGGTTAAAATGACTTCCGTTGTTAGTGGTTTATCTAAGTCTTCGAAGGTGTCATATTGAGGGATAAGATTTATAATATCGTGATCGGCTTGGCTTCGCTGGTTAAGAATGTTAGAGTAGTGTTCTTTCCATCGGGCTCTTATTTCCTGGTCTTCTTTGAGGAGATTTCCATTTAAATCTTTAATAAGGCACATATTTTTCCGACTGGGGCCGTACACTGCTTTTACTCCTTGAAAGAAATTCCTGTAGTCGTGTGAATCGGCGTACCTTTGAATTTCTCTGGCATTGCTTGCCCACCACTCGTTCTTTATTCTTCTGATTTCGCGTTGCGTTTCATATTTAGATTGGGTAAAAGCTTCTGCTGTTGATGAGTCGTTGGGGTGGTTGATAGCGTTTTGAAAGGCAATATGTTTGCGGTCAAGAAGTTCTTGTATAAAAGCTTCATTATCATTGAACCAGTCCTCCTGTTTTTTACTTGCTGCAGTGCCAAGAATTTCCTCACTCGCACTTTTTAAACTGTCTTTAATTTGTGTCCAGGTAGTAGCGACATCTACAGAATTAGTTTCTTCTAGTGCACTCAAATTCTCTTGAACTTTTTGCTTTAGCTGTTCGACGGTTTGTTGGTCACGCAATTTACTAATACAGAGACGGGGTCTACGTTTTACTTGAGTTCTTCGGTGTTTGGGTCTCATAACAATTTTCATTTTAGAGACATTTGTATGGTAAAATAATAGGGACTTACTGTTTTCGACGTTGATTTCCAAAAATTCAGCAGCCCTTTCTTGAAGAAGTTGAATGACTAGACCGGGATCGTGACCTTCTATTAATTTTTCGTTAAAAATAGTTATAGTTCATAAAATTCTCTACAAAGAAGGTTATTATACATTTTTTGCACAACTAAACATTTTCATTTAAATTGAGTATATATATTGAGTATGTGAGTATGACGAAGCGCATCTGTAACTAGTACAAAGCAAGGATATAATAATGACAAACATATACAAAACAGACAGCACACTACAATACGCGACTCAGCATTAGACAAGTGACGACTAGTTAATTTTATGTTGCGACATCACGTATAAAACGAACCACGAAACCGACAGAAACTATCTTGGGTAAACACGGGGAAATTTAGTTTGTATACGTATATACGTATGCATACAATCAAGATGATCGCTTTAATCTGCTCCTTGTCGAGAACAATTACTGCACATTAGACAGATACGTGTACGAAGTATTATCCTGCAAAATATAAAATATGATAGGTAGATCCTTGTATGTGCATATTAATTAAGGAACCCTTTTCAAGTTTCCAACACAGGCGTCAGGCTCTAATCTCGTCAGCCACGCGGAAATCCTAAACACAAATCATGCTCTAACGAAATTATTGTTAAATAAACATAATTCTGGGCAAGATTAAAGTACTTTTTAGCTAAAATTATACGAAATTCGTAATTAATATTTATACAGCAGCCTGTAAGTAAGAGTATGTGTAATCGGTAATAAATTATACAGGGTGTTGCATTATGAGAGGGTGAAGACAAACAAGCCTCTTTTGGTTGAAAAAATAAAGGGTTTTGGGCTGGAGAGCTTAGATTGAGACTCTTGAGGCCGTATGTGCACTTTATTTTTTTAATTTGCGAAGTTTGGGGGTTGCTTCGAATCTGCTGGTCAAGGTTGAATGCTACACCCTGTATATGGATGTACGGTTCACTGAGTGTTTAGTTTAAGAGTTTGCTTTTTTAGCACTAAATGTTTTTAATGTCTTGGACATGTATATGTATTCTTCTTGGAATAATGACAGTTTGGTTTAAAACGATTGAAAGTAATTTATTTAAATATTAATAATAAGTATTATTATATATATAGTATTATATATTAATAATAAGTATTAATAAACTAGTTAAAATTATAGAGTAATGAAAAGTAACTTGTCGACAATAGAAATTCCGACTTACAAGCAAAAATAGTATAAGCGAATAATAGACAGAAATATTGTAAATTGAAAATTTGTTTCGGAAAAATTAACTTTTATTTAATTAAATTGGTTCGGCCAAGGAAGTAGCACAGCCACTCGATTTTATTAATTTAAGCGTCGGCTATATCTAAATCCTTGAGTTTTTTAAAACTTCAGTCGCAGAAGCACGGAAACTAATTTTGAGTACACCGGAAACTGACTTACCCAGAGCTTGTCAGGCTCGGCCTTTTATATGGTTCATCGAGGACTTAGCGTGTAGAGGTGTGGAAAGGTCTGGAAAGTTGTCCCACTAGTCATTTGGGTTCTATTGCACAATATTGCAGAACGTTGTATCATGCACTATGAAAACTTGAAGATTTTACTTATATACTGCCTCTTGTGTTCAGTTCTGCATGTACTTTTTGCACACAATGGACGTTAATACGTTTATCATTAATGTATTGGTATCACCGACGCCGCATTCGAAGACTCGAAAATAGTGTTACATGGCCTATGTCCATTTAACAGTTTTATTTAAAAACTAGTGTTTTGTGGATATTTAGCACGATCTGTATAACATTCTTTCGACTCAGTTTTTGTAAGTGAAACTGTTTTGAACTAACAGAATTTTACTTGTATAACTGTTAAACCATTTCACACTGTTTTATGTACTTAGCTTTATATCTTAGGAACTTAGTCCTGTTTTTCTATTAACACTATTATGTATTTCGTTCTACACAGCATCCCAGGAAACAATTAACAATTTATCTACAAAATTTATTTACATCAGATATCTATTTTTCAATTTTTATATTTTTGTTTACTATGGAGTACATATGGTTATTTTCCTTCCTTTTCTCATTCTATATATAATATATCCTAAAAGATGTAATATATTATCTGTTCATATTTGCGGTTATGTATAAAATAGAAATTACAAACTATGGCAAAGGCATTGGTATGGAACAAAAACTTTTATTATAGATTCTTTTTATCGATCATATGCCACTATTTTAGTTGTGAGTAAAGGAAATTGTAAAATTGCGACCTGCAAGTT
This sequence comes from Leptura quadrifasciata, assembly GCA_963675555.1. Taxonomy (NCBI): domain Eukaryota; kingdom Metazoa; phylum Arthropoda; class Insecta; order Coleoptera; family Cerambycidae; genus Leptura; species Leptura quadrifasciata. The sequence continues at coordinate 160,357,861 of OY776675.1, forward strand.
GGTGCGCTTAACGCAACCATTGACAGATGGCCATACTTGTACTATTTGTATATTTTATAGCTTTCAATTTAATTAGGGAATTAAATTTGTCAGGTTAGTTTTTTTGGTAGTGTTGTTTTCCAGGAACTAGGACAAAAAGTTTACCTTATCAGTAAAACTCACCAGGAAGTCATTTGCTTGCAGCCTTTGTGCTGATTCAAACGTATATAATTTTTAACTGTGGACTTCAGTAATTGATATTACAATTTTTATACCCCAGTTACATAGTGTTTAATATACAGGTAATTTCATTATACTCATTAAAAAATTTAATTAATCTTCAAATTTTGCCTTTGATATAATTTTAATTATTTTAAAAATAAATTTGAATTCAAATTCCATTCTTTTTTTAATTTAATAAGTAGTTAAAATACTATATGTACCACATGGTTTTAAAAATATTTTTCTCTTTCATTTTCATTTTTTTGGCAATTTATAGTTTTTATGAAATCAGCTTTCGTGCAGCTAACTTAAATATATTTCGTGCAGCTAACTTAAATATATTTTGTACAGTTAACTTGCTTAAATTTTGTACATGCATACATGCTTAGATGCTTATATTCTTAGATATTTAAATTCTGAGATACTTCTTCTACATTCCTGCATAGTTTTTGCACAGTTTATCTTTTATAGATAAAATTTCGTTATCTTTACATTAAACCACATAATTGCTTAATTTTCCTACAACTTTCACCCCATTTCATTGAGGCACGTAAATTGCCAAGGAAACTAGGATTCATTCTTGCAACAAGAGACAATTGTGGGCCTGGATTGCTATCCCAGAACCAGTCACCTCAATCATAATCAATCCAGGATACTGGTATAAATTTGTTTTATATATATATATTTTTTTAAATTTCAATTTGTCTTTCAAATCAATTTGTCTATTTTTCATGTAATATATTTTAACATTCATTTTAAACTATCTTTTTATTTCTCTTACCAACAATTTCAGTCTGATCTATAGTAGACTGGTTATTCGAGAAAAAGAGACAATTTTGCTTATTTTACTATAGATGGTGCCCAATTTAACATCAATTTTTCTTTGTCTCCTTTTCTCGAAATAAACAGAAATCTGTCGCTTATGCTGTACTTGTCAGAAAGGGTAAGTTTCTCCACTCTTACGAATGCTCTGGACCCACGGCTCTCTGATCCGACTTAAACCAGCTAGTCGTCCGCATATGTTGCCTCAATTCTTTCTCAAAAATAAATAATAAGAGAAAGGAGGTAACAATAGCAGGTATTGGGAACATCCTAGTGTTAGACAGAGATATCATTTGGGGTCCTTCCGAAATTTTATGTGCCAATTGAAAAGAGATGAAATAAAATTATATTTTCCAATATATAAAATTATATTTTCTATTATCCCGGCTTGCTTACACACTTGAAAAAAATGTAAGTAAGTGTGTAAGTACGTAATCGCAACTGAAAGCCTCGCATATACGGCACAGCGTTCGGCAAAATAATCGCATCGTGTGAAGCTTGCTCATATACATGTATGAGCTATTGACATTCCATTGTAATATTGTCTAATTTTTATCGTAAAATAATGCAACAGTTCTCAAATTAAAGGTGATTTCACCGTTATAATTCATATTTTTGACGGAAGACATGCGACAAGACATAATTAACGAAAATTTCATCAACTTTAAATAGTCCTCTTGATGTTTTTTGCTATTCCATTTATGTATCGATATAGTAATTAAGATTATGTGGACAGCGAACCACATAAATCACTCAATAAACGGGAGTTATTAATTATAACCAGTCAGTCAATGCGAAGTACAAAATAATGTTTTGGTAGACGAGACAAAAAGCAATATCTGTAAATAAAATCTATATCCAGGACGTTATGAGTAATGCCTGAGAGCCAGTGATATATTTTCCCAAACAGATTGTCGTCCCAGCTACAATATAAATAATAAACTGTCAATAGTGAGCATTTCCGAGACCAGCCAGATAGCAGCTGCTTTTCTTTAAGAAAAAGAACATCTCATGAAGTGGATGGAACGATTGTATGGGAATGCATTGGAAGTTCCAGGTACAGAAACTAGTTTCAAAGAAGTACAAAAGATTCTACTCGAATAATATTGTATTAAAATAATTCAGCTGAAATTTATCAGATCTTGTCAATCTATATACTTGGATTTAATCCAAGTTAAGAACTTTTATATTTTCGGATTTCTACTTCTCTGGTCATTATTTTCAGCATCCAATAGCCGGAAGCGTTGATTCTTTCCTTGATGGATAAGAAAGACGCGCTTAATTCAGCAAACGTAACCGGCCATAGAAAATTGCTGGGACGGGTAAGACGGAGACCAAACCACGGAGAAGTATTTACGCTGGCACTACACAAAGGCTCCACAAAGGCTCCATAATTATTTGCCATTTGTCACAGATCGTAACTGCAGTTTACCTTTTTTCCGCAAATGTGAAACACAAGTTTATATTTCGAGTGGATAGTTGAACTTCTTAGGGTCTACCATTGCAGGCGATGAACTTGCCTGCAATAAGACGTCTAGGTATGAAAGAACCTACTAATGACGTATTAGTGGAATTTTTTGTATAAGTTCTCCGGTTCATTCTCATTCGATTTCTCTTTTTCTAGTTTTTGCAGGGAATAGTATTTTAAGCATCAACTATGATGTAGAAAAAAGTTCTTCACAAAATATAAATATTCTTTTCTTTAAAAAACTGCATGTAACACGAAATTCCAGATATTCTAAAATTCATTGGTTTCAAGAAATCACGTCAATAACTACCTGTGCTTTTCTATACAGGGTGTTTTGAAAAGATTGGGACAACGCTTAACCGTAGATTCTTGACATCAAAGCAATTCGATTTAACCCAAAAAGTGGTGGTGGTCTAACTCTTTTCGTTTTCAATATACAGGGTGGTAAATCAAAAAAATTTATTCGTATTTTGTCTCTATCTATGAAACTATTGTACGTATCTACTTCAAAGGTGGTAACGCTATGTTTTTCAGGTTGCTAATTACAATGGTGATACTGTCGATGTCGATGTTATAGAGGGCGCTAGTTATAGTACTTTTAGTGACTTTAAGCCATAACTTTTTTGAGTTTAGGTTTTGGACATTTTTTACTATTATAATCGAAACGCAATTTAATTTTCTAAATGAAAGGTGTAATTGTTTAAACACGATAAATTGCACCTTTTCAGAGAAATACGCGATTTACAACTTTGTCACACATCAGTTGGAAGAAATTCAGTTGTACATGAAAGCGGTTTTTTATCTAATAGGTGCACTTCAAGTGTGATGTCCTGAAATCGTCAATAGTACTTGTGTCAAACAGTGTATACATTATAAAATATATAAAGTATTTATAATTTGTACTGTTTTTGTTCTGCTGATAAAATTTGCATTTGTTACATAAATTTTGGACCATGTTCTTCGTTAATTTAATTAAGTTTGTTATTTGAGAATGCCCCACTACCAGTATTCAAATCTAGAAATGTGTGACATTGTCGCAGTTTATACTCAATAAAACCATAATGGTCATGCTGCTGCGAGAAGATATCAATTGTTATATGTAAGACTGGTGGTCGAGAGGTGTGCGCACTTGCCTCTCACCCAAAAGTTCCGGGTTCGATCCCCGGTCGTGACAGTGGAAAATACTGTGAGAGGGATTTTTCCACTATACACGCATATTGGGTGTGTGTCCCTTGTCTCTATATGTGTAGCCCCCTCCCACACGAGCGTACTTGCTTCTCACCCAAAAGTTCCGAGTTCGATCCCCGGTCGTGGCAGTGGAAAATACTGTGAGAGGGATTTTTCCACTATACACGGATATTGGGTGTGTACCCTTTGTCTCTATATGTGTAGCCCCTCCCACACAAGGCTCTTCTAGAACCTTCCGGGATAAAGGGGGTCGTAATTACCTGTGGTGTTATTTATTTATTTATCCTAATCGAACGGTACCAAATCATAAAACGTTTCAAGGAATTTTCCAAAGACTTAGAGAATTAGGAAGTGGAGGATCAGGCCGGCCAGTTAGTTACACACCGCAGCAAGAAGAACATATTTTGATGCGTATTGAACAGAATCAGAAAATAAGTATACCTTTATCTGCTAGAACTGGAATTAGCTCAACAATTATTTGCAATGTGATTCATACAAACCAACTTCACCTTTACCATTTTACACCCGTTCAACATTTAAAACCCCGAGATCTACCAACAAGATTAGCTTTCTGTCACTGGATTAAAGACAAAGTAAAAATCCACACTTCCTGAAAAGTTTCTTTTTACAGATGAGGCCACATTTACACTAAGAGGTACTTTTAATTGGCGCAAGGTTTTTTTGGGGAGTAGAAAATCCTCATAAAGCGCGTGTTCATCATTTTCAGGATGAATTTTCAATTAATGCCTGGTGTGGGATTATCGGTGACAATGTATTAGACCCCGTTGAGCTTCCTAATAGGTTAAATGGAGCATCATACTTACAATTTCTACGGAAAATTTTGGACGATTTACTAAACAATGCTAATAATATTAACAGAATACAGATGCGGTTTATGGAAGACGGTGCTCCTCCCCATTTTTCAATAGCAGTAACCAGTTAAATGAACGTTTTTCACATAATTGGATTGGGCGGGGAAGCGAGTTTGCATGACCAGCTCGGATTTAAATCCTTTAGACTTCTTTGCGTGGGGTTACATGAAAAGTTTGGTCTATGGATCCCAAGTGATAGAAAACCACGACGAGTTATTCCGAAAAATCCAAGAAGTAGGAAATATTAAAAATTAGGAGGAAATACCATTCCATTTACGTCAAAATATCATGAAATGTATCGAAGTTAATGGAAATCACATTGAAAATTTGAGATTATGAAAAAGTTTTGATTTACTGTTATTAATTTACTGCTACTAATAAAATAGAAGATTTCCTTGTTTATTTCATTTTATTTTTATTAATTAATTTCTCTGAAGGTGCATTTTATCGCGTTTAAACAAGTACGCCTTTTATGAAATTAAATTGCGTTTCGATTATAATAGTAGAAAATGTCCAAAATCTAACCTCAAAAAAGTTATGGCTTAAAGTGTACATAAAAGTACTGTAACTAGCGCCCTCTATAAAATGTGACATCGGCAGGATCACAGTGTAATTAGCAACCTGAAAAACATGTCGTTACCAACTTTGAAATAGATACGTACAATAGTCTCCAAGTTAGAGACAAAATACGCATACATTCTTTTTTTACTTTACCACCCTATATCTTGAAAAAGAAAAGAGTTAGACCACCACTTTTTCGGTTAAATCGACTTTGATGTCAAGAATCTACGGCTAAGCGTTGTTCCAATCTTTTCAAAACACCCTGTAGGTGTAATTTTAATTTGAACCGAACTATTTTGCTAAAAATAGCTTTCATAAGCACCACCTTTCCGTCCATTGCCGCGACAAGCGCATAAAAAAGCAGAAGGAATGGAAAGATATAGGGGCCGAGCTTTGTACTCGCGTAGCTGTCCAAAGTTCTTGATTTATTCTACACCTAGGACTCTCCACAATTCGAGGAAAATTACAAATCCCTGATCAACAACCCGCATCGAAATTATTTATACAGTAATCTCCGTTCGTTGTCTTGTTATCTCGTAAATTTTCCGAATTGAAGATTTTAATGTGCCTCGTTTAAAAGTGAGCCCTAATATTGTGTAATTTATAACTACAGGTATTTGCTTCAACGAAGCAACCGTTAATCCTAAAGGCGAATTGGCATTTTATTATGATGCTGACGTTGATGTACAATAGTACACTATACTGGAATAGTCTATTCGACGTGTGTTTCGTCAGCCAAGTTGGCAATTAGTATATAAACATTTCAGCATGGTTTTGTTGAAGGCAGATCAACGAAAAGTGCCATATAAAGGTGAATGTGTAGCGAGAATTTATTTTCATTTATTTAAAGCCTTCGATACACTTAATAATAAGAAACTATTTAATAAGCTTAGTAGATATGGTATCAGAGGAGTTGCGTTGGAATTCTTTAAATCACATCTCTCTGGCAGAACACTGAGGGTATGCTTGAGGACTGATGATAACAATGGAATTAGTTTCCACTAGTCTACCCCCTAGGCTGTTAATAAGTGGGGTACCTCAAGGTTCTGTGCTAGGACCTCTTTTATTTCTTATTTATGTTAATGATACCTACATTTCTATCTGTAAAATCTGTGTGTGCATTTGCAGATGGCACATCACTAATTGTCGCAGCCAAGGACTTTCAGTTGACATTTGTGTATTAAAAATACAGGCTGTCCATTTTATCAGGGCCCACTTAATATCGGTCGTACAAAAAAATTATTTTTTCGAGAATTGTGCCGATTTATATAACCTACAAAATGGTTTAAAGACATTTGAAATCCATGGCCTACTTTAAGAGTTATGGCGGAAAATATCGAAAATGCTGAAAACGTCTAGGCCAAATATCTCCGTTATTTGGAGAGATACAAGAAAAATTTTAAGGCGAAAATTTTTTGCAAAACAGAATGTTTCAACTAGGTTTTATCTATGTATTTTGAGATTTACTCTTCAGGCTGTTAAAGAAATTATTTTGAAACGGGCGGGAATTTGCGCCATTAAATAGAGTATTTTCCTGCCTTTTCAACGATACATCACATGTCATATTTATTAATTGGTACTACGTTAATAATTATAAAAACATTTTTTTGAAACCAATAAAATGTTTTTTAACAAACATTATACTTGCCGTGGGGAAGTATGATTAAATAAAACGATAAAATAATTCAATAAGTTGGTCAAATCTTTGCTATAATAAAATATTAACACAATTAAGAAGAATAAAGTAAATTCAGGTAACAAAAACAAATTAATAATAAAGAGAATGTAGCACACAGAACATTAATATTTATCTAATCCTCAAAATAATTTTTAAGATATCATATCAAGTGTTCAAAGTGTCCACCGCGATTTCTTATGCACAATCGAGGACGGCGAGGTACTGCATTTAAAACATTACTCAGCATTTCTGGGGTAACTGTAATACATGCCTGTTGAATTCGAGCTTTTAGGTCCTCTACATTTTGCGGTGTCGTCGAAAACATCTTATCTCTAATATACCCTCATAGAAAAAAATCCATTGGGGTTATATCTGGAGAACGAGGGGGCCATCAAATACATCCATTGATACCTATCCAATGTTGAGGCAAAATTTCTTCTAAATAATCTAGGCAAATCTGGGAATTGTGGCGAGGAGGTAGGTCATCTAAGAATTCATTAAATTCATTTCTCAAAAAGTTTAGGTACCTGTGACCACTGAGGTAACCATCATAAAAATAAGGACCTATTAAATTGGTGCCTAAAATACCTATCCACACATTTATTGAAAAACAACGATTTTGAAACCCAGCTGGTCTATGCTAGTGTGTATTTTCAGAAGTCCATTTGTAATGAATATTGCGATTAAAAAATCCATGATTGGAAAAATTTGCCTCGTCGGAACAAAGTATTTTACTACATATTAATGGATCGGCACGCTTCTTTTCAGCCACTTACAAAAAGTCATCCTCCTTGGTTTGTCCTCCGCTTGTAAATTATGGACTTTTTTGGCTTTATAACACCGGTAACCATTTTTCTTTAAAATTTTTCTAGCACTTGTTTTATTTATATGGTAAGCAATTTGAATTTCTCTTAATGATGTTTCCAAATTTTCTGTATTTTTATTTCTTACATAATTAATAACTCGGTTTACCTTATTTACATTATCAGTAACACTGTTCAACCTTGTCTTCTTCTTTAAAAATGAACCATTATTTTTCAGTTTCGTAGCTAATTTTCTGAACAGAGTTTTATTCAGCTGTAGTGCTTCTGGAAATCCGTTTCTATATTCTACTTGAGCTAATCCAGAGTTAAAATTGCTTTGGCAATACGTAACGAACATATAACGATCAATGTGAGTGAAAATCATTTTTGAAAATCCTAAATTCCTAAACGAGTGTGATCGAGTGAGAGTTTAGATATTATCTGAGATGATCTGTCAAAAAATTAAATTGTCAAGTTTGTTCATAGCCAACTATTTTAAAATAATTGAAATAATAGTGAAATCATGAAAGACAAACAAATGGATATTATACTTAAATTAATTGGTAAAGACATTTTAACTTTCTGAGCAAGGAGTGACGCTTTTATGGAGGATATCTATACATTGGCGTAACTGCGAATACTCTTTCCATAATTGCTCCATGTTGCTTTCTTGATTATTAATTTGTTTTTGTTACCTGAATTTACTTTATTCTTCTTAATTGTGTTTACGTTCTATTATAGCAAAGATTTGAACAACTTATTGAATTATTTTATCGTTTTATTTAATCATATTTCTCCACGGCAAGTATAATGTTTGTTAAAAAAAAATTATTGGTTTAAAAAAAATGTTTTTATAATTACTACCGTAGTACCAATGAATAAATATGGCATGTGAGATATCATTGAAAAGGGAGGAAAATACTCTATTTAATGGCGCCATTTCCCGCTCGTTTCAAAATAATTTTTTTAACAGCCTGAAGAGTAAATCTCAAAATACAGCGGTTTTGAAAAAATTAGATAAAACCTCATTGAAACACTCTGTTTTGCAAAATATTTTCGCCTTAGAATTTTTCTCGTATCTCTTCAAATAATGGAGATATTTGGCCTAGACGTTTTCCGCATTTTCGCTATTTTCCGCCATAACTCTTAAAGTAGGCCATGGAAATCAAATGTCTTTAAACCATTTTGTATGTTATATAAATCGGTACAATTTCGTAAAAATAACTTTTTTTGTACACCGATATTAAATGGACAGTCTGTATGTTACTTTGACTATGTTCAATCCATCCTTAGTTATCGTTTAATATTCTGAGGATCATCGCCATCTTTCCAAAGTGTATTTAAAGGTAAAAAAAAAATCATTAGGCGTATGCCCAAGAAGTGTGTATATGAACCTAATAAGCCACTTTTAAACAATTAGAACTTATGCCTCTTCCAACATTATACATTTATTTGTTAATTCTATTTGTTAAAAAAAACTAATAAATTCACGAAGAATTGTAATATGTACAGGACACAAAACAGTATTGTTACAAGACATCGTAATGTACTACGTATACCTCCCCATTGCATCAATACACTGCTGTGATGGCATTTAATACCATCCCAAATGAAATAAAAAATATTCAAATCCTATTTATATTCAAAAGAGAACTAAAAAATTACTCTATATTAAACTCTATATTGTTATGATTTTAATAATTTAATTATCTAATGTTTCTTCTATTCACTCATTTTGTGTTTTATTGTCATTAATTTATGACACATCCAATATTCTTCGGAATAATATGGAAATAATAAAATAAATAAATAAATAAAAATTGATAGTGAGAAGGTGTGGGACCATACCCTGTATATCTTTTTTTAAATATTTTATTCTTTTTCACTAGTGGCTATTTCTTATCATTTGTAGTATCATTTAAATCCTTCGGGTCTATCACTAATATTATGGAAAATCTGGCCGCCTATTTTGTATTTCTAATAAATTGAATAATCTATTTGAAAAATCGCACTTATTCGAAGAAAATCATGACGCTTAACAGATTTGATTGTTTAAATATTGGAAATCGAAAGATCAGCAATCTAAATTAAATGTCCGCCAGCTCCACATACCACCCTTAATAACATATCATATTAGGGACAAGTAATTAAACCGTACATTATACAGAGCACTTAATACCACGATATAATGACTGAGATATTGAAAACCATTTGCTTAATGACCCTGTACTAGTTCAATGCAATGCGAGTGAGCTTTGGGAAGTACATTAAATATATCCAATTTACCGGAATCAGTTGCGTTAAGCTGAGATATGAAGGAAGTTAAATCCATTGCGACAAATTGTTAGGCGAATCATAAATAAGGTCAATTTTCAAAACGAAATAACAGTTACTTAGTAACAAGGAGAAATAAGTGTAAAAATTCTCTTGCTAATCTTGGAATTCTGTAGGGAGTTGAAACATTTATTATCAACACTATTCGATGCGTTTTCGCTTAAAACTAAAGTAAACCTAGCCTATATTTATACTAAACTAATGTCAAAGTTCAACGAATTCAACCCATTTACATAAAATCAATTTGAGTATTGACCAATAAAGTGCACTATTTAGCATAAGTATTTGTACATTTTGTAATTTCAAAGATTTCAAAAAGCATTAAGTTGTCTATTATCTGGTTTATTTCTGCTATGATATAATATATTGTATGATTATTGTCAAAGGCAAAACCACACTTTTCAAATGTTTCATATTTGAGGTCGATCATGTGTTCCTTGAATCTAGCTATAAATAGATGTTGCGTTTGCCCAACATGCATATTCTCGATAGTGCACTTCTATACAAGGCAGCAAGGAGAGCCGCACAACAACTCACTCCCGTATTCGAGGTCAGCCAAAGAGGTCGGCGAGGTGTCTCGACTTGATGAAAATAAAATAAACTGGAGCTTATGAGACTCTTCTAGGCGTTCATGCACTTATTCTTGATTAGGAGATGTCAGATTAATTTATTTAGAAGTTATTGTTAAGATTTTGATTTTTTGTACTAGAGTCAATAGCTTCACCCTGTATATATGGTTGTAGCACTTTGTTTTAGTAAGAGTTCGAAAAACACTTTGAATTGTCTGTAGCAGGGTATTTTAGTATCACTATGTATATTGTTTCTTGAAATAACACACTTAGTTTTCGAAAGAAATTATAATATTTATTTAAAATACGAACAGAGTTCGATGCGATTAAAATTAACGTAAATGTTTATTATTTAACAGGGTTGTGAAAATATAACCTTCCAACAATGAAAATTCCGTTTTAGGAATAAAAAATTAACTCGTATTATAATTAGATTTGAGTCTGGAAAAAATTCACTTTTTGGCGAATGCGCCAGGACAAAATAAATTTACCTCTGTTTTTTACTTGGAGCGGCGGCTAAGGAAGCAACTGTAGTGGGTCGGACTTAGAACGTTACACGCACCGGAACTAAGTTGCGTGAGCTTTGCTGCGCTCGGAATTTTATACGTTTCTTATATTATCGTTTCGTTTTTCGTGCACCGCGAGTCTCGCACGATCGTTGTATTGTGAGCTGGAAATGTCACTACCTATTCCGTGCGTTCTCGGTCTAAAGCTGGAAAAGTTCCCCACCCATTCCGTGCAGGCAAGGCTTGCGTAATATTGCGTCATAACAGTGAAATTGATTGAATTCAGAATTGAAAGTTATATCATCGTTTCGGCATTAAATTTAGAAATCTTTTGGTATTTGCATGAAGTTCTAGTCGATTCTACGTTTGAAATTAGTTACTAAATTCGTCCGAATATGGTTTACTGCTTTTCGACTCGCACTCGTAAAATGTTTCCTCGACTGCGGTCATATTAAGTGCTATATGGTTCGAGATGAACGAATGGAAGTAAGTTTTGATGACATGTTTAAACTGTGCTGCGGGCATGATATGAAATGAATTTGTGCATAAGAGTACACGTTGAAGGAAATAAATATTGATATTAATCGGGGAGCTGTGGAATGTTGCATATAAATTAATGTAATTTATTATTTAAGACCCGAAGCCAAATAGATATGTAAATTGAACGAAGAATGGTTTGTGGAAAATTTACTAAAACGAATTCTAATATTATACCGGTGGTGTGAAAAGTGTTTTAGAAGTATACGGGGGCTGAAATCTTAATGTTATTATTTCGTTAAAGTCCTAAAATTGGCAAATTGATTGTTATAAAGTATTTGACACTATTTTGGGTATATTTAGGAATTATCGAAAAAAATATTTTTGGAAAATGTAGTTTTTTACTATTTTGAGTTATAAGAATACTTTTTTTTTATATTTTGACATGGTGATCTGAAAGATAAATTTAATTGACAAATTTTGATAGTTTTTTGAGTAAATTTTTTAATGATACGAAGTATGTATTATAACAATGCTCGTTTTTTTGAAACGAGTTAGTCTTAAGTCGGAGACTGAGGAATAGTTAGTAGACCAAATACTAATGCTGCCTTACATCCCCGGAGATATTGAGCGGGCTGTCGAGAATGAGAGGTGTAAGATATACTGGAACTACTCGTTTCCGACCGTCATGTCAGCCTAATTCAAGCTAACAAGACTGACATAGTACTCCTCGATTATCAGAACAAGATGATGTACGTCACCGAGTTTTTAGCTCCTGCTGAAACAAACATAGTCTTGTGTGGGTAAAATGGACAAAATATCGCGATCTTCAATACGAGCTCCGAATGATGTATCCAGGTTACTCGGTCAGGATGGTAGTCCTTATAATCAGTGTACCACGCTGCTCTGAGAATTACAAACCATATCGGCTCAATGCCTGGCAGGCCAGATGCAGGAAGCGGTTACACTGGTTCCCTTCGTTTGCTTAAGGCACACGAGTTGGATATTTACAATCACTAACCTCGCAGGCTGTGTTTCTGTAGGAGCCAGCTTATTTGACATACAACCAAAACTGCAATAACACAAAAAAATTATGAAAGGCTATCAATACTCTAAATATAAAATAAACAAAAATTGTATCGAAATTCCTAGCAATCTACAAAATCCAAACCAAATAAATGACTATTTTACCTCCTTTTACAGTTCACCAAATAATTGTTATAACTCTGTAAATTATTTTACAACGAACAAATTTGATGAAAATTTCTCTTTTCAATTTACGTTTGCAACATATGATAACATAATTAAAATCGTAAACAGCCTTAAGTCACATACGTATGTGGTTGATGGGACTAGCGCTCAAATGTTACAGATTTGCTTACCCGTAATATATAAACATCTTACCTATTTAGTTAATTGCTGCTTAGAAATAGGTTACGTTCCTGTAAACTGGAAACTAGCGATTGTAAAACCATTGGCAAGAATAAATGATCCAAAATTATGCTCTGCGTTAAGACCAATAAGCATTATACCCGCCATATCAGAAGCCCTAGAAAAAGTAATTTACCCTCAAATTTATGAATTTGTCACAACAAACAATATAGTTTAAATTTTACAGTCTGGCTACAGAAAGGGGCACAGCATCACCTCAGCTTTACTAAACGTAACCGACAACATTATTAAGGTTTTGGACAATTGTATTAGTCTTATGAGATTTTTCAAAAGCATTCGATACTCTTGATCACGCGCTGATATGCCCGAAGTTAAACTTTTATGGTTTTGACAACACATCGCTAAATTTCTTTTCATCCTATTTGCAAATCGGAAACAAATGGTGTTTCTAAATAATGAATATTCTGACATAACACATATCACCTCTGGCGTACCACAGGGTTCCGTTTTAGGGCCTCTTCTATTTTTAATATATACAGCCGATGGGTTTCAAAGTGAACGAAGTAAAGCAAGCATCACGACAAATTACTGAGGATCTTTCTGCAATATCAAGTTATGCTAATCGAAATAACTTAAAACTAAATTCAAGTAAGTGTTCATTTTATACTGCACTGATCAGTATAGGCAAAACTTGACATCAAATTTCAATTTGAAAATAAGATAGGGCTTTAGTGGCTGTAAATACCAAGAAGTTGGACTTATTATTTGAAACTTTGGGATTTAAAAATCAGTATCATCTATAATAAAAAAAATATTATGTTAGCCTAAAACTATTGTGTGCTAATATTAGCATCATAAACTTTAAAATGAGAAAAAAGCTCTGCGAAAATCTAGTCTTACCTATTTTAAACTACTGTAACATAGTTTACGACTCATGCTTAGACCATCTTACTAAATATCGTTTACAAAAAGTAATGAATAGTTGTTGTAGATATGTATTCAGATTAAAAAGGTTTGACAATATATCTCATAAAATAACGGAACTAAATTGGCTTAAAGCTGAAAACTTATATAAATATCATATATCTATTTTTATACATTCTTTGCTGAATACCTCATCACCACCATATCTTAGAGAAAAACTCAGTTTCAGATACAATGTTCACAGTAGAAGTCTCCGTTTTACACATAAACTGTCACTACTTCGATTTCATCCAACATTATTTACGAGATCTTTCTCCTAGAATGCTCCTCATGTATATAATGATATTCCAGATACCCTTAAATCATTTCCAGTAACTATCGAAAAAAAACAAAACATGAGAACTCAGTAGTATTTTAAATGTCACAACTTAGATTTATTTTCTTCTCTTCTTCTCTTTTTATAATTTTACGACAGATCTGGTCTGTTTGAGGAAATAAAAATAATTTTGGTAACAGAGCGAATTTCCTTCATTATTTTATTATTAATTGTAGGATATATATAAGCATAGACTTCACCTTATGCATTAGAAATGTAATGTATTTGTTATACACTTACAAATAAAGGCATTTTATTATTATTATTATAATGACGATAGGTCACCTTTTTATCTTCATCAGCTTTTAAATAAAACGTAACCGTTTGATATTTTTCGACTTCTTTGTGGTTTCCCATATTCTTAATAATGTTTGAATATATTACGAGGAGCCAACACCACAATCCGCAATTATTTTTTAATTAGTAAAATATATGAGCGTTAAACTACACTATCTACAAATAAAAATTCTGATTTACTTCTATTATACTATTTTAACGTCAGGTTTTCGCGCTTGCCCCGAATGTAAATGGCTTAAAGTTTTACTGTTTGTCACGGTGAATCGGCAGCCGGCGTTTATCTTGCTCGAGGTAACTAGATTTGTAAATCCGAGTAAATTCATAGCAACAAATTGCAACCAACTCGCTTCTTTAAAATAATCCCCCAGGAAGTGTTCAGCTGCTCCCGTTGTTACTGCGGCCAATTCTTTTTCAACTGCATCGCTGCATTTGCGATAGTGCCATTGTAACAGTTAGAAGAAAAGGATAAACACATTAGCGTAACAAGGATTTGAGTTCGTTAGACCGATTGGGGGAATTTGGAGTATATGTACGATTTCTGTCTGGCGAGAATTTTATATAAAATAAGTCTGGTAACTTTTTATAAGTAACGACGCGACGTAAGCAATTATGTTTTGTACTTTTTAGGTCTAAATATATACAGGGTGTCTCACCGGGAACTGAATCGATCGATATAGAGAAAAGTACGCATCAGAAATTTTGAAAATTTAGATAATTACTAACGTCGGCGTGGCCAATCCAACTAAAATAATTACAAGCAGCTGGCACTTCCGCTTATACCGGAAGTTGATACCAACTTGCTTATTTCAAATGGAACACCCTATATATTTTAGGGTTTTCGAAAAGAGCATAAAATTCTGAGTCGAAAATATGTAGCATATCCTAAACCTAAACCTAGCCGTTTCAGAGATATTTGACATTTTATAGAAAATTTGACAGGTGCAACGGTTTGCAAGAACCGTTATAACTTTCTTCGTGTAAAAGATCTTCATTTACTTCTTGTCACGTAACAAGAACAAGGTGAACTACGTACTAGAACTGAAATGAATTCAATAATATCATACCAAGTGTTCCGTTTTTCGCGTTACATTTTGTCAACTTCAAACCGCGAGAACTTGTTTAGGTCAAACGGAACACCCTGTATTTTTTTATGTCAAGTTGTGTAAAATTGAATTCCCTTTTTTCTGATATTAGCATTGTGGGGGTTAAAGTTACAACTTTTTGAAATATTTGCGATTTTATTAGAAATTCATGAATTGTTCTAATCGTTCCATCAAAATAGCCATGATTAAAAACAATCAGTCATTATCTTATGTCAAAAAATTCCAGCACGTTTAAATTATACCAACGAAAACTTTTTATTATTTATTATTTATCGAGAATGTGATAAAGTAATATCAAGAACTTGCAGCACATTTGCTACTCGATATCCACAAAAACTCAAAATAAGACTAACACTGTAACATGCGTATTAATCGAATTGAAGATATGGCATGAACTAAAATAGCAGAGATAAGATCAATTTAAAATATGATTTCATTTTAATTTAATAATTGCTCAAAATTCCGCCCTCGAACCTCGACACATTTTTCGCACCTTCGCATTAGTTCCTCATGGGGTAGCTCTTCTAATTGAATCCTGTGATATGTTTTGAAATGCATTTCTTACTCCTTACATACAATCTTCAATGGTTGTTAATGGGCTCTCATAAACTTTATTTTTAATAGTTCCCCAAATGGAATAATCCAGAACTGATAAATCGGGCGAGCGAGGAGGCCATAAGAAAGGTCCATTATTGGCAATCCATTGATCACAAAATTTTCTTGTAAATAATTATTAATTAAATATGCGTTATGTGGGAGAGCACCGTCGTGCTGATAAAAAATGTTTCTATGTTCGGCGAGAGGTAAATTTTCTAAATAGTTTTTATTCAAATTTTGTAAGATATTCAGATATCTTTTACCTAAAAAAAAAAAAAAAAATTACCTATACATATTAGCAGAAGAGAAAATTTGATTTACCTTTTAAATTTTCCTGATAAAATTGTAATGCCACCATTCATCGTTTCTTATGGCACAGTAAACATATGAGGATTTGAGTCACTCCAATAATGCGAGTTGTGTCTATTAAAAAGTCAATTTTTAGTAAATTTTGCTTCATCTGTTCATATAATATTTCCCAAATAAGAATCGTGACCCTCAGACCTTATTAGAATAAACTCACAAAAATTCTGTTTCTTTTAATCCTTGAACCATATGGAATGAAAACGGGTGAAACTTATGTTTTAATAAGATTCTGTGAATTGAATCTTTGCATAGTCCCGATTCCAGAGCAGCTTGTCTTAATGACATCCTTGGAAATGCATGAAAATATCCCAGAATGACTATTTCAATGTTTTCGTCATCAACAATAGGCTTTCTCCTTTGCATTTTTGCCTTGACAGAGCCATAATTTTTAAAATTTTCCAGTATGCGTTTTACAGTGTTTGGTGACGGTTTCCGTTTTTCTGGATATCGAGTAGCAAATGTGCTGGAAGTTCTTGACATTACTTTATCACATTCTCCATAAATAATAAACAAATTTAAAAAGTCTTCGTTAGTGTAATTTAAGCGTGCTGGCATTTTTGACATAAGATAATGACTGATTGTTTCTAATCATGGCTATTTTGATGAAATGATTACAACAATTCATGAATTTCTAATAAAATAGCAAATATTTCAAAAAGTTGTAACTTTCACCCCCACAATATCAGAAAAAAGGGAATTCAATTTTACACAACTTGACGTAAAAAAATACAGGGTGTTCCATTTGACCTAAACAAGTTTTCGCGGTTTGAAGTTGACAAAATGTAACGCGAAAAAACGGAACACTTGGTATAATATTATTAAACTTATTTCAGTTGTAGAATGTAGTTATCCTTGTGTTCTTTTTATGTGACAATAAGCAAATGAGGATCTTTTACACGAAGAAAGTTAGAACGGTTCTTGCAAAACGTTGCACCTGTCAAATTTTCTATAAAATGTCAAATATCTCTGAAACGGCTAGATTTAGGTATAGGATATGTTACATATTTTCGACTCAAAATTTTATGTTCTTTTCGAAAACCCTAAAATATATAGGGTGTTCTATTTGAAATAAGCAAGTTGGTATCGATTTCCGGTATAAGCGGAAGTGCCAGCTGCTTGTAATTATTTTAGTTGAATTGGCCACACCGACATTAGTAATTATCTAAATTTTCAAAATTTTCTGATGCGTACTTTTCTCTATATCGATCGATTCAGTTCCCGGTGAGACACCCTGTATTATTCTGGAAATAAAACAAACCAAATATTAAGTAATATTAACATATTATCTATATACAAATGGATATTTCTACAGTGTAGTAGCTCTATGTAGGTAGAAACAAAAGAAACGTCCAATTTAATTTTCACAATATATCGTTTCTGAAAAATATTGGTTTCTCTTGATTAAGTTGTAATTAGTGAAAAAATATGGAATATAAGCTGTGCTTACCGCTCACCAAATAGCAAATCGAGCTGTGAAGAATTTATAATTTATAAAACTATTTTGATAATAATAAGTTTTTAAAGCAGTAAGGCTGCAGTTGAATATGTCAATATCAGTACAAATTGCGTTGTGTTTGTTGCAAACTACATAAATTGGCGAGAATTTTAAAATATTCGTACGTTGTGTAGTCAGGTAAAAAACACTGCTGTTATCGAAAAGTTCTAGGAATATTAGAACTAATTTTTGAAAACAATTGTGGCGCATCAATAGTGTTTTTAATTATTTTATGAAGAAATATTTGTGAGAAACATTCTCGCTTACAGCTCAGACCAACTATTGAGTATTTACGCAGCAAGTTCGCTTGTGGAAAACCTATCGCTGGATAAAAACTTTCTGATTTAAAATGCAATAACTTCACAAACTTACGTTGTATTGATTCTAAACAATTAATATGCACATTGTATTGTGGAGTCCAAACAAGTGAGGCATATTCGAGCTTCGATATAACATAACAATAAAACAGTATCTTGAGTGTATCTAAATTAGAAAAATCACGGGAATTTTGTGGCGTGGCAAAGCCATGCATACGAGCTGCCAGTAAGGAATGGGTGCAATATAAATCTCTAGAATGGTGGAGGAATCTCCCAAGACAGAGACAGGCCAAAGAGTTCATTAAAGAACGTTCGGCCAAATTTACGGAAGATCTACTAAGCTAGAATTGGAAGGCCATCAGAGTAATAGTAGGCCTTCTAACTGGCCACTGCCGGCTCAATAGATACATGAGTCTAATGGGCCTGACAGAGCACGCATCATGCAAATTCTGCCAAGAGGAAGAGGAAACCTCAGTTCATGTATTGTGCTACTGTGTAAGGCCTGGTGAGGCTGAGATTCCAAGTACCCGGAGAATAAAAACCAAGGGCGGACAGCTATACAAAAGGGCCTCTATCAAAGCTGTGGAGTCTAGTACAAAGGACAAAGCTGGATGAGGTACTATAAGAAAGATATTCTGGGAGCATCACAATAGACCTGAAAAGGTCGCGGTGGTAAAGACAAAATAACCAGCTCCTCTGTTGATCTAATCTAATCTAATCTAACTTTCTATTCCGTTCTTTAGCTTTAATATTTCGTTTAATTTCAGGCGTGTACCAGGGAGGAAATTTATTATTCTTACTTAGTCTTTACTTTCGGAACACACTTTTCAAATATACTGTATAATATTTCATAAAGCTTATCTAATGCTTCATCTACATCAGTTATCGAATTTAATACATTCCAGTCTTCTTGCCCCAATTGATAATAAAGATCTAGAAAATCTGCTCGTTTAAAATTGTAATATTGTGTATCTAAGTTAGATGTACATGTATCTAGGGAGTAATTTGTTTCAATATCTACTTTTAGACTTGAATGATTGACATCTTCAATAATAAATGGTTCGTGATCTCTTTCTACTAAGCATTGCTGATTAGACACAACAACATCTAGTTTCCTACCATTTACGTTAGTGATGTTATTATATTGCGTTACAAAAATTTTCATATCTCATTGCGATGGCCTGCCTGCGATCAAGTTTCGTTCGATTTATATTTAAGTCACCTATTATAATAAAATTATTATTAGTGACATAATCTAATGCTTCTAAATAACTAATAATAAACTAATAACTAATCATAGAGTAGATATCCAGATACCGTCTCCTAACAATAAAAATAATGCAATAACTTTATGTTGTATATTAATTTATCGCTTTTTTCTTACCTTCGGCATTTAATTAGCCAACATTATTAAGTTAAGAAAACCTCTCATCCCAAGATAGTTACTAAAAAAATTGTATCTGCATGTCATTTTTAACGTACATTATTTACTTCACTGGGTGATGTTCCACATTTCAGACGACGCAAATTTTGAACCAGACCCCTAAGGCTTATAAAGAAAATCGTGGGAAGATTTACGTATTTGCAATATCATCACCATATATCAAGGAGATTCCTATGTTCCGGAATGAAATATGTTCGAGAATATGTTTCATTAGAAAATATATCGGCCAGCGGCGTGGCATTTCGAAGTTAGCCGTCTGCCTGTCTCGATGACATATTATGAGAAGTTTTTACGATTATTGTGTATTGCTGTTTATGCTCGGTTCGATTTAAATTCAGGACTTGTGATAACAATAATAATAATGATAGATTTAAGGAAATTTAACAGACAAAAACAGCCCATAAATAGGATTCTTGCTAATACATACAATCATTACAAGGTAACATAACCTCATATACAACGTGTTCCAAAATTAACTTTAGCGATGTTATTATTTATTTGTTTTCCATATATCATTTATGATATTATTATTTGAAGTTTTAGTTTTACTGTTCGTTGTTTTGTTATTGTTTCCCAGATTTTTTGTAATTCCATTTGCATATTATATTTCGTTAGTATAAAAATCAGTTTTCATATAATACAGGGTGTCTCACCGGGAACTGAATCGATCGATATAGAGAAAAGTACGCATCAGAAAATTTTGAAAATTTAGTTAATTACTAATGTCGGTGTGGCCAATCCAAATAATTACAAGCAGCTGGCACTTCCGCTTATACCGGAAGTCGATACCAACTTGCTTATTTCAAATGGAACATCCTATATATTTTAGGGTTTTCGAAAAGAGCATAAAATTCTGAGTCGAAAATATGTAGCATATCATATATCTAAACCTAGCCGTTTCAGAGATATTTGACATTTTATAGAAAATTTGACAGGTGCAACGGTTTGCAAGAACCGTTATAACTTTCTTCGTGTAAAAGATCCTCATTTGCTTATTGTCACGTAAAAAGAACACAAGGAGAACTACGTTCTGCAACTGAAATAAATTCAATAATATAATATCATACCAAGTGTTCCGTTTTTCGCGTTATATTTTGTCAACTTCAAACCGCGAAAACTTGTTTAGGTCAAATGGAACACCCTCTATTTCTTTACGTCAAGTTGTGTAAAATTGAATTCCTTTTTTTCTGAGGGAATTGTGGGGGTTAAAGTTACAACTTTTTGAAACATTTGCGATTTTATTAGAAATTCATGAATTGTTGTAATCATTTCATCAAAATAGCCATGATTAGAAACAATCAGTCATTATCTTATGTCCAAAAATGTCAGCACGTTTAAATTACACCCACGAAGACTTTTTAAATTTGTTTATTATTTATGGAGAATGTGATAAAGTAATATCAAGAACTTGCAGCACATTTGCTACTCGATATCCAGAAAAACGGAAACCGTCACCAAACACTGTAAAACGCATACTGGAAAATTTTAAAAATTATGGCTCTGTTAAGGCAAAAATGCAAAAAAGAACGCCTATTATTTATGACGAAAACATTGAAATAGTCATTCTGGGATATTTTCATGCATTTCCAAGGATGTCATTAAGAAAAGCTGCTCTGGAATCGGGACTATGCAAGGATTCAATTCACAGAATCTTATTAAAACATAAATTTCAGCCGTTTTCATTCCATATGGTTCAAGGATTAAAAGTAACAGATTTCCTAAGAAGACAGAATTTTTGTGAGTTTATTCTAATAAGGTCTGAGGGTCACAATTCTTATTTGGTAAATATTATATGGACAGATGAAGCAAAATTTACTAAAAATGGACTTTTTAATAGACACAATTCGCATTATTGGAGTGACTCAAATCCTCATATGTTCAGAGAGCGAAACTTTCAGGAAAGTTGGCAGTTCAATGTTTACTGTGCTATAAGAAACGATATTACAATTTTATGAGGAAAATTTAAACGATAAATTAAATTTTCTCTGCTGCTAATATGTATAGGTAATTTTTTTTTTTTTAGGTATATCTTACAAAATTTGAATATTAACTATTTAGAAAATTTACCTCTCGCCAAACATAGAAACATTTTTTATCAGCACGACGGTGCTCCCCCACATAACGCATATTTAATTAATAATTATTTACAAGAAACTTTTTATGATCAATGGATTGCCAATAATGGACCTTTCTTATGGCCTCCTCGCTCGCCCGATTTGTCAGTTCTGGATTATTTCATTTGGGGAACTATTAAAAATAAAGTTTATGAGAGCCCATTAACAACTATTGAAGATTGTGTGCAAAGAGCAAGAAATGTATTTCAAAACATATCACAGGATTCAATTAGAAGAGCTACCCATGAGGAACTAATCCGAAGGTGCGAAAAATGTGTCGAGGTTCGAGGGCGGAATTTTGAGCAATTATTAAATTAAAATGAAATCATATTTTAAATTGATCTTATCTCTGCTATTTTAGTACATGCCATATCTTCAATTCGATTAATACGCATGTTACAGTGTTAGTGTTATTTTGCGTTTTTGTGGATATTGAGTAGCAAATGTGCTGCAAGTTCTTGATATTACTTTATCACATTCTCCATAAATAATAAACAAATTTAAAAAGTTTTCGTTGGTATAATTTAAACGTGCTTGCATTTTTTGACATAAGATAATGACTGATTGTTTCCAATCATGGCTATTTTGATGAAATGATTACAACAATTCATGAGTTTCTAATAAAATCGCAAATATTTCAAAAAGTTGTAACTTTAAGCCTCACAATGCTAATATCAGAAAAAGGGAATTCAATTTTACACAACTTGGCGTAAAAAATATAGGATGTTCCATTTGACCTAAACAAGTTTTCGCATTTTGAAATTGACAAAAAATAACGTGAAAAACGGAGCACTTGATATTATATTATTGAATTTATTTCAGTTGTAGAACGTAGTTCTCCTTGTGTTCTTTTTAAGTGACAAGAAGCAAATGAGGATCTTTTACACGAAGAAAGTTATAACGGTTCTTGCAAACCATTGCACCTATCAAATTTTCTATAAAATGTCAAATATCTCTGAACCGGCTTGAGATAGGTATAGAAATATATAATAAAAGTTACTCAGAATTGGGTGTAGATTTTATAAATAGATAAATGTACAGGGTGCTCCGTTTAAAATACCGAAGGTGTTGCCAGTTTTACCTAAATTTGGCAACGCCGCGCTATCGATAATATTTTAGGCCGACAAAGCATACTTTGTTACCTTGGTACCAAAATTTTCAAAAGGATATGTTTACCCTTATACTTCTAATACTCCATCCACCATGAATCACCTTGTACAGAGATAGTGTTTTTAAAAATAATAAAATAATTACTGTTTGATTATTTTAAGTGGACAATAATTTGTGACATGGCAATTTTCAGTGTTTCTAATGTATTTTGGTACTCTAAAAACATTTGATACATTATTAATTGTGACGGGCAGTACCTGATTTTCAAGTATTTGCCAATATTGATATATCAAAGAAGACTGAACACAATAATGCATTATAACGTACTTCTAAAAAGAGTATTTGATGGAAACTCCTGAAAGCGCAACACATATTTCACACAGCTAAACAAAAAATTCACTTTTGTCTATTCATTACATCCTCCGCTCCAGACACGCCTTTGATGTATAATCGCAGATCACCGAACAGCATTATGTATTGATGACAAAACATCTTTTGATGTATGGGCGTTGTTAATTTAATGTAAATAATGCATCACGAGGGATTTCAGGTAGTAAACATTGCAAAGGAATATGTGAACAAAAAGTGTGGAGAATGTCACAGCGCGATGTTCGTCTTTCAGTTTTGTCAGGCCTTAGTATATTCTCTATTCTGAAATACGTTGCCGCATATATCTCGTGTGTAAGTTGGGGTCCAGGTACAGGTAAATTGTTACGGTTCAAATATTTACATGTAATCATTTACCTCTTTTTGTTCTTATTTGCTTCTGGTCTTGGTTGCTGGTGTTTTCTGGAGTTGGAGATTTACATTTTAGAATGTTTTTCATATGATCTTAGAAGGGAAGTATTGATCTTTTCACCATTACTGGGATGGGGTTTTATCACATTAAAGCAATGCAGCATACGTCAGTTACTTTACACTTTATTAAATAGGCATACAAAAAGTACGTGTAAGAACTTGGTATTTGTAAATGTACTAGCCCCAATAATAAACCAGCTAGTGTATTAGCTTCACAGTCCTCAACACTTAACAAAACCTTATTTTCTGGTGGGGAAGACTAGCAAAACATTTAATGGGGTGCCAAATAAATTATAATATACATTACAATCGTATATATTCAAATGTGCTAAGAAAGCATAAGATGAGAATAAAGTTCTTTTTATTGATATTAAAGAGAGAAGTAACTCTCCGCAGATGCCACACTGACAAGCTTACTTTTTATGCATGCATATTCAAAACGTGCAACTAATTAAGTGGTATCTTATATCCCAGAGCTGTGAAGAAGTCTGTGATCGTTTCGAAAACCAACCACTACTGACTTATACGATGCCCCTAGCTAACTAAGATGTCATATAAATATTCATATAAGTATTCGAAATAAAACAGACGAACTAGACCTATTACTTCATTCACTTGACTTATCCGAAGTGAACCTTTATGAACGCGATTAGATTGAGATTTTAAACATAGCCGTCTCTGATCCATCATAACTGACTTAATTAAAAACTGGCATGTTTCAAATGAAACTTCCATGTTGGATCATAGTCACATACGATTCGACTTGGAGGCAACTGTAACAAGCCTAGGGGAATATATAATACCTAGATTGACTGACTGGAGTGTTTATAAAGAACACTTAAGGACGGAGGTTGAAGGTGTAACAAACACATTTCATCTATACAGTATATGAATTAGATATAGCCTCATATCAATTACAAAACGCCATGACCTCGTGTTACGAAAAAGCTGTCCCATAAAACAAAAGGCAGTCCAAAGAGACGTGCCCTGGTGGAATAGGGATCTCAGTCATCTTAGGGCTGAGACTAGGAAAGCTTTTAATAGAGCCAAGAGCTCTGGAAACTGGTAGGACTAGAAAAAAGCCCTTACAGAGTACAACAAGGAACTCAGAAGGTCTAAAAGAAGATCATGGAGACGGTTCTGTGATGGGATAGATGAATTAGCCCCAGCAGTCCGTCTACAAAAAGTCCTTGCAAAAGACCACTCAAATGGATAAGGTTACTCAAAAAGCCTAATGGCGAATATGCAGAGAGCCAGGAGTCAAATATAAGAGTACATTTCCCAGGTTCTCGCATGGTTCAAGGTGAATTCCCACAGGCCTATGTGGATGAGGATACATACCGGCCTATCAGAGAAGGAAAAAGGCTAGCTGGAAAAATATTCACCTCTTACAAAATTAAATGGGCGTTATCTACCTTCAAAATCTTTAAATCATCAGGTAGGGATGGCATTTTCCCTGCCCTACTTCAGCATGAAATAGAGAAACGTATCCTATTAATGAGAAGTATATTCATAGCAAGCTATACACTTGTCTATATTCCCCAAGCTTGGAGGGAAGCCATGTGGCGTCCATTGTAAAAATAGTCAGAGGTCCACCAGACCTGCCTAAATATTATCGCCCCATCAGCTTAACCTCACTTCTCCTCAAGACAATGGAGAAAACATTGGACCAACATATTAAAAGCCCTTACAGGAACACCGCTTCCCTCCAAACAATTTGCCTACCAACCTGGCAAATCAACAATAAATGCAACATCGCCTGGTCCAAGGCATTAAGAAGATATTTATAGCTAAGGAAGTGGCTGTATGCTTTCGTAGATATAGATGGTGCCTTTGACAACACCTCCTATGAATCCATGCAAGGAGACGCCGAAGAAAGGGTAATACAGCCCCCAACGATCAACTGGATACAATTCATGCTAAAAAGCAGAATAATTACTACAAGTGTGGGAGATGAGTCGGCCACGGTGATTGCAGCCAGGAGCTGTCCACAAGGTGGAGTCTTATCACCTTTGCTGTGGTCAATGGTGGTCGACGATCTCCTTCGCACCTGGTTGTTACTGCGAGAGGAAGATATGAGGATATGATCTCAAAACTTATGCAAATTGCCTTACATATAATATCCAAATGGTACCCGTCATAAGGGCTTAATGTCAATCCGAGCAAAACGGTTATTGTTCCGTCCACCAAAAGGATAAAACTCAATCTTAGAACTCCTATGATGAATGGGACAATGCCGAACTTTTCTAGTGGAGAAGAGTATCTAGGAGTAATCCTAATCCTGGATCAAAAATATACCTTGATCTCGCATCTGGAAAGGACACTTATTAAAGCTACAGCGGCTATTTGGACGTGCCATAGGTTGTTTGGTATGACTTGGGGTCTAAAGCCCAATTGCACAAATTGCAATGCCTTACCTGCTTAGGAACTGCAGGAATTATGCTTTCGTGTCTACAGCAGCTATGGAGGTAATGCTTAACATACGGAAGGAAGCAACACTTAGTACCTTAAGGCTGCATCAGATACTCAAGTTCAAACCAGGTGATCTGGTTGGCCACTTAAAGATTTTGGAGCTTGTCCATTTTGTGTCCATGACCAAACCCACTTCAATGACAATGAAGCAGGACTTTGACTGCCAGCTAGATGTGCTGATTGAAAGTCGACTGCGATTGGAGCGAGGGTCACTTATCTGGTACACAGATGGATTTAACATGGCTGAAGGCGTAGGAGTGGGTATAGGAGGAGCTAAATGTAAGCTATCCAGAGCCTTCGATAATACCCTAACCGTCTTCCAGGCAGAAACTTACGCTATAGATACTTTCAGATAGCCAGGCAGCATTCAATGCTCTAAGGTCCTATACCTTTGAGTCAAAAATTGCCTGGGAATGCAGACAATCCCTGAAGCAACTGGCAATAACAACAAAGTTAAATCGATGTTGGTGCCGGGGCAGGAACAAATACAATGTATTGAATTAGCTGACAGCCTTGTCAAAGACAAGCGAAAAAGTATATAACTTATTCGGCAAAAAAGGCTCTTCGAACTTGAAAAGTCCGAATTAAGACTGATAACATGCCTTCTAACTGGCCACTGCCAGAGATATCATCTCAAGAATATGGGCAAGGCAGTAGACGACAAATGCAGATGTGGTGATACTGCAGCTGAAACTGAGGAACATATACTTTATGAATGCAAAGTTTAATCCACACTAGGCTAAAGTACCTGAATCAGGAAGAATTAACGCCCGAAGACATAGGGAAATTAGCCTGCAGTGTTTACAATTGTGCCCTGGTCAATAGAGTACATAGACATCTATGAACCTATGTTTAAATGTTCCGATCCATAGTTTTTTGTACACGAATGAGGCGAAACGTGTTTAATTCCAACAAATTTGTGACAAGGCCTCTCCAACACATGCCTCTGACTATGTCATACTAGATTGCTTGGTCATTGAAACTGCTGTGCAATTAAAAATTCTACACTCGTAGACAAACCACATTTTCAGTTGCAATCCTGAAAAAGCCACTCCTCACAAGTGGATTTTAATTAATATGTGGAAATCGCTATTACGTTACATATCCACTCGGCATATAGCGTGGTTAAGAGTAAGCTGTAGAAAGTAATAATGATTCATTTATTTATTATTCACAGTATTTAATAGGTCAAAACCTAACGATAGACTAAGAACATGAGATATTTATATAGAACATTTAGAAAAGTGTATATTTACCAGCTTTTAAACACATAAATGTACGTTTGGTACGCCATGAATTAATTAAAATTAAGCTAAATGAACATTGAAATTATCTATTTCTTGTTTTAAATTACAAAAGCTGAATCAGCTTTATGCGCTTCAAGCCTATAAACTCATTTTAAAGAATAAAAACATTCACCATATCTATTTGCTTTGACGTTTTCTGCAGCCACTTTATTCACAAAATGCATCTATCTGCATTGTTTTAATAAGCCATAGCCATTTGCCGCTTTCTGGAATTAACAAGTTAATTAAATGTTCGTGTTAACGACCCAACAATAATATCAGTTTTAGATTAAAGCTTCTCGCTCTTTATTTCTACGCTTTATGTTTTTAAGCCAGTTTTGTGATATTCATGTGGAGTCAGGTTTTATTTGAATAACTGTTTATTTATTCTTTTTCTCCCTATTTACAACGGCATGACATAAGTTGTGACATGTGAATATTTATTTTACTAAATTCATTGTGTTCCATTGCGACATATTGTGTTAGATCTTCTTGGTTTTTCGTCTGGTAGATGCGAGGATCCAGAAAGATTTCCAGAGTCGCTTATATTTATAGTACCTGTTAAAGGCAATCATGCTTTTCTCTGTGTGTTAGAGAGTTTGGTTTTGTTCCTTTGTTATACCGCATTTGGCCACCAAACAATGAAGGTATATGGGACCATCGGTCTTATAAACGTAATGTATATTGAACACGCAAAAGCTTCTTGGCAAATGTTTGAGCTGAGACTGGAGCTTTAGAGCTTAATAGAGACTCTTGGGGCTTTTCGCCCACTTAATTTTATTTTTTGAGAGTTTCGGGGGGTTGTTCCTAAGATGTCGGACAGGATCCAATTCTACACCCTGTATAAATCCCAGTGGTTGGTTTCACTTGTATTTTAAAAGTCTGAGTCTATTTAACACTCTGATTTTAAAATTTATTATTTAATGTCTGTGAAATGGTCTAAAGCTTCACCCTGTATATTACTTTTTAAAATAACACACTCGGTTTTAAAAAGAAATTAGAGAAGGTTTGGTTTAACTTAAATTTATTTTATGGGGCGCGGTGGCCGAAGATTAACTTAAAAACTAGATTTATTTTAAGAAGCGCGGTGGCCGAAGATTAATTTAGCTATTTTACTTGGGGCAGCCAACGAAGAAGTCACGACGGAGTAGTTGCAGGGAATTTCTCGTTGAGTTAAAGCTGATAAGCCTGGACTAGACTAGACAGACGGCACTAAATTTTAGAAACCGAAAGAGTTACTAGTATATTCACTTTTTAATTCATTGCTAAAACTTTGACAAGACGCAAGAACTAACTTTGGAAATCGAACTAGAACGCACTTAGCCCGAGCTTGTGGCGCTCGGCGTTTTATCGGGGACGGTGCGTGCGGGGATCTGGATGTGTCTGGAAATGTCCCCTGCCATTCCGTACGGGCAGGATTGCGCAATATTGCATCATCAATTTGTAAAAATGGAAAATTTTAATATGAAAATTTTCAGACCGTCTCGGAATTGAAATGGGACTTTTTTTTATATCTGAATGAAGTTCGAATCGACTTTGGTATGGAAGTTATTAACGAAAAGGAGTGCGGAAAGTAGTTTTGACGTTAATGAAGTTCATTGGGGCCTGGTATTTTTTAGGGCCATATTTTGTAAGATTCGGGCCGTAAAATTCATAATCTGAATAATTTGTGATGTTTGCTGGCGGAGTAAGGTTAGTTATGAATTGTCGATGAATCATGAATTTTTTTAGAATTTGTTTTTGAAAATTGTAGTTTTTTAACTAAATTAAGTGTTAGATTACTATTTTATCATGGTTTGACAGATTGACATGAAAAATTGGATTATTTTGAGAATTTCAAGATTTTTGAAATTTTTATATACGTCATATGTGAAACGTACCATAACACTTCCTGCTTTTTAACGTGTGATTCTGTAGTTAGTATTTTTTGTTTTGTCAAAATTCAATTTGTGTCTCTTATTCTGTATATTATGTTTAATAAATGCTTTTTCATGTATTTGACTAGTAAGATCTGAACAAAATTATAAAATCTTCAAAAAGTCCTATATTATTTAGTTTTTAAGTGACATGGTACGGGTAAGCCAATTTCAGTTATATTTGAAGTTAATTATGAAATTTCTATTTGACATTTTATAAATCCGATTCATTATAAATATTTATGATTCAATTTCTAAATTGAATTTCTTTATTCACTACAAAACAAGCTATTAATATGCTTTCCGTTATTTTACCATGCATATTTCTAAATGAATATTCCATTTACGGGAAAAATCCCAGTCCTTCCTTTTTATCTTTTTATTTCGTATAAATATTCGCGTAAATCGAAATAAGTATATAAAATGCGCGGTCCCAGCCGGAAGCTGTTAAAACTCATTTGGCGGCTGCAATTATAAGAATCCTGCACAATCATTCAATGCTTAAAAAAACTGATCCAAAATAATGCATTGAACAATAAAACGATATTTAATTGAAACGAATATGTGGTGATAGTCATCATTTATCATGCCTTAATTTATTTATCTACTTATTGTGTTTGTGGTAGTCGTGGTTAACACAAAGGAAATTCTATATAAAAATGAGATGATTTATTTTCTTCCTTGTTGCCACAGAAACATTAGATTTCTTTACAAAAGTGGATTTCATTCAATAGGCGCGCACACAAGCTACAGTCATGAAAATAAAACAATTTCTTTTGAATGTAAGTGTATTATTTTTTGGTGAAACTCTGGGCAGTAGAAGCTTTAATTATAACAAACATTTGAAGCCATTGACAATAGCTGTGGTGTAATAAATTATTTTCTTGAACTAAATTTAATTAGATTAGAATAGCGATAGAGCAGCGACAACAGTTATGATAAAATATTGAAATTCTCGACCATTTCGTATGATTGATTGATTGATGATGATAACATTTTAAAAAATGATGTCAATGTGTTACTTAGGTGTTCTCTAAAGGAAAGCGAGTCAAATGTTACGCCTAGATCTTTATAGATTTATATTCAGAGACAATCTGTTACACCACTCGTGAATTGTACTTAAAGACTGCCTGCAGCTTTCGCAGTCCGATTCGTCGTTAATCTTATAGTATCCAGCATATAAGTGAGATTTACAACTGAGGTCGATGACGATATCGTTAATCAAATAATAAACAGTAAAGGGCCTAAGATCGACCCTTGTGGAACTCCTGATTGAGATATAAATTCGATAGACCTATGACCCTGATATTGCACAAACTGACTTCTATTGACCAGCTAGGATTCAAAAAAAGTTATTAGCCTAAGGCTAAAACCAAAACAAACTAATTTTGTTAGCAAAACACTGATTCAACCTATCAAAGGTCCATATAAATGAGATCGACTTGTCCACCTTCATCCATAACTTCAGCTAAGTATTGTGTTATACAAAGTAGGTTTGTTGTTGTCGATCGTTGAAAGACAAAACTATGTTGGTTGTTGCATATACTCTGCTGAATCTGAGGACAAAGTGCCGGATGCAGGACGATTTCAAATACTTTACCAAAGTTATCTATGATTGTAATAGGGCGGTAATTTTCTACATCCTATTTGCTACCTTATTTGTGTACAGGACAAATTTTAAATGCTTTCCATTTATCAGAATATGCACAAGTCTGCAAAGACAGGTTAAAAATATGCAGCCAATATATCTGAGCAGTCTTCTAAGAAGAAAGCTGGTGGACCTGGCCGTAAATTTTGGTTTAATTTTTTTGAAGGCATTAATCACATCTGACTTAGTTATAAAGAAATAGATACAGGTAAACCACAAAAACGTTTCTTTGGTTGTGGACGTTGATAATTTATAAACGCATTGTTCAGTAATTACTGTTCTTCATTTTATATACGTAAATAAATTTATGTACAATATGCACGACTACAAGATAAACAATTATTTTGCCGATGCAGGAAGTTCCGCTGTTTGTTAGAACTTATTTCCAGTTACTTGCTCTGTATTCAGTTCAACGGGAAATGCTAATTCTTATTGTAAACTTTAACCGTCTGCCTGAATATCGTAATACGATCTGGGAAAAGCAAATATTTTCCATAACAGTTTATAATTGATTTGACTCCGTCCTATGTAAACTATCAAGCAAATTTGGTCTGTTGTTTTTTTAATTTGCTTTTCTTGGACAATTTTAAATTAAGAATATTTTAATTATTCTCATTATTTCTCAAACTTTACGTAATTTAGTGTAAAGGAAAAGTAACATTCAGAAAATTAATATGTTTGATTTTATTTTGCTGGAATCAACAAATAAATAATTTACAGAATATGTGAATTATGAATGTTATTTACTTTTGGAGTTCAGTTCAATCTCTAGCGCTTATATATTCGCTGTTTCGATCATATAATAAATTTTATTATTGGTATCCCAGTAATAACGTGCATTTCTCAATCCCTCGTGTTATTTGTGGAATATTATATTTATTTATTATTTCTTATTTTCATATAAGTCTGATTCGTTTCCAATATTTACGATGCAATTCCTGAATTGCATTTCTCGACTTATTTCAAGCCAAGCTATTGTAGATACGTTTTTCCGTGAATTTTTTCTAGTTTACATATAAACGAATTCGAGTATTCTACATATATGCTTCGGCCAATACACCAAATAATTTCTCCAGGCCTTCTGCTGTAGTCGGTCTCAATTCATTCCCTTCGATCCATGATTTTTACGTCAAAGATCCTCTTGAATATATATTCAGGAATCTTGTGGTCCGTTCTCATCTCTGATGTGTTAGAATGTACTTGATTTGTAATTTAACTGTGTTCCGATTCATCATAACTGGCAGTTAATTCTTTCTGCAACCGAAAATGTCCAATGCTCTGCTCATCTCTGCTTCATGAGCGCCTCAAGTCAACGTAGGTGTTGTTTCTGTCATCTTTAGTCCTGTTACAACTACTATTAGTATCATATCTGTCTAGAAACATCAGTAGCTCGTCTATGACGAGAGTCTACAGCAGAGGAGACTGAACATGAGGTGTTTCTGTCCCCTATGGATATCCTCGTTGCTCTGAGGTTAAGTATATTAATTTTTTTCCAAGTTCAAAATATGACCTTTTTAAAACTGCACTAAGTAATATCAGTAGATTGATAATGGCAGAACCTCGATTCGGTGCACGGCGCAGTGCTCAGTTTAGAGGTGGGGGTAATTAGAGTTGTAGGAGGTAATTAGGGGGCGGGGCTTAGGTGGCGGGACGTAAAAGGGCAGGGCTTAGGAATGGTGGTGGGGACATGTGTAGTGGGGTTAGGTAATTAGAGTCGTTGGGACAATTAGAGGATAATTGCGGGTGATTTAGGCACAAATAAGGGTAATTACTGATAATTTAGGTGAAAAAAGGGTAATTAAGTTAAAAAGAAGGGTAATTCAAAGGGGTAATCAGTGTGGTAGGGTCAGAGGTCACGGGGTCAAGGTCAAAGGGTCAAGTGGTGGGGGGTAATTACAGAGTCATTTAGGTACATATAAGGGTAATTACAGATAGTTTAGATCAAAATAAGGGTAATTAAGTTAAAAAATAAGGATAATTAAAAGTAATTAATTGTAATTAAAGTAAATATAGGGCAATTAAGTTCAAAATAAGGGTAATTGAGTTCAAAATAAAGATAAGTAAGGGTTATTAAGGCAATTATTGTAATGTCCTATTTGTATTTTTATATTGTTAGAATGTGGTCCGTCTACCTGTTCATCTGCCCATCCGTTAGTATGCTCATTCGTCCGTATGTCTACCTTCCGTCCGTATACAGGTAGTTATTGCATTATCCTATTGCACAATTATTGTATCTTTGTATTTTTTATTACTAGATAACAAATATTCATTTTATTACCCATTTTTGATTATATACCTAAAATTACACTTGCGATAAAAATTATTTTATCCGTCTTATATTTATGGATATTTTATGGTGATAAACATTAGTGACCTACCTACCTTATCTACCGAGATTTTTATCACTGAATTTATGAAAGGGAGATTTACATTGTTATTTTTTAGTGAAATATTGCAATGCATTTCAGTAGTACCCTTTTATCTACTGCAAAGTCTCTTTTGGCTTGAATGTACCCTCTTTAAGACTATTGTGTACTTAATATCCTGCCGTTACAAGCGAGGAGAGTGTGAAACGCCATAAAGCCTTCATTTTATTACCTATTCTTGATTATATAATCAAAGATATTTATATTCAAATCTACAATAGATTTGTATAGTGAATGAACATTTGTGAAAGCAGAATGGCAATGATTATACTGGTAATGTTCCAGACATTCTGGTATAGTCAATGATTTAAGGCTAGGTAGAAACGCTGAATAGTCATCAAGATCTATAATTTTATTCCACTGTAGATATGGGGAAATTCTTCTTCATCACACCTTTACATAGTATTATGACATGGTTTAATGGTAAACTATGTCCATAGTTGTTAATAGCATTCTGACAAAGTTGCTCAAAGATTAGTGACATTTTAAGGCATGATAATTCTTCTCCAACCATTGATATTGTCCTTTTTCATCATTTGTTAATGATGGGAATGGATATGGTAGTTTAAAAATAGAATGTGTTTGTTGTTTAGTGTTACAGCAGACAACAGCCAATCATTTCACTATAAACTCATTATCCTTATATTGAAAAACTTGTAAGTCAGTGGTCAAAGTAGGAAATGTATGCACCATGTTTTACTTGGCATCAACAAAGCCTCTCTGGACTGAACCATCCAATGCGCTGTAGGTTAAATAGGCATCGTGAAATATAAGCATATATACGCGTGATTGCTCAGAGACCTTCGCTTTTCGTGTTTCAAATTGCAGCTCAATGGTGAACATCAACGATGGATCAACCATTGTTGTCTTGTGAACTAATTGACTTAACCGTTTATTAGTTTATGATACAAAATCTACTACGATCTTGAAGAAGATGATGAAGTACCTACTCAAGGGACTTACTGGAGAATATGACCTCGATCAGTCTGATCATAGTGATACAGAGATTATGTTGTATTTGTTATTGGATATTGTCCTATTGCACAATTATAGTATCTTTGTATTTTTTATTTATGTTTCCAAAGTCATGTCAGTCTCCCAAGCCCCCATGGTCGAATTATCAGCAATTACCCTTATTTGTGCCTAAATTACTCATAATTATCCTCCAATTGCCACCTACCACTCTAATTGCCTAACACCACTACAATTGTCGCCACCACTACAATTACACCATCACTCTAATTACCACTCCACTTCAATACCTCTCACTATGCTAATTTCATCCCGCTACTACAATTACCCCCACCAGAATTCCTAAGCCCCGCCCTCTTACGTCTCGTCCCCTAAGCGCCGCCCTCTAATTACCTCTCACCACTCTAATTACCCCTCACCCCTCAACTGAACGCTGGTTCTGTATTACCTATCTACTAATATCTCCAATATAAATAAATCTAAACATAGAAGTTATTATTTTTTTGTTTGCGGCTATAAACCGTCCAAACATTTATAGAACGATTTATAACTTTATGTTGGCTGGCAAAATTTCATCTAAACGTGAAGTCAGGAGAGTCAGGATCTACAAGTCATGGGTTGTTTCTTTTGAAAAGCGATTATAAACGTCCAGTCTCTAATCTCTGGACACAAATACAAAATCACTGATAACAATAACTAATCAGCTTCGTCCAATCACACTCTGTGCTATTAACTTTGAGGTTAATTAACTCTGTTTACTTTAATTATTAACATATCCTGTATTAGACATTTTTACGAAGCATTCCATTTAATTTTACTGCCTCGCTCAAGTACATTTCGTTGATATGGTTTTCTACCCACATTTTCCCAGTCTTTTACAACTGTTGACGACTGGATGTCTACAAGACCGCATAAAATCTGGCGAAACTCGTTTTATGGGGGAAAATGTGACACACGCCCTAAAATTGTTAAACGCCGTGACCTTAATGATCATTCTTTGCGTTAAGTGACTCTAGACCCTAAACCGTCGGCTGACTATGTGTTTGTGTGCGTGTTGTGAAAGGAAATAGTCGATTTAAGTACTGTGTTTAAATTGTCATGCAATTGTTATCTTTTTACTTGCTTTTCTTTAACTCACAATGTAGTTTTCATGCGCAATGTTTCTGTTCAAATATTAAATCCTTTATATAACACACTTCCTGACATAATCAAATTTTGCACAGTTACTAAGATCGGATGACAATAGAGTATTCCACCGTTACTTTTGCAAATATCTGCATGTAGGGGGCGCAGGGGTGAAGTCTTTTATATACTAATCAACCGGCACCTCTGGCAAAACGTAGAATACAAAAGTTTTTTTTCTCCTGATCAGAGACTTCTACGTCCGTTTTTTCCCGTATAAATGGTATGATATTATTTCCGGTGACATAATGGAAGTCCGTTAGGTTTATACCTCGGAATTCAGCCCCAATGAATGACTTTATGTAAATTGGTCCTATACGTTATAAATAATTAAAGTATAACTAAAAGGTAGAAAATAAAAAATAACCACTGAATAAGCAATTTATAGCAGAAGAAAATTTTATAAAAATATAAAATTATATGGTAAAATTTGCGCATTTTGTCTAAACACAGTTAGCACTAAAATAAAATGACTTGGAATGCTCGAACGCTGCGAGGAAGATGCGAGGCCTCCTTCATCAGGATGTCACGAACTGCAGACCGGTTTAGACCTAGTTTTGGGTCTCGTCAGTGCAGTGCAAGTGATACCTTCAATACCCGGAGTTCGCATCTTATACATACTGTTAAGTTCCACCGCAGTAGAGCGTAATTAGCGCCATCTCTCAGTAGTTTCGAAACAATCCAAATCTAAAATAAAATTGACAACCATCACTGAATGAGCAATTTTATAGCAGAAGAAAATTTTATAAAAAATATAAAATATAGGAATTATAATATTTCAACCTATCTGCAACTGCCTTATATAAATAAGGACTCAACAAATTAAACCAAAACAGATATACCATCCTTCGGAAGGGATATAAAGCTGTCGGTCTCTTATCTATTAAATGTTGGGCAAGAAAAAAATCCCAATTCTTCTAAAGCGAAGAGGTTCGAGAAAATTCCTAGTTGGGGGTAGTTCGTCTATAGGCTTGGGTGTTAGGCTTTAGTAGCGTAAATAGGCCGACGTTAAATAAATATATAAAAAAAAGAACTGTCTCCAAGCAAAATTTTTCTTCTCATCTTCTCTCATTCTCCGGCCGGCACACATAGCTGTCGCGTATCGTTCTTTTTAGCGTTGACGGTCCTTATATAAAGGATGCCAGAAGTATTTTCAAAATTAAAATAATAGTTCCAACGATAAAGTGGAAGAATTAGGAAGCATGGAAGCAAGTTTCACATTTGGAGCAGTTTCCATCTTCATGAGGTCAGTCGAATAGATTTAGAATTGATTATTCAGACGTCAAATTTTTTATTGTCTGAAAGTTATTTGTGGCATTCTAAGAATATTCTTTCCTTTTATTTGGGTTTCCTCCCA
Source organism: Leptura quadrifasciata (assembly GCA_963675555.1). Classification (NCBI taxonomy): domain Eukaryota; kingdom Metazoa; phylum Arthropoda; class Insecta; order Coleoptera; family Cerambycidae; genus Leptura; species Leptura quadrifasciata. The sequence goes on from OY776675.1 coordinate 160,394,932, forward strand.
CATCTATTATCCCCTTCAAAAACAAATCACCGAATCCACAAAATAATAGAAACACAGAAACAATGTATTTTGATGACGTTTCGGAAAGTAGTAGCTTTTTTCAAAGAACTCTTATTTGTTGTGCATGTTAAATACACAGTTTTAAGATTCTGTTTATGTTATTTCCATAGACACTTACTACTTACACAAAACTGATGATATTTTCTTTAGATAATGTTGAGTTGATAAGTTCTTCTTTTAATATTGGTTATATAGCCAGGTTGTACAAATATCTACAGAACAATTCGATACGCATTTATCTTCATTTAATAAGATTAATGCTGATTCTTTAATTTTTCTTTTTTTATTATCTGCCTCTTTTGTTAAAATTTTTTCCGAGTCCCAGTTTATTCTATGTCCGTTTTCTCAAGCATGTTCACAAATTTTTGATTTCTGAATTTCATTCTTTTTAATGTAATTCGTGTGCTCATCTAACCTCACACTGAAAGGTCTGGATGATTCACATATAACATTTATCACATTCGCACGGGATATTGTAAATACAGTTTTTTGAATTCTGTCCCTGTTTATCGGTTTTGTTTTTATTAAAATAGATATCAAAGTGTTCCCTGTTTGAAATGCCATTCTAATATCAAATTTGTTACCTATACGGCGTAGCTTCTTCGGTAGTCCGTATACATAAGAAATTGTTGCTGTATAATGACGTTCAGGTTTTTGTCGTATCTAATTGACCCTATTTTCAACATTTATGAAAACTCTATCGAGAAAGGCTTCAGGGTATTGATTTTGTACTAGAACCTCTTTGATAAATTTTTTCTCGTTATTTAATATTTCATTATTAGATGAAATTATTTTGGCCCTATCGTATAAATATTTTACAACACCCCTTTTAACATTTATTGATTGATTTGAGTTAAAATTTAGATGTCTATTAGTATGTGTTGGTTTTCTATAAACGCTTGTTTCAATTTTATTATTTACCCTTTTAAATAAAACATCTAAAAACGGTAGTTCATTCCTACTTTCTATTTCTAATGTGAATATAATAGACGGTTCCTTATTATTTATATTTTCTAAAAAACTATCTAGTAAATCAACACCATGAGGCCAAATTGCAAAGATGTCGTCAACATATCTCCACCAGACAACCTGTTTGTTATACAATTTTGAACATGTGTGTTCTCAAAGCTGCTTAAAATTGGTGATAATGGGGACACCACTGTTATACCAAAATCCTGCTGATAGAAGTCATTTTCCAATTGAAAATAGCTTGTTTTTATACACATTGTTAATAGCTCCATTATGTTATTTACACTTAATTGAGTTCTAGTTTCCAAATTATTATCATTCAGCAACCTATTTTTAATAATTTTTAAGGTTTCTTCTACCGGAACATTGGTAAAACTAACCATCAGGTATGATTCATGAATATTGTTTTCATAAATTTTTTATATAAATTTTTACTATTCTAACATCTCCACAATAAAATTGTGAGAGGTTACTAAAATTGGTTCAAAAACGAAAATTGAGATAACATCAAATCTTTACGTTTTGAGGTCCTAGGAACCCAAAAAAGTGGTTTTTGAAAAATGTCTGTGTGTGTGTGTATGTGTGTTAGCACGATAGCGCCGAAACTACTGAACGGGTTTGAATGAAACTTTGCATGTGCGTTTCTTTAGTGCCCCAGAAGATCTGAAAAGGTTTTGGTTGAGGTCGGATTACGTTTAGTGCCATTTTGACACAACAAGTTGTTTATTTTATAATTACTTTCAATTTGTAATAGAACCATTGAAAAGCAGTTAAAATTCTGATTTCAACGATATATCACACTTCCACCCTTTTGATTTGGTTTCCGTGAAAAAATTAAAAACAAAGCAGAGATGAAGCATATATCGCATTTCGCATGACATGATCGATGCGCGTAGCCGTTACGTCGTGAAACACATCACATCACGTGTCAATTCCCGTGTGAGGGTTTCTTCACTGCTCTAGAAGTAGAGCGGATTACGTTTAGTGCCGTTTTAAAATATATATACAGACAAATCGGAGAATTTAACTACAAATATTCCTCTAAAATCTAGTAAAATTACTGAAATGCTAATGTTTCATTTAACAAAGACAGCCGCGAACGATCGGATTGCAATGAGCAAATTTTGACGATTGTCATTGTCATCGTTTGTCATCCGATAACGTTGGTGTCATGTCATGTTAATAAGATTTCGGCATATTTGCAACTTTTAGTGGATTGTCACAAACTTTAAAGGTAGATGTAACAATATCAATATCATATGCTTTCTGTAATTTCGTTGGTGAATTTATTATAAATTATCACTTTACCAATTTTCAGTTTGTTGCTTTACAAATCTGTAGTATTTAGGATAACTAGACTTTCTTAGTCGTTCAAGTGATGTTAAAGTTGTTAATATCCTAATAGTATATTATTCAACGAGCGATAATGTAGGTAATAACTCGCATAGATGATTGTAAATTCATTAAGTTGAGGGTTTTTTTAGTGCCCCAGAAGATCTGACAAGGTTTTGGATGAGATCGGATTACGTTTAGTGCCGTTTTGTCATATAATTTAATGCTCCTTTCGGCTTCAAAGATCCACCGAGTGGGGAGGTTCCAGCCGCTTCCAGTAGCTGCCGATTTTTAATATATGAATCGGTATTTCCAGATAATGGATCAATAATTTTAAGTAAAAATTTTGCCAAATTATGACATGGTAACTTAATAGAACTAACAATTGGTCTTAAAGGAATATTTTGTTTATATGCGTCTTTGGTAAACCATAAAAATGAGGAGGCTTACTATGATGTGGTGTAAGTTTCCTTCGTTCAAAATCATTAAATTCGTGTTTGTATTTAAACAAAGTTCTGTAAATTTTGCTCTCTATTGATTTTGTTGAATCTTTGTTTAGTTTTGAGTAGGACCCTTCATTTACAAGAGCAATGATTTTTGTGTCATATATCTTTATCTATAATGACTGTGGCATTACCTTTGTCTGCTGGCAATATTTTTATAGTTTCATCGCGTTTTAAAGAATTTATCGATAGCTTTTCTTCTGCAGTTAAATTATCTTTAATTTGGTACTGATTCTCTAAAGCAATTTTTGCCCGTATGCGATATTCATTCCCATTATCTGTTTGTAAATTTTGTGCCGTTTTTTCTATTGCCGCTATTATATCAAATTTTGGAATAGATTTCGGGTTTATTGCAAAATTTAAACCTTTTGATAAGACAAGCCTGTCTGAAATGGACAAAACTCTGTTTGACATATTAATGACAGTCCTGTCTATTAAAGGATTATTATTTATATTTTGCAATTGCCTAAACGTCACAGGCGCAGAGGCTTTTTCCAGTAATTCTATTATTTTGTAGATTCGGTGATTTGCTTTTGAAGAGGATAATACACGTGGTAGAAAATCCAAATAAAAGGAAAGAATACATTTTTTATCTACACATTTTCTAAACAATGAAGAGGGATATTCATAACAAATGGAAAGTGAAATACTAAGAGATACTTTTAGTTACATAAGTTTGCAATAAAGAACAAAATCAGTTATAAAAAAACCATCAGTTTAGCGTCAGTGTGTTTAGATTTAGAAGGTCAAGAAAAATATGATCCTTTCGATCTTCGAAATTTGTTCTTAGCACAACCCTAAATCGTTTAATCTTTGATGGCCCACACTGTAAATCTGATCTGATCGGCCACTCAACTAAAATCGACTCAATTTCCGCCGAAAACTAAGCCAAGGTCCTATTTAGGCTCTTCGTCACGCTGTGAAATACTAGCGACCGCCATTAACGGAATCCCTCGACTCTCTTACACCAAAGAAAACATTCTTATCTCACAACCGTCTAACCTACTGAATAAATATCCGAGGTTTAACAGTCTCGGTCTCAATCTGGCCCTATAGACTTGCCCCCTTTTGCGCCATTGAAGCACGTGCTCCGAACTTTGAAGCTACATGTTTACAGTGACTAAGTATCACACTTATTAACTTATGGGTCCGACCGACCGTAAACTTTCGCCGAGTCCTCCCTTTTTTACTGCGGCTTTTCTGCCCTGGAAATTATCCTGTCCGATTAAATTATGCAGTGGCGACTGGGCGCTAAAAACAATAAACGACCGAGGATTATAGGAGGTAGCGTGATGCAGCCTGTTATTATACCGCCTATTTGCATACAAGGAGCCTTTGACAAATGGCCAACTCCCTGATTGTGTTCTGGGGTGGGCATAAGCGATTTCTTGTATTCTAGGATCTTGATCGTACTAATCCTCAGTAGGTATAATTAAACTGGGACTATATCACGATCGAGACACTAGGAGGTTACAAAATATTAATTCTTCCCTCAAAGTAAAAAGGAAATATTTATATCAAATAAAAATTTATTGAAATACTTATATTATACGCAGGACCTTCCTACTTGGCTAAAAAAGTTTTTAATATAATATACAGGGTGTCTCACCGGGAAATGAATCGATCGATATAGAGAAAAGTACGCATCAGAAAATTTTGAAAATTTAGATAATTACTAATGTCGGTGTGGCCAATCCAACTAAAATAATTAGAAGCAGCTGGCACTTCAGCTTATACCGGAAGTGGATACCAACTTGCTTATTTCAAATGGAACACCCTATATATTTTAGGGTTTTCGAAAAGAGCATAGAATTCTGAGTCGAAAATATGTAGCATATCCTATACCTAAACCTAGCCGTTTCAGAGATATTTGACATTTTATAGAAAATTTGACAGGTGCAACGATTTGTAAGAACCGTTATAACTTTCTTCGTGTAAAAGATCCTCATTTGCTTCTTGTCACGTAAAAATAACACAAGGAGAACTACGTTTTACAACTGAAATAAATTCAATAATATCATACTAAGTGTTCCGTTTTCGCGTTACATTTTGTCAACTTCAAACCGCGAAAACTTGTTTAGGTCAAATGGAACACCCTGTATTTTTTTACGTCAAGTTGTGTAAAATTGAATTCCCTTTTTTCTGATATGCATTGTGGGGGTTAAAGTTACGACTTTCTGAAATATTTGCGATTTTATTAGAAATTCATGAATTGTTGTAATCATTTCATCAAAATAGCCATGATTGGAAACAATCAGTCATTATCTTATGTCAAAAAATGCCAGCACGTTTAAATTATACCAACGAAAACTTTTTAAATTTGTTTATTATTTATGGAGAATTTGATAAAGTAATATCAAGAACTTGCAGCACATTTGCTACTCGATATCCACAAAAACGCAAAATAACACTAACATTGTAACATGCGTATTAATCGAACTGAAGATATGGCATGAACTAAAATAGCAGAGATAAGATCAATTTAAAATATGATTTCATTTTAATTTAATAATTGCTCAAAATTCCGCCCTCGAACCTCGACACATTTTTCGCACCTTCGGATTAGTTCCTCATGGGTAGCTCTTCTAATTGAATCCTGTGATATGTTTTGAAGTGCATTTCTTACTCTTTGCATACAACCTTCAATGGTTGTTAATGGGCTCTGATAAACTTTATTTTTAATAGTTCCCCAAATGAAATAATCCAGAACTGATAAATCGGGCGAGCAAGGAGGCCATAAGGAAGGTTATTATTGGCAATCCATTGATCATAAAAAGTTTCTTGTAAATAATTATTAATTAAATATGCGTTATGTGGGGGAGCATCGTCGTGCTGATAAAAAATATTTCTATGTTCGGTGAGAGGTAAATTTTCTAAATAGTTATTATTCAAATTTTGTAAGATATTCAGATATCTTTCATCTAAAAAAAAAAAACAAAAATTTACCTATACATATTAGCAGAAAAGAAAATTTAATTTACCGTTTAAATTTTCCTGATAAAATTGTAATGCCACCACTCTATCGTTTCTTATAGCACAGTAAACATTGAACTGCCAACTTTCCTGAAAGTTTCGCTCTCTGAACATATGAGGATTTGAGTCACTACAATAATGCGAATTGTGTCTATTAAAAAGTCAATTTTTAGTAAATTTTGCTTCATCTGTCCATATAATATTTCCCAAATAAGAATCGTGACCCTCAGACCATATTAGAATAAACTCACAAAAATTCTGTCTTCTTAGAAAATCTGTTTCTTTTAATCCTTGAACCATATGGAATGAAAATGGGGAAAACTTATGTTTTAATAAGATTCTGTGAATTGAATCCTTGCATAGTCCCGATTCCAGAGCAGCTTGTTTTAATGACATCCTTGGAAATGCATGAAAATATCCCAGAATGACTATTTCAATGTTTTCGTCATCAACAATAGGCTTTCTTCTTTGCATTTTTGCCTTGACAGAGCCATAATTTCTAAAATTTTCCAGTATGCGTTTTACAGTGTTTGGTGACGGTTTCCGTTTTTCTAGATATCGAATTCCGGTGTAAGCAGAAGTGCCAGCTACTTGTAGTTGGATTGGCCACACCGACATGTAATTATCTAAATTTTCAAAATTTTCTGATGCGTACTTTTCTCTATATCGATCGATTCAGTTCCCGGTGTGACACCCTGTATATTTAATCTTTCCACCAAATTCCATCAAGATCAGACTTTTAGTTTTTGTATCATAATTTTACAATCTAAACTTCGCAAAAAATTTGCAAATTTTCAAAATGTAGCTGAGGCTAAACTAAAACATTTTGACAGTTGAAAACTTTGTGACGTATAAAAGTGCACTCAAATTTTCAAATCCATTTTGAGATATTAAAATCCGTTAATTAGGAGAGCCTAGGGAAATGTTTAAAAATTTAACAATTTTTTTTTTGCTGAGTGGGGTCCCCCCAGAGAACGCGTTAGGTTATGTCGAAACGGGGCTCACTGGTGAGGTTAGAACAATTTGAATTTTCCGCATTGCCGGGGGCCCTAGTACGGGGGCACACAGAAAGGGGCACACGAGGCCCTTTGACAGTACAGGGGCTGCGGAGCGCTAAGGGGACCTGGGGAGTAGCCCCAATGGAAGATCCTACATATAAGTATTTGAAAAAATTCCACAAGTAACTTGCTATTTCAAAATTTTTCTTGCTATCTTTATTATTTTTGCAATAGTAAAAATGAATTTTTGGATTCGCAACTAACTGCATCTTATTCAAAATTTAATTACAAAACTTTTTCATTTGTATAACTTTTCTGTAAAAGCAATAGTTACTGAGATATATGAAAAAATAGGAAGAAAAAAGACGAAATTTTTAGAAATTTTTTCACATTTTGTTTCATAAAAAATTATTCCCACGTTTTTAAACTAGTGTATAGTGAAGTATAAATTTTTTATGATTTTTAGGAGCGATTAAGCCAATAATCTGACATATTACCCGATTCACCTAACCCAAGACAAATACCGCCTGGGTTATTTTCTATTATTAATTTCCTGATTACTTAAAATGTCAAAATTACTTATTTGTTGATTTTTTTTACTGTTGTTAATTTAATTTAATAACATTATCTTCTACAAACAGGAAAGACATTTACATACAGAAATATTCCTATATATCAAGTATACAGTTTTAATAACGTTAAAGTTTCTATTGTCTTATGAAGATATTTTTAAATGGTGTCCCGCGCGTTCATTTTATCAAGCTACATATGCAGCCGCTTGATACGTATGCAGACAGCCCTTTGATAGCGTACTGTTGCATTGTGTTTTTGTTGCCAGAGTTTGCGTATTTTTTTGTACGGCAACAAACAAAACAATGTGGTTCATCGGCTTCATTCGACTACAGTTTGTTGTGCTGCAACTTTAGCTACAAGGACCAAACTACGCTATTCACAACTAAATTGAATTGTTACATTTGGGTTGATATAAAAGCTGAAACTGTTGATTATGTACAGTGGGTTTTGTAAATGTTTAACAGTTTCAGTAAAAAGTGGGTTAAATTATTGGGGGAAGAGACACGTTTAATTTTTTCTTCGCTGGGCTTGAAGCTGTTAGTTGTGTTGTTAAGTGCTTAAAGTTCAACGCTCCTGGTGTCGATAAAGTAAGTTTATTCATTGTCAAAAATTCAAAGGCATAAGCATTCTTGTTATTAACTTGGGGACAAAAAAGTTTACTTTGCTGTTAAATGATCCTGATCCTCAGTTTGCCGAGTCTCGAGAAGAAAATATCCTATTACTGTATTAGACTTGAGCTCAATCGGTTTAATATCAGGTTCCTCCAAAATATTAAACAACATTATACGTGATCAAATCTTTAAATATTTTCAATCTACGTATAATGAAGCATTGGAACATTATGATTGAATTTTCAATATTTCTTAATATTAACTATCATTAATAGATTTAGATCTTTAATTTTCAAGTAACGAAATGCTAGTATGGTTTTCTCGTTCTTAATCTCCTTCGGTCTCTGTTCTTGACATCCCCACGGGCTTCCATCGGTTATCTCAAATTTCAATGCACATCTACGTATAAAGGTGGCTTCGTCCGTAAACGACACTTTATTTAAAAACATTGGATGTCTGTTTTGCTGGGCACAACAGAAGCGAGCAAAGTGTAACCTGGATAGAAGATCGGCCTCCAGCAGATTTTCAACAGGCGTAAAATAGTACGGATAAAGCTTTTCTGTATGAAAAATCCTTGAAATAGGAATAGAATAAGAATTCATTTGAGAATATACATAGTATATATGCTTCATTACAATGTACTAGTAATCGACAGCTGAGTTACAATAGGTACAATATACAAGCAGTAAAGAATTATTTACAAAAACTTAATTCAATACAATTAATAGGGGCGAGCGTAGATGCGTCTTTACTATGTACTATGCTATGTAAAGCAACGTTAAGCGCGGTTAGTACTTGGATGGGCGACCGTTTCAAAGAAGACCGTGTCCTCGTCTCACATCTACCAGCGGTTTGTATATTAGTGTATGCGCGGAGGTTATGCAACCTTAGGCGAGGGTTGTGTAAGTGATATACCATCCTTCGGAGGGGATCTAAAGCCGTCAGTCCCTTGTCTATTAAATGTTAGGTAAGTAAAAGATCCCTACTCTTCTTAAGGGAAGAGGTTCGGCAAAATTCCTGGTTGGGGGTAGCTCGTCTACAGGCGTCGGTGATAGGCCTCAGTAGCGGAAATAGACCGACGTTAAATAAATGTAAAAAAATACAATTAATACAAAACCCCCAATCACCAATTTTTTTAAAATACTTCAATTTTTAAAAAAATTTTAAAAACTAAAACAAAAATTTAACTTTGACACCTTGTATCACTGTTGATATCAACTTTTGGACTAAGGTAAGTTTGGTTAAATCGTAATATTTTTATGTAAGGTATATCCTGTCAAAAATCAAAAGCTGAAACTTTTTATTATATACATCGTGGCTTTAAAAACTTTAATGACCTGCAATTTTACCAAGACATACAACAGTTACCCTTAAACAATATATTCTATGCCAATGATATTGATCATAAAGTGGACACTTTAAATCAACTTCTAACTGCAGTATTTGATAAACACATTCCATTGAAAAGAGTCAGAATAACAAAAAGCAAAGCTCCATGGTTGACAGATAATATTCGGCTACTAATGTATCAGCGGGGCAAGGCTAAGGCAAAATATAAAGAAACCAGAAGCGTTGCTCGTTGGGAATATTATAAACAACTGAGAAACTTTAGTAATCATGTCATAGCAATGAAAAGAAAGCGTACTTTAACCTTATCTCGAAAAACAAAAACTCTAAAACTCCATGGGAAGAGCTTAAGTCACTTAATATAAGCAATTCTCAGAGACATAATATTGCCAATAAATTTCAAGAGCCAAATGATATTAATAACTACTTTGTTGATAGCATTCCCGATTTAAATAACAATCATCTCGATCAAACTCCAATTTCGGGTTTAGTCTTGTATCCGAGGAGATTGTTTTTAACACATTCTCTAAATTAAACTTATTGCTCCCGACCCTGAAAACATTTTTATTGGGTTAGTAAAATTATGTTGTTCTTACATTCCCAAATTTTTAGTGATTATTATCAACAGTATTCTCATAGACTATAAATTTCCCACATGTTGGAAGACTGTTTCTGTCTCGCCCATACCCAAATAGAAAGACCCACAAAACCTTTCTGACCTAAGGCCCATAAGTACCTTCCATGCTGGTCAAAATTGGCTGAAAATCATTAAAACGCAATTGTGGGAATATTTAGATGCAAATATTATTTTACCTAATATACAATCAGGTTTTCGCACGGGATTACAGTTGTTGTACAAGCACTATTAGAGGTAACTAACGACATTTTCAAGCTGCCTGTACAGTGTACAGTTTTAATATTATTGAATTTTTGTAAGGCCTTTGACACCATCGACCACTCTATCTTATTATCTATTATGAAGTCTTGCAGAATAAGTGAACAGGATACTAAGCTTTTTCAGTCTTACTTACAAGGTCGTACACAAATAACTAAAATACGAGGTAATATATCAGATGTGAGATTTCCTACAGGAGGTGTACCGCAGAGTTCTATACTTGGACCACTGCTATTTACGATTTATACTAGTCAGTTCCCCAAATGCATTGAACACAGTAGAAGACATATGTATGCCGACGACACCTAGGTAATTAATTCTTTCAATGTCCGTGAGCACGAAGATGCAACAGAAAAAATCAATAATGGTTTAAGGAAACTCTCCAGAATATCATTAGAACACGCCCCTATTCTAAACCCAGCTAAGTCAGCTCTTATATTTGGTAAAAATGCGAATTGTATTAATTTACAGCAACATATTAATATTGTAATTGAGGATGTCAAAATAGATATTTCAACCAGTTCAAAAAATCTTGGTTTAATTTTGGATAGGTCACTAAGAATCTAGGAGCAGACGTCAGAGAATATTCAAAAAGCATATGCTGCACTAAGATTATTGTATCGACACAAATCATATTTGAGTACAAATACAAAAAGAATGTTGTGTGAAACTTTAGTGTTATCGCAGTTTACGTATTGTGCCCCTGTTTATGGACCTTCCTTGGACGTTCACTGCTCTAACCGGATACAACTAGTTCAGAATTCCTGTATTCGTTTCATATACGGAATTAAGAAATATGATCATATATCTCTTAAGCCAAAAGAATTAAAATGGCTTAATACGAAAAATAGGTTTAAAATATATACCCTTTGTTTATTTCACAAGATTATTTCATCAGGAACACCCCTTATCTCTATAATAAAATATCTTTTCGTACTGACGTTCATAATATTAGTATAAGATTTAAAAACCAGTTAATGCCTCCAATCCACAAAACTGAATTTTTCGAAAGGAGTTTTAAATACGTGATATACAAAATGTATAACCCCATCTCCGAAAGCTTCAAAACAGTAATAATGCAAGATTTAAAAAATATATAATTCGGTACTTTCTTGAGAATTAAACTGCAGCGTAGTGTGCAGCTTGATATTAATAATAATAATAATAATAATAATAAATTTATTAACCACATAAGATACATAGAGTACATATGGCATGTCAGACAAATATATAAATTACTCAGCGAAATAAAATACTTACGTAAATATATATAGACACATACATATATTAATAATGTAAATACAAACAACAAAATAATATACAACAAATAGTGTACAAACGGGCTTTAACAGTGTATAAACGGTTAGGAAAATCCGGACATAAATTCGTCACCACTATAAAAAACACCCTCTAGTAGCATGGTTTTAACTTTATTTTTAAATAACTTAAGGCACTTTATTTCTCTCACAGATTCAGGTATTGCATTGTACAGACTAACGCAGTTATACCATGACGAATGTTTAAAAGAAGTTGTTCTATGCGATGGGATACTTAAGAGCTTCCCATGTCTGGTTTTGTATTGATGGGTATTTGCAACTTGAACAAACGAGCAGATGTTATTTTTAGTGTACATGAGACATTTAAAGATATATATGCATGGGAGAGTCAGAATTTTTTTTTCTCTGAAAGCCGTTCTACAACTTTCATTGTACTTTAAGTTAAATATAAGACGTATTAGTCTTTTTAGTAGGACAAATACCCTACCCATTTCTCTTCCGCACCCCCAACTTATGATGTTTAACGAAATGTGCGAGTAGGCTAAGGCATAATAAATACTTAATAGACCACTTTTGTCTAGCGTGTCTTTCAATTGTAAGATGCCAAAATGAGCTTTATTTAATTTATTACACACATCATCGATATGTTTGTCCCATGATAGTTTAGAATCTAAGGAGGTACCAAGATATTTAATTTCTTCTCCTAGCTCTATATTATAGGTAGAGGTCTTCTAATGTGAAAATTTATAATTATTGTTTTATTCGTGTTTAATATTAATCGATTTCTATCACACCAGGACCTTAATAAATTTACAACATTTTCAGCATTCAACTAGAGATCATCATTTCTTATTGCCGATACTGAAATTGTCGTGTCGTCAGCAAACATGGTGACATGCCCAGCACTTTTTATGTAATCAGGAAGGTCATTAACATATAGCATAAACAACAAGGGTCCAAGAACTGAGCCCTGCGGTACTCCAAGTTTGACATTATGAATGGATGACCTGTTATTATTGTAGCTTACTGTTAATGACCGTCCCTCCATGTAAGTCTGGATCCATCTCAGGGCAGTATCTCTAATTCCAAGGTCGAATAGTTTGCTTAAAAGCTTTTCAGAGTGAACAGTGTCGAAAGCCTTGGATAGGTCAAAAAACATTGACAAAACGTACTTTCCATCATCTGGACAAGAATATACATAATTTAGCAAATGACATGAGGCAGTCTCTATTGATCTGCCAGATCTAAAGCCATGCTGTGATGGTGTTAAAAAATTATTGTTTTCAATATATTCAATCAATCTCACATAAAAAGCCCTTTCAATAATTTTTGATATGGTGCCGAGTATAGATATCTGTCGGTAATTGTCAATGTCTTCAGAGCAGCCCTTTTTAAAAATTTCATTATTTCGTATATTTCTTATAATTATGTAATTATTATTTGTTAATGATTATTTGTTACTTGACTATTTTCTTCACGTGTATGTTTAATATTGCTTCTATTGCTTAAGATATGCTGATGATCTAACAATAGTTGTTAAGGGGCGGTTCGCGAATAGAATAACGGAGCGTTCGCAAAGAGCCCTAAATGTTGTCGACAAATGGTATTGTAAGGAAGGACTCTATAAATCCCCACAAAACCACAGTCGTCAATTTTACACGCAGAAGAGCACTGCAAGGCCTAAAGCTTCTAAGGCTCAACGGAGTGGAAATTCCATTTGTCTGTGGGGCAAAATATTTAGGAATCATTTTTGACCAAAAATTGACATGGAACTCTCATGTTCAAAAAGTCACACAGAAAGCCACAATCGCCCTGAGGGGGCGATTGTGGCCTGGATAAAGTCTGCGGAGTTCGAAGAGCAAATCTCGATATTTTGTCCGTTTTTCCTCCTCTTTCAAGACAATGTTGCTCTCAGCGGGGGCTGAGAATTCCACGATCATTATTATTACTAAGGAATCTGCCATTGCTTTGTGTACCATTACCTATGGTACACCCTGTATTTTGGTAGCAAAAATCTAGGTTAACCAGCGACTATTTAGTATAAGCTGTTTATCATTTATGGAATAGTGTTTTCCCATTTACCGAGCTTTGAAGAGACGACGTCGGCTTTGACCGGTTTAATTCAGCAAACACACGAACACAGCTTTGAAATCCGCCTCGAATGGATCCACTATCTTTTATACCTAGCAAACGCAACCATATTCTTCACGGACACCAAAAGTCAGATACATAACATAAACAATTACCAACCTGTTGAGCGAACTTGAATTAATAGGACTTATTTTGCGTCCATTCATCACCGCGGAATAAAGAACGTCCCGCCGCCGCATCATCGGGCGATTCCGACTCTGAGAACACGAATCGATCTCCGAAGTTCCGGACTTTGCTGCAGTTAACTCCGGAGTCCGGAGTCGAAGCGTGCTCCGGCATACGGGGACGGAAACCACACCGGATAACAACACCGTGCGATGTACCATGATTACGAGTATTTTCGGAAGAATCCACACATCCACTCACGCCTTTACAGAGTCACAGGTAGAGTTTCAAGTTGAATTATGTCGGATGCGGATGCCTGCGTAGTGTTGTGGTGGAGTTTTAGGCCGTAAAAATTGTTGGATAACTTTGTCGAGAAGGGTGAAGTTGGATGTTTTATAAATAACGATTAACCGATGACGCTATTTTATTGTTTTTGGGATATTTGTTGTGATGTATTTGTTAGGTGGCGGAATTAAGCGGCGATATGCCTGCGAGTGGTTTTTATTCAGCATTTTGTGCCAAATTTTACCCCTCTGACTGAGCATTCCTCACTCACCGTTGTATTGTCTATAATTTTTTCTTTGTTGCGTGTTATTATGTCAAGTTGTGCATGGTATTAAGCCACAAAGTGTCAAAAATATTCTACTACATATACATAAGTTGATTTTTAAATATTTCTTCGACTCTGACAAAATCTAAACCTGAAATGAAATTGGTTAATTTTAATAAAACACTTTAGATGAAACTTTGAATTAAAATTAAATTGGAAATTTCACACCTCTACTTTTTAACCAATAAGATACCTTAATTTCGACTAGTTACCATGGCAACACAAATTTGTTAAATTATTATGCATTAACAATTTATAATTCAAAAAACGTAGGATGTACAAACATAGTAAGATTTAAATGTTGCTTGAATTCTAACCCATACTCACTTCTTAATGGTGAATAGGAAGGTGACGAATTAATTAGATGTCTGTGTTTTAAGACATATATGTAGTATTTTGAAACGATTTTGTTCAAATTTCTTTTACGCAAAAGGCCATATTTACTTGACATCTGCAGCAGACTTTCTTGGATTTTCGTAAACAAACCATTCGACTCTAACGCTTCCTGGTTGCAATCTTCCATTAAATTCGTTAAATATACTAATCTTGGATGACATATTTACGCTTGACTCAACTCTTTGCAGTATTTACATAAATTGTACTTTTCAAAGCATTCCATTTTTCTCAAATTGTTTAACGCAAATACTTACAAGAAATGTTTTACATAAAAATATTTTTGTTTGCTGGTTTACTATACAGTAACTTAATGTAATTTACCAATATAAACCTCATCTGTCAAAAGCATGGCCGCCTATATCACGGCCACCTACTGCAACAAACCATGTTATTATATTTTTTAAATTAGAAGTTTTATGGATTACTTTAACAAAAAATACATTTCTACCACCTTTAGTAACCTAAAATTATGAAAGGGCGATAGACTGAACTAATACCCATCTGAGTTTTAGCATTTGGTGTAACTAAAGTTGGTAATTTTTTTTTATTTAACGAAATATGGTGGATATACCTATATGATATGAAGCAAAATAATAACGAAATAAATTTAATTATTATAGGTTTAATTAATATTAAAAACACAATTATTATAAATGTTTGTGGGCTGGCTTGAATTGGTGGGTTGAATCTGGGTACTTTCTGTTTTATTTTGCATTGTGCTCTGATCATGATTAAACTTGCTAGTACTTGATGAAATTTCTCCTCATGGATTCAATCATCTGATGATGATGTTCAACGTCCAATTGTAAGTAAGATTTGATTGACTGACTATTACTGTGTCCAGTAATTTTAATGAGCTGTTGTTCACCAACTCCTTCCTTGGCCAATTTCGAAACAGCTGTTGCTCTTGCAGAATGATTAGTTATTTTTACTTTTTTAGTGTCAATTCCTATATCAGAGGCTGCTGATTTAAACCATGAAGATACAATGTTCTTACCAACTGGGCTATTCTTGTACCATCCTTTCGAATTGGATTGACTCCAGTATGGGTGTTAAGAATAATCTGTCGGTCTGAATAAGATTTCCCCTTTTTTCCATCAACTTCTTAAACAAACGAACCGGACACATTTGCGGATTGTCGAAATTTGTAATCAACCATTTACTATTCGACAGTTTTTTAGAACCACCTTATGTGGTTTTGGAGAATATTGGATTATATTCTATCCGACCTTTTGGGTTTCCGAAATTATCAGTTTCTTCTTTGAAGTATTGGATACACGCAGAATATCCTTCCCCTCCTCTCCATGCCAGCTCATGTGAAACTATGTGAAAAAATTTACGCTGCAATCCATCTGGAGTATTTTCACCCCACATTTCAATAATTTTTTTGTATTCGTCACTGGTTAAGGCTGAAGCACTCACTTTTCTTTTTAATGGGTCTCACTGTAATTTTTTGCGCTTAGCATCGCGTGCAGCTCTGGCGGTCGTAAATTCCACATCAGAAAACGGATTAAATTTTATATTTTTCGTAATAAATTTCTTGTAACTGCTTAGCAGTAGAGTTCCACATCACTTTGACCACACTTTCCTTATAATCTTCAAAATTTTTCTTTTTCATATTAAATGCGTAGTCCTCCAATATAGTAGCCACCTGTACTACACTCAACAATCATGAATATTATACAACTTTTCGTCACAAAATTCAATAAACTGTTTCCATACACTTGATTTTGATTTTCGGGTGTTATCTGGTGTTATATTTTGAATTTCTTGTCTAATTACCTGTTGATTTTCTTTACCAAATCGTGACATTTCGCTATACAGTTATTAAACTCAACGTACAGACCTTTTAAACTAGTAATTATTAAGCTTTGTGACACAACCGGTTAAACAAAAATGACAAATCAACATATGTCAAAAACAATAATACCCTGGCCAACTTGACAAGCAGTGAAATTAATTTAAAATGTCAGGTTGGATTAATAATTTTTTTCCAAATTATGGTGTTAAGTGGTGTGAAATTTTCTTACCGAATACCACGCAAGCTTAAATTATTCCTGAAAATTTTCAAAATATTCGTGCCCTCAAGAAAATTTCCGGAAATAATTTAAGTTCTTGTGATATTTTAAGTGACAAACGTAGGTACTCAATTTTCGTCGCCAAAACTTCAAAATGTGTTTTCAGTGTCATAAATGACAGTTTCATTGAAACGTGAGACTTTAGATTAATGACCCCGCACTTTTTCTTATGTGAAGTGGTTTTGGGTTAAAATGTTTGAACTCGTAGTACAATTTTTAAAATTTTCGTGACGTCGAGTTTAGATTAGATAGATATGACATTATCTGGGATAATATTTGCTATATTTGAGATCTTAATGAAAAAGAACAATTTTTTACTAACGATTTCAATAATAATAATAATAGTAATAATAAATCGCCTTTATTTATGACATTACAGTAAAATAAATCAACATACAAATTAATTGGGTTGGCGGTATTCGACCTCGGGTTGCTCTTTCATACAACCGAATGAGAGTTCTTATAAAACTATATACAAAAAAAATGTAAGACTAATGCAATACACAAGTTATCTATTCGATAGCAACAAGGCTTTGACTTCTTTGCTAAATGACTGCACGGTAGTTATGCTTGGGGACATTATACAGGTACTTAAAACGAGTAGAATGTTCATGTGTGTCGCTACCTTTTAAGTTTTGCATCTGTATTCAAAACTTAAAAGGTGTTTGACACTTATTAATTTTGTAAACAAAACAGACCAAATGGTGTTTTACTTTTTAAAAAACGTTTAGTATTATGGTCAAACTTACGCAAGTTGAAACTAAATTTTATACAAGCATTAACATATATCTACCTAAGAGAGTACACAAGATCGTAATAAGCAAGTAGGGAGAGAATTAAAAAATCGCATAACATCAGCTTTATATTAGAACTAAGTCCCTCTCTATATATGTATAGTATTTTTAACTTACCATATAATTTTTGTACCAATTTAGTAACGTGAGTGGGAAATCTTAACTAACATCGAGATATAAGCCTAATTTTTTTTCTTCATCGACGGGGGTCAAGTATTTCTGTCTAAGGGTAATTTTAAAATTAGGATCGCTAACCACTTTACACCTATCCTTACCAAAAACTTACAACTCTGTTTTAGACTCATTTAGAGCTAAATCATGAGCATTAGAGGCCTCAGCAATTGTTGTTAAGGCAGAGTTAATCTTCTCCTCTGCTAGTAAATAATCACTAAAACCGAACAGAAAATATAATTGGTTTTGATGGATTGAGCAAAACTCTAAAAATGAATCAAAATCGGAAACATACAGGAAATAAAAGAGGCCCAAGGATATTACCTTGTAGAACACCCTTAGCAATGGAATCAAAATCAGAAAAATTATTATTAACGCAAACTCTTTCACGACGGTTACTTAAACAGTTAAGAAAAAACGTTAACGCAATGTTACCCAATCCACAGTATTTTAGTTTCTTGTATAAAATACAATAGTTTAACTTATCAAAAGCTTTACTAAAATCAAGTAATAAGCACGTATTTTTACTATCATCGTTAGCCTTGTACACGGTGTAGGGTGTACTAGTATTATGACCAGTTCGAAGCGCGCTCTGATTTGTTGGTAGTATAATATTAATAGTAAAGTAAATATTCAATTGCTCAGCTACATTTTTTTTCAAAATTCGAGATATCTAAGGAGTTTTTGGAGTATTTGGATTTTAAATTATTATATTTTTCAGCGATTAAATCATCATTACCCTTACTTACGTAAGTTGTTAATAAGAAAATTGTTGATTAAATTAGAATCGGTACAGTTACATGAAATGTCGCTATTTTTATTTACATTAAATAATTTTAAAGTACGCCAGAGCATTTTAGGATCCGACTTGTATTTAAACTGTCGGTATGCCCGCTTTTCCAATTTAATTGATCTGTTAACAAAATTATGCATTTCTTTATATTCATTCCACGAGACATCGGTGTTTAGTTTTTTTATATCGATTATCAGCTGCATTTCTTAGTTTAATCACATATTTAATATTTTTCGTGGGCAGGGAGCTGGTTGTTTAGTTACTATCAGTCTTGAAAGGTGCGTGAATGTTAAATATAATAAGTTGTTATTCCAAAATTCTAATATTTCATCAATATTTTCTATCAAGTAAATATAGCCCCAATTTACAGATAACAGATCCTGCAGAAAGTCTTGATAATTAAAGTTAGAAAAATCTCTGAAGGTAACAAATTTAGGTTGTTGTTTGTCTTTCTTAATTTTTAGTGTAAATATGACAAGTGAGGGGTCTGAAATATCCATTTTCAGACCATTTGAGCCAACCACTATATCATCTGCATCTTCCTGACAATCATCTCCATCCTGCCGTATTAAAGGCACTTTAGACGTTCAGGGTCATGACGGCGCATATGCTCTTTGTAGCTAGGGCTTCCTCCGCCGTCTCTTTTATTAGTTTGATGGTGCTGACCGTCGATCATCCTTTTCGGAAACCAAATTGGCTTCCAGATAAGCTTCCTTCTCAGCTATCTCCTTATCTAGTCTCTCAAGTATCAAATACTCGAGAAGTTTGCCCATCGCATTTAGTAAACATAGCAGTCGGTAGGATGACGATTCCTTCGGCGGCTTGCCTCCTTTCTGGATCAGGACAACCCTAGTCTTCCTCCATTTGCTCGGGAAATCCTCCTCTCTAGAGCGCGGTTCATTGCCATTAAGGTGTCGCCCGGATACTCTTCGTAACCAACTTAATTATTTCATCTAAACCTGCCGCCTTCCCACTTTTGAGCCTGGTACGCGCTGCCTTGAGTTCTTCCTCCATAAACGGGGGGACCACAGCCACCTTGCCGCCCTCCGCTTAGCTTTGTCCCATTCTGGGAACAGAGCGTTCACCTTTCCCTCTGGCAAGGCCGGAGGAGCATTTCTCATTTGTCGGGTAGCAATCTCCTCAGAAATTCGTATCCACACTCTCCCATAGTTCTCGCCACCTCTCCCTCTTTGATCGCGTTGTATTCTCTCCTGAAAGCTGCGATCTCCTCCATCCACCAATAGACCCTCTTCCTCAGTTTCCTGCTTCCCCTCCTGGGCAATGCCGCATCGCAGGCTCTAGTAAACCGCATTGGTTCCCGTTTTATTCACGGCTTTTTGGAAGGACTCTGCCAAACTCCTTTTGAATGTTTCCTTGTTCAACCTGCCCAGCTTCCAGCCTCTGCCATTCACCTCCTGAGTGAGTGACCCGAGTCTGCTCTATGTTGTAAGTAATATAGTGATGATGATTTAGTGTCTCTTCTGCTGTTGACACTCTCCATCCAGTAATCATTTAGGTGACCTAAAAGGCGACTTAAAATATTTCATTCCACGCCTAAGTCGCAACAGGACCTTCCGTAATCTGTTAGCAGGAATACCCTGTATAACGAGACTGAGATAGCATGGTCGCTTTTCTGCTTTAAAACTTTAATGTCCTCTACGCCGTTATACGACACCGTTCTAAAAACGGATTAAAACCTCAGGAAATCTACCCCTAAGCCATAAAATATCACGATAACAAAAGGCGATCCTGTATCGTCCGTAATGTTAACCTATTAATATACCGAGTCATAATTTCCCGTCCGTGATTCTCCATCATTATTTTCAGAAGGACAAAAGCGACAAATTTGTGCGGCGACATTAATACGGCTTCCTCTACGTGTACCTAAGTGCGAGTGGTATATTTAATTAAACCATACATGGCTCCATAACTTTAAACATCGCGTCGTTGTGTAAAATTTTGCAGCTTCAGCTTATATGTTGGCACGTAACAAGTAAATAGTTTACTGGTGCTGCATAAAATTAATAGTGGTGTGTAATTGCAAGACCGGAAAATACATGGTACTGAAACTTTTCATAATTTAATTGCCGTTTTAAAAGGGGTCAGATTTACCAGTCCGACAAAAAAGGGCCAACTAACCTATAGCGTATAAAATTTGAGGAACGCAGCGACAAAAAAGTATTACCCAACAAAAAATATTTTATATCAAAGTTAAATATATTATATGGCCAGAAAGGGGAGCAAATTAACAGTAAGGAAAGTTATAGTGAAGCCAAAAAGAGTACATAGTAGAACA